>CAKAOJ020000369.1:0-520723 GCA_916701645.2 Sebastolobus alascanus
GTTTCATGTGTGACTCTGCTAGTTTCACGTTACATGACTGAACACAGACACATAAAGTCCCCCGTGGAGCTTTTTCCCCTCAGAAATCCGTGTTGAAGCCGTCGTTATCACCACCGTTCATGTTCTGATGTTCCTGCTGGAGCTGCTTTCTGCCAGCAGATGTCACCGTTCCCTCTGTTTGACCCTAAAGGAGGTTTATCTGAATGGATGCAGTGAACACTGAACTGATGATGTTAATGCTTTCTTTCTTTCTGAAGTATGAACTGATTAGAGTTTGGCGGTCAAAGGTCACTGCGACCTCACAAAACACATTTTTGGCCATAACTCACGTGATTTTTCATGTACTATGCCTCCTCCATATAAAAAAGGAAAAAGATAAACCAATAAAAATTTGCTCTCAAAAATCCACAAATTCAGTGTTTTGATGGGATCTGTGACTAAATGAGCTGCTGATGAGATTTGGTCCTTCCTTAGAGTGTTTGTGTGAGAACCATCCTGTCCTGCTGACTTTAGTCCAGACTTAGATATCTCTATTGGATGGATTGCCTTGAAATGTGGTTCAGACACTGTTGTTCCCCCTCAGGATGAATTGTAATAAGGATGGTGATCCTCTGACTTTTCATCTAACACCATCATCAGGACAAAACTATAATTTGTCCAACACATTGTCATGTGAGCAATATCATGTTGATATTAACATTTAGTAGCCTATACAAGACATCACAGTCCAGGTGCAGGGACTGTGTGCAGCTTCACAGAGTCTTGCAGTCACAGTGAGGATTGCCAGGTTTGTGCCTGTGCAGAGACCGAAACCTGTACTGACTGTGTCCGACAACCTGCGCTGTAGTCACAGATGCAGACGTGCTGGGCGGATGGATTTTTTTTTTTTTTTAACTTTGCACAGAGCCAGGCTAGCCGTTTCCCCTGCGTCTAGTCTTTATGCTAAGCTAGGCTAACCACATCCTGACTCCTGCTCCACACTTAACACATGAGATTCTTCTCATCTCACTCCCAGTGAGATGAGAAGAATCTCATGGTGCAGGAGGTGCAGAAGTATAGTTATCTCTCAGAACAATTGAATATGCTGAAAGGTTATTATAGGATTTTTGCCCAATGATGCCAAAAACTCGTTGCCTACTGCAGCTTTAAACGCGGCCTATATGTTCTTCAATTCATCAAGAATTTTCTCAGTTTTTGGATTCTTCACCGTGGAGGCATGCAAGAAAAGCAAAGTTTCCTTTCAAAATAACACGGGGTGAGTAATTGATTTACAAATGATCACTTTGGGGGTGAAGTATTCCTTTAAATCTTTGAGTATAATCTCTACAGTATCTTGACATTTGTTTTTTTCTTTTAAAGGTGCAGTTAACTTGTCTTTGTATTGTTCTAAAATCTCCCCATGTGGTATGAAAGGCCACAGTACATCACTTCAAGGCCAACTTCATCCAATCCTCTGAATGTACTATCTAAAAGTCAGCCGAAATTCATGCATTAAATTTTAAATTGAATTAATGAGCAGCTCCACTAAAACTTTTAATAGCCTATCCGATAAGAGAAATGGTGTCGTGAGACCTTCATTAAAGGGGAGTTAAGGGACGGCTCTACCGGGGACAGTCAGACTCCAGGGAGCTGATAAACTGGGGGCTCCGCTCTCATTTCATTTAGAGTCAGGTCAGCCCACGTCCCTTCAGCCTCACATATCCCAACAGCAGGACCATAGGCTGAAGATAATACTGTAAACACACGTGGCATCACAGAAAATACAGTGGTAAATACAAAGTAATCTAAGTACAAAGGTTCACTCTGTAATGTAAAGTTTAATTTCCTCATAACTGACTAATACCAGTACATTTAAGAATGTAAGAATACAAAATAATGAGGATAAGCAACATGGAGCTGAAAAAAAACCCAGAATGAAGCCTCTCAAAGGGTGTGTTTTCATTTAAAATGCTGTAGGACATAATTCAATTACACAGAACTGAACTATAAGAGGTCTCAGCCAAGGCCAAATATGATATATTGATTTGGTAACACTACATTTGGCAATGACTGAAAAAAACTGACAGGGATCCATTCAACTCAAGTGCATATTCGTGAATTATTGGACACTTTATTTGTTGAATTGTATGCTTGCTTGTAATTTATAACCAGGTTTTACAGTCTCACAGTTCATCTGATCTGCTGTGCACTGACAAAAAGACTCAATAATTCATTCGATGTGTGCCAGTTGCACACTGTCTATAATTAGAACCGATGACATGATCCTTTTCAGGAACCTTTCTATGAATTTACAGTAAGATATCAGTCGTCACGCCACTGTTAATAAAGGCTTTCTAGTGTTTCCAGTGTTCACACCAAGCCGACGGTCGGCCGTCGGACAGTTCGGGGCCGTCTGACCACACCATCGGCTCTAGTCTGCTCATGTTGTTCGATGGCGGAGCTCGCCGGTGAGAGAAATCACTCTGATTGGCTGTTCGGCTTAAACGAATCAGTGCACGAGAAGAGAAACGGACGTGAGGAAAGCGAGCCAACGAGTAAAGTCAAGAGGAAAAACACAGACTTTCATCTGATCGTTCCAATACACGGATATTTTCACAGCGACATCTGGAATGAAGCTAAGTAGTGAGTGAAAATGGTCTGCAGACGCTGCTTTAATTGATTTATTTATCGTAATAACAGCTTGTATATCCGCCGTCCTCGGGCTTCCTGTTTCCCTTTTGGATTACCAATACAGACTACCGGTGCCTGCATGGTGTGGAGAGTTATTTCATCTCACACAGGTGCAGAAGGTACGTTGTAACTGGCCGTCGGCTGCAGTCTTCGCGGTGTGTTCGAGTGCAACTTTTTGGCCAAGACAAAGGCGACGCAACAGTCAACCTTCGTCGCTGCTAGTTCTTCGGTGTTGGCTTGGTGTGTCTGCACCTTAAGGAAACGGTGTGCCTTGAATTGAAGAGGGGATTGCGGACAATTTACAAAAATCTTTTAAAAAGTAAGAAATGGAAACATGGACTCCTGCGCATTGAACCGTAAACCCTGTATGGTGTAAAACTACATGCAACTAATCTCAGGTAGTCACATGTCAAGCTACAAAACCACTGGATCCTTCATTTCCCATAATGCAACTTAGTATCATCTTTCCTCAGACGCCCCCTGCCTGACTTGACGAAGCTTCTCCAGAGACACAGAAACATTATATAATGCCTTTTAACTGAGAAAGGTGGTACACTCTTGGGAATCCCTGGAAGTATAAATGCATGTGTGTACCACTCTACTGTGTGTGTGTGTGTGTGTGTGTAACAGTGACACATGAATCCCTCTTTACTTTGGGTTCACAAGGCTAAATTGATATTCATGAAGACAGAACTGATGAAACAAAGTGACAGCGGAGTGTTTGACTCTTTGCTTTTATTCAGGTAGCAGCATCAGTCATCACTGTCCTACTTACACACTGCAGCTCCTCCCAGCCCCGCAAAGCCACGCACACACACATGCACGCACGCACACATTCAGAACAGAGTCAAACTTCACACAACTGCATACTGAACATACATGTACAATCACGCACACATAGAAACACACACCTGCATCACTGCACCGAGCCCGTCTGCAGCGTTCCTGTACAGAGAGAGAGAGAGAGGGAGAGAGAGAGAGAGACAGAGAGAGAGAGAGAGAGACAGAGAGAGACAGAGAGAGAGAGAGAGAGAGAGAGAGAGAGAGAGAGAGAGAGAGAGAGAGAGACAGAGAGAGAGAGAGAGAGAGAGAGAGAGAGAGAGGCCTCTAGTTACCTCCGCCAAGGCTGAAGGCCTAGGAAGGAGGTTATGTTTTCACCGGCGTTGGTTTGTCCTTTTGCTGGATTTCTCCAAAAGTCCGCGATGGATTTTAATTAAATTCTTTGGAGGGGTGGGGTGGGGCACAATGAACAATCTATTGGATTTTGGTGGCGATCCGGATCATGATCCGGATTCAGGAATATTTTTAAGGATTCCGATCAGCCCGAGCATTAAAACCAAAGGGTATAACACATGCGCAGTGTAGCTGATGAAGCTTGTTGATGGCGTCACCCTGCCTCTTTCCTTCTGCCAGCAGATAGAAGGAGACAGAGAGAGAGCGGGGGTGGAGGGAGGAGGTCTTTCACATTAAACTCAGTGAAATTCCAGTTGAGCTGGACCAAAGCACACGTGGTGATTGTTGGAAAGAGTAACGACGACGGTTTAGGTGATTTTTATTATGTTTCTGTCCAGTTTGAATGAAGTGTTTTACGATGCTCCGCTATACGAACAGCTGATCTCAACATAAACAAAAAAATACACGTGCATGATGGCGAAGGTCTGCGTTGCCATTCTAGTTTCGCAATGGTACAATCATAGAAATAGAATATGAGTAGAATGGACATTGAACTGTTTTCCGTGGTCATTTGACTATTGTAAAAGAAAATGGCAAATCGTTGTTGGTTGTTATGGTAACAACACATCAATGTTGTGTTGTCTCAGCTCCCAGAAATGGATGGTTAGCCTGTGCTGTCCTTGCTATGTGCTTTCCTACACTGTGAGGAGTGTGTGAATGAAGCATTAAGTTGTTTAATGCCTTTCTACTAGGGGTGTAAATTGCAATATCATGTTTTGTGATACTGTATCAATTCTCTAAAACACTTTATCGACTTTTAATTAATAGTTTACATGCAAAGATTAACTCATTCGATATTTTATTTCATTTGCAAAGAGATGTGTCCTCTCAAAGTAGAGCTGTGATGTTGGATGTTACAGTTACTGTGATAAATGCAGATCCCTCTGTTCTGATTGCATAAAAAAGTAAAGTAAAAGTTTTTTTTACTCAGATTTTATTTATATGGTGGTGCGTTCTTTATACTGTGACAGTTTTCCTAAAATTAGGTTAAAAAAATTGCAATATATCGCCTTGCTTACAGTATCGCAGTATATTGAATCCTAACTCCTGTATCGTGATAACGTAACGTAACTAGAGGCCAGAGTGGGAATGAAATAGTGAGAGTGAGAGAAAGAAAGAGCGTCTCTCCTGATGGCAAGTGGTTGAGTTTCAGAGTTTAAACTCTCTTTCCTGTCCTCCTCAGATCCTCCGTGCTCCATCCATCAGGACTGTAAACACACTGATAAATAATACTGATTGTTGGAAAGAGAAGTAAACAGTGAGCTCAGTGGTTGGTGCTTCTTCGCCTGGCGCTGCTCTGCGTGATGAGGTGGCAGCTTCACAAACTGACAGGACTTCCAGCAGGTGTTTGTGCGGACCACACCGGCATCAATTTAAAATACACACAAAAAAAAGCACACAGCACCGGCTGCTGTCGGATTCTGTAGTTGTAACAAAACACTGGAAACTCTCTAGCTCAGGCTGATGTGGAGATACCCCGAATATCAACCGCATGGACGAACCTCCAGCCATCTCTGCACTTCACTTCCCTCGTCACACGAGGAGGAGGATTCATTCTGATCTGCATCGGCTACGAAACAAATGAAGCAGCAGCAGCAGATGGTCGGCTGGCTGGCGGCTCGCCTCAATATCTGAGTGCGTGTCACTCGTCATGATGAGATTTTCAAAATCTGTGTGGACATGTTTACCGCTTTGTCTTGTCTCGCCGCCTGGTGACGGTTTGAGTCGGGGTGTGCTGTCAGTCAGTCGGACCGCTGATGCTGCTGCTGCTGCTTTTTGTCGGCACTTGGAAGGCGTGCAAACACAATGTATGCTTCACATCTTCAGCTCTCCTTAAGCGTTTTGCTAAGCACCGTCCTGGAGGAACACACAGTCACTTTTCATCTACCTGCACACACACACTCACACGCACACATACATAATGTTACACACAGCCCGCAACTCTGTCACTGGCCTTACAAATATGGCAAGGCTGTCCCCGCCTGCTGTCTGTCAGATGTCAGGGCCAGAGCTCGGGGGGCCCACGCAGTCGGGGCTCGGGCCTAGCAGTCACTCATGTCGTCTTTTACAGCTTTTACATCCTGGCAGAAGTGACCTCCTCCTGGATTATCTCCTCCATCCACAGCAGAGGACAAAGAATGGACATAAAGACCCTTTCAGTCCCACACTGAGGGTCAAACGTTCTAACAAAGTCTGAGGGACTCGAGTCTCAAAGTATCCCGATGGCCTCACATGGGCTGTCCGTTTCCTGTGCCCCCCCCCCCCCCCCCCCCCCCCCTCCCCCAGCCCATGGAGGGTGTCAGTAGTTCAGGGCCGGGGGTGTGAGGGTCTGTAGTGGTGGCTAGCTGTTGTTCTCAGCCGTCATGTATTTTAGGGCGGCGAATCCGTAGCGCCGCGACATGTTCTGCTGGAACTCCTCCTTCAGGGTCTTGAGGCAGACCCGGTACTGCTTGTTGGAGCGGAACTTGGTGATGTCGAAGCTGGGCGCATGAGGCATGTGGATCATGTAGGCGTTGGGCAGAACCACAAACTCGTACTCCTGTAGAGAGAGGAGGACAGGAAGAACTTTCAGTACTACAACCACCTCACATCTTTATTTCAACACCTGATATAAAGTTGTACTGGTTGTTTTTTGCGACGTACACGAAACCTGCCTCGGCGGAGGTCTGCGCTCTCCCAGTGCACTTCTAATTAGTAAATGTTAGCATGCTAACAAGATGGAGAACATGGTAAACATCTGCTAAATGTTAGCATTGCCATTGTGAGCAGGCTCGCAGCCTCACAGTACACCAAGTACACCGTCACAGAGCTGCTGGCATGGCTGGACAGTAGACTCTTAAGTCCCTTTCACACATGCAGTCTACCCCCGAAATGTCCAGGAACATTTCCTGCAGTCTGACGAAAGACGCTTTCACACAGGCAAATCACAACACTCCACGGATGACGTATTTTAATCCGCAACTTGTTTACATTTTAGCATTTACTGTATGCATGCACGGTTTTAAATATCTACTTTACTGGGAAGAAGTATACTGAGATAATAGGTTTAGTTTATTAGATATTAGTTTAGTTTTAGGACAGTTTAGGCAGATAGATAGAAAGTAAGAGTTGGGTAAGTTACCTGAGCATCCAGCTCCATGATGTGAGCCACCTTGTTCCAGCCGAAGCCCACAAAGCGGCGGTCGTACTCTGGACTGTCCCTCCTCACCATGACGTAGGGCTCAAAGTCGGCTTCCCACTGCACCCTGTAGGGCGTGGTGGCTGTCCGCCATTTGGCAAAGTTAGTTGGCGCGTGGCCTTTAGTCCACACATGGTACCTGGAGGGAGAGAAAAGAAAAGGTTTTATCAAACTACAGTTGGAGGGAGTGAACAGTCACGTCCATCTATGTCTTTATGAGAGAAAGTGACATTTTTAAATTCTAAAATATTCGGTGGCATTTTGATTACAAACCTCGGCCTGTATCATAAGAGGTCTTAAAAGTCTAGACTTTATTTGTTGGGTGTTTGTTTACTTCACACTGTAGACCACCAAATCATTTTTGATGGGAAAAAGTTCTCTTTTTTTCTGTCTGTGCCATCAAAATACTTCTTTCTCCACCAACCGTCAACATAAAAGAGCAATTTACTGAATGTAAATTCTAGTTGGGCGAAGCAAAGTGAGTGTGAGTGAAGGAAGCGTGACCGCCTGTAAGGGCTGCACACAGGAGAAGATTAACACCCCTCGTCTCCAACCATACACAACTATCTTACCGGCATGTTGTCACTGTTACTATGACGATGATGACGGCAATAAAAGCCACAACTAGACTACAGCTGTTTTTAATTGAGATGCACTGTATAGTTTGAGCAAAGCGCTGACAGAGCAGAAAGCCCCCCCCCCCCCCTCCCGTGTGGTCTTTTTGCTCAGTCTCACAGTCACACACCAGCCGGGAGAGTTTATGGTTTCATGCACCGAATGCTGCCTTGTTGTGGTAATGGTAATGAGGATAATGATGCTGCAGCGTTGAAGTCTCTGCTGCCCGGTGGGCAACCTGCAGAGTTCTGAGAAGGACGAGTCCCAGCGGATCATGGAGCAGGTGTGCCTTAAGACATAACGTTACCTGGTTGGTCCATTCAGTGGCAGCTGATAGTAACCGTTCATTTACAGCATTAGCTCTCGGCTGGAATATTTGTTCAATACCGGATGGAGCATTTCATTATGTTTGCCGTAAAATGATTTCTTGATTGAGTTTATTGTTTCATAAAGCACGCCACCTGAAGGATTTCCCTTAAGTGAAATAAAATGGCAGTTCAGTCAGATTACAGGATGTGTTTCTTATACGTTGTTTAAAATATAGCTTTGTTTTAAATATAATATATAAAATATAGGGCTGTCGGTCAATTCAAATATTTAATCGTGATTAATCGCAGATTAATCACACATTTTTTATCTGTTTAAAGGGAGAATCGTCAAATATTTAATACTCTGATCAACATGGGAGTGGGCAAATATGCTGCTTTATGCAAATGTATGAGGTCAGAGGTCAAGGGAACCCTTTGAAAATGGCCATGCCAGTTTTTCCTCACCAAAATTTAGCACAAGTTTGGTGCATTATTCATCCTCCTTTGCGACAAGCTACTATGACAAAAACTGAGCCAGCTACAACCTCCGAAATACCGACTGCGCTAATGAAATTAGTGGCGTTAAAACAAATTTGCGATAACGCGTTATTATCGGGTTAACTTTGACACCCCTAATAAAATATATAAAACAGAATTTCAAATAGACTCAGTGGTCACTTTATTAGGTACTCCTGTGAAATCGAATTCAATCTAATACAACAGCTCATCCATAAATTTTACCTTTACAAAGACAATAATGTTCAGAGAGGTATTCATTTAAATACATGTTTATTTGTGAACAAAAACTAAATGTAGAGCTCTTGTACTAGATTGCATTAGATTGTAAAAGTGTACCAAAATAGCCAGGGAGCGTATGTTGAAGGAGACAAGAGCTGTTTTGAAGAAATAATAATGTCACTAATAAGCGCTTATTCATAAAGGAATTATTTATATTGGAATATTTATTGATCAACGTGTGACCCCAGGCTCATTTAAAGATTTTACCTACTATATTGTGACTTTTTAAATTTTTTTGACATTCTATACTATGACTTTTTTCGACATACTATACTATGACTTTTTAAATTTTTCCGACATACTATACTAAGAATTTTTTCGAAATACTATACTATGACTTTTTAACACATACTATACTATGACTTTTTTTC
Organism: Sebastolobus alascanus; assembly: GCA_916701645.2. Lineage (NCBI taxonomy): Eukaryota > Metazoa > Chordata > Actinopteri > Perciformes > Sebastidae > Sebastolobus > Sebastolobus alascanus. The sequence goes on from CAKAOJ020000369.1 coordinate 9,174, forward strand.
GACAAACTATACTATGACTTTAATTTTTTTGTACATACTATACTATGACTTTTTTTTCCCGACGTACTATACTATGACTTTTTTCGACATACTATACTATGAGTTTTTAAATATATCCGACATACTATACTAAGTATTTTTTCGAAATACTATACTATGACTCTTTACCACATACTATACTACTATTTTTTTCGACAAACTATACTATGACTTTTTTCGACAAACTATACTATGACTTTTTAAATTTTTCCGACATACTATACTAAGAATTTTTTCAAAATACTATACTATGACTTTTACCACATACTATACTATGACTTTTTTTCGACAAACTATACTATGACTTTTTAAATTTGTTTGGAATACTATACTATGACTTTTTTTAAATTTTTTTCTACATACTATACTAAGACTTTTCACGAAAAAATGTCATAGTATAGTATGTCGAAAATTTTCATGGAAATAGTCATAGTATAGTATGTAGATTAATTTGGTGGAAAAAAAAAGTCATAGTATAGAATGTCGAAAATTTTCATGAAAAAAAAGTCATAGTATAGTATGTCAAAAATTTTCATGAAAAAATGTCATAGTATAGTATGTTGAATATTTTTATGGAAAAAGTCAAAGTATAGTATGTTGATTAATTTTGTGGAACAAATCTCATAGTACCGTATGTCGAAAATCTTCATGGAAATAGTCGTAGTATAGTATGTAGATTAATTCCGTGGAGAAAAAAAAAGTCATAGTATAGAATGTCGAAAATTTCATGAAAAAAAAGTCATACTATAGTATGTTGAAAATTTTCATGACAAAAATGTCATAGTATAGAATGTCGAAAATTTTCATGAAAAAAGTCATACTATAGTATGACTTTTCATGAAAATTGACGAAAATTTAAACTGAGTTTTTTTCCACCAAATTAATCGACAGACTATACTATGTCTGTTTTCATGAAAATTTTCGACATTCTATACTATGACATTTTTTAACGAATATTTTCGTAAATTTTCATGAAAAAAGTCATGTCGAAAATATTCGTAAAAAAATGTCATAGTATAGAATGTCGAACATTTTCATGAAAAAAGGCATAGTATAGTATGACTTTTCATGAAAATTGACGAAAATTTAAACTGATTTTTTTTTCCACCAAATTAATCGACAGACTATACTTTGCCTGTTTTCATGAACATTTTAGACATTCTATACTATGACATTGTTTTACGAATATTTTCGAAAATTTTCATGAAAAAAGTCATACTATAGCATGTGGAAAATATTCGTAAAAAAATGTCATAGTATAGAATGTCGAACATTTTCATGAAAAAAGGCATAGTATAGTCTGTCGATTAATTTGGTGGAAAAAAAACTCAGTTTAAAATTTCGACATTTTCATGAAAAAAGTCATACTATAGTATGACTTTTTATGAAAATTGACGAAAATTTAAACTGATTTTTTTTTCCACCAAATTAATCGACAGACTATACTTTGCCTGTTTTCATGAACATTTTAGACATTCTATACTATGACATTTTTTTACGAATATCTTCGACATGCTATAGTATGACTTTTTTCATGAAAATTTTCAAAATTTTAAACTGAGTTTTTTTTTCCAACAAATTAAACGACAGACTATACTAAGCCTTTTTTCATGAAAATGTTCGACATTCTATACTATGACATTTTTTTACGAATATTTTCGACATGCTATAGTATGACTTTTTTCATGAAAATTTTCGAAAATATTCGTAAAAAAATGTCATATTATAGAATGTCGAAAATTTTAATGAAAAAAGGCATAGTATAGTCTGTCAATTAATTTGGTGGAAAAAAAACTCAGTTTAAAATTTCGTCAATTTTCAAAAAAGTCATACTATAGCATGACTTTTTTCATGAAAATTTCGAAATTTTAAACTGAGTTTTTTTTCCACCAAATTAATCGACAGACTATGCTATGCCTTTTTTCATGAACATTTTCGACATTCTATACTATGACATTTTTTTACGAATATTTTCGAAAATTTTCATGAAAAAAGTCATACTATAGCATGTGGAAAATATTCGTAAAAAAATGTCATAGTATAGAATGTCGAAAATTTTAATGAAAAAAGTCATAGTATAGTCTGAGTTTTTTTTCCACCAAATGAATCGACAGACTATACTATGACTTTTTTCATTAAAATTTTCGACATTCTATACTATGACATTTTTTTACGAATATTTTCGAACATTTTCATGAAAAAAGTCATACTATAGCATGTCGAAAATATTCGTAAAAAAATGTCATAGTATAGAATGTCTAAAATGTTCATGAAAACAGGCAAAGTATAGTCTGTCGATTAATTTGGTGGAAAAAAAACTCAGTTTAAATTTTCGTCAATTTTCATGAAAAGTCATACTATAGTATGACTTTTTTCATGAAAATGTCGAAATTTTAAACTGAGTTTTTTTTCCACCAAATGAATCGACAGTTTAAAATTTCGACATTTTCATGAAAAAAGTCATACTATAGTATGACTTTTCATGAAAATTGACGAAAATTTAAACTGAGTTTTTTTTCCACCAAATTAATCGACAGACTATACTTTGCCTGTTTTCATGAACATTTTAGACATTCTATACTATGACATTTTTTTACGAATATTTTCGACATGCTATAGTATGACTTTTTTCATGAAAATGTTCGAAAATATTCGTAAAAAAATGTCATAGTATAGAATGTCGAAAATTTTCATGAAAAAAGGCATAGTATAGTCTGTCGACTCATTTGGTGGAAAAATCCTCAGTTTAAAATTTCGACATTTTCATGAAAAAAGTCATACTATAGTATGACTTTTCATGAAAATTGACGAAAATTTAAACTGTGTTTTTTTTCCACCAAATGAATCGACAGACTATACTATGCCTTTTTTCATGAAAATTTTCGACAGTCTGTACCATGAAATTTTTTTTACGAATATTTTCGAAAATTTTCATGAAAAAAGTCATGTCGAAAATATTCGTAAAAAAATGTCATAGTATAGAATGTCGAAAATTTTAATGAAAAAAGGCATAGTATAGTCTGTCGATTAATTTGGTGGAAAAAAAACTCAGTTTAAAATTTCGACATTTTCATGAAAAGTCATACTATAGTATCACTTTTCATGAAAATTGACGAAAATTTAAACTGAGTTTTTTTTCCACCAAATTAATCGACAGACTATACTTTGCCTGTTTTCATGAACATTTTAGACATTCTATACTATGACATTTTTTTACGAATATTTTCGACATGCTATAGTATGACTTTTTTCATGAAAATTTTCAAAATTTTAAACTGAGTTTTTTTTCCACCAAATTAATCGACAGACTATACTATGCCTGTTTTCATGAACATTTTCGACATTCTATACTATGACATTTTTTTACGAATATTTTCGACATGCTATAGTATGACTTTTTTCATGAAAATTTACGAAAATATTCGTAAAAAAATGTCATAGTATAGAATGTCGAAAATTTTAATGAAAAAAGTCATAGTATAGTCTGTCGATTCATTTGGTGGAAAAAAAACTCAGTTTAAAATTTCGACATTTTCATGAAAAAAGTCATACTATTGTATGACTTTTCATGAAAATTGACGAAAATTTAAACTGAGTTTTTTTTTCCAGCAAATGAATCGACAGACTATACTATGCCTGTTTTCATGAACATTTTCGACATTCTATACTATGACATTTTTTTACGAATATTTTCGACATGCTATAGTATGACTTTTTTCATGAAAATGTTCGAAAATATTCGTAAAAAAATGTCATAGTATAGAATGTCGAAAATTTTAATGAAAAAAGGCATAGTATAGTCTGTCGATTCATTTGGTGGAAAAAAAACTCAGTTTAAAATTTCGAAAATTTTCATGAAAAGTCATACTATAGCATGACTTTTTTCATGAAAATTGACGAAATTTTAAACTGAGTTTTTTTTCCACCAAATTAATCGACAGACTATACTATGCCTTTTTTCATGAAAATGTTCGACATTCTATACTATGACATTTTTTTACGAATATTTTCGAAAATTTTCATGAAAAAAGTCATACTATAGCATGTCGAAAATATTCGTAAAAAAATGTCATAGTATAGAATGTCGATAATTTTCATGGAAATAGTCATAGTATAGTATGTAGATTAATTTTCGTGGAAAAAAAAAGTCATAGTGTAGAATGTCGCAAATTTTCATGAAAAAAAGTCATACTATAGTATGTCGGAAATTTTCACGAAAAAATGTCATAGTACAGTATGTCGAAAATTTTCATGAAAAAAGTCATAGCATCTTATGTCGAAACATTTCATGAAAATATATTTATTTATCTTCATTTCATTTTTCAACCGACAAAAACAAACACTACGTCAACGTATCTGGTTAGATAGCTCAGTGTGGTAGATAACTGGTTGAAATATCTGGTTGGAATGCTGGAGGTTGTGGGTTCGACTCTTATGTGACACTGTGTCTTTGCAACTCTAACTTCTAATAACGAAGCCAAATACACCAAGAGAACAGACCAAAGTGTATCGGTGTTATAGCTCAGTGTGGTAGATACCTTGTTGGAATACGGGAGGTTGAGGGTTCGATACTTATGTGACACAGTCTCTTTGCAGGTCTAACTTCTAATGACGAAGTCAAATATACCAAGAGAACAGTCACAAGTGTATCTGGTGTTATAGCTCAGTGAGGTAGATACCTGTTTGGAATACGGGAGGTTGTGGGTTCGATACTTATGTGACACAGTCTCTTTGCAGCTTTAACTTCTAATGACGAAGTCAAATATACCAGGAGAACAGTCACAAGTGTATAGGTGTTATAGCTCAGTGTGGTAGATACCTTGTTGGAATACCGGAGGTTGAGGGTTCGATACTTATGTGACACAGTCTCTTTGCAGGTCTAACTTCTAATGACGAAGTCAAATATACCAAGAGAACAGTCACAAGTGTATCTGGTGTTATAGCTCAGTGTGGTAGATACCTGTTTGGAATACGGGAGGTTGTGGGTTCGATACTTATGTGACACAGTCTCTTTGCAGGTCTAACTTCTAATGACGAAGTCAAATATACCAGGATAACAGTCACAAGTGTATAGGTGTTATAGCTCAGTGTGGTAGATACCTGTTTGGAATACGGGAGGTTGTGGGTTCGATACTTATGTGACACTGTCTCTTTGCAGGTCTAACTTCTAATGACGAAGTCAAACATACCAAGAGAACAGTCACAAGTGTATCTGGTGGTATAGCTCAGTGTGGTAGATACCTGGTTTGGACACGGGAGGTTGTTGGTTCGATACTTATGTTACACAGTCTCTTTGCAGGTCTAACTTCTAATGACGAAGTCAAATATACCAAGAGATCAGTATAAAGTGTGTGTGGCATTGGTGGCTTGGCTGCTAAGTTCCCGGGTTCTGGCTTCGGCAGAGCAGGGTTCGAATCTCACCCTAACAGACTACACTATGCTTTTTTCATTAAAATTTTCGACATTCTATACTATGACATTTTTTTACGAATATTTTCGACATGACTTTTTTCATGAAAATTTTCGAAAATATTCGTAAAAAAATGTCATAGTATAGAATGTCGAAAATTTTCATGAAAACAGGCATAGTATAGTCTGTCGATTCATTTGGTGGAAAAAAAACCTCAGTTTAAATTTTCGTCAATTTTCATGAAAAGTCATGCTATAGTATGACTTTTTTGAAAATTGACGAAATTTTAAAATGAGTTTTTTTTCCACCAAATGAATCGACAGACTATAATATGCCTTTTTTCATAAAAATTTTCTACATTCTATACTATGACATTTTTTTACGAATATTTTCGACATGACTTTTTTCATGAAAATTTTCGAAAATATTCGTAAAAAAATGTCATAGTATAGAATGTCGAAAATTTTCATGAAAACAGACATAGTATAGTCTGTCGATTCATTTGGTGGAAAAAAAACTCAGTTTAAATTTTCGTCAATTTTCATGAAAAGTCATGCTATAGTATGACTTTTTTGAAAATTGACGAAATTTTAAACTGAGTTTTTTTTCCACCAAATGAATCGAGAGACTATACTATGCCTTTTTTCATTAAAATTTTCGACATTCTATACTATGACTTTTTCTTACGAATATTTTCGACATGACTATTTTCATGAAAATTTTCGAAAATATTCGTAAAAAAATGTCATAGTATAGAATGTCGAAAATTTTCATGAAAACAGGCATAGTATAGTCTGTCGATTCATTTGGTGGAAAAAAAACTCAGTTTAAATTTTCGTCAATTTTCATGAAAAGTCATGCTATAGTATGACTTTTTTGAAAATTGACGAAATTTTAAACTGAGTTTTTTTTCCACCAAATGAATCGACAGACTATACTATGCCTTTTTTCATGAAAATTTTCGACATTCTATACTATGACATTTTTTTACGAATATTTTCGACATGACTTTTTTCATGAAAATTTTCGAAAATATTCGTAAAAAAATGTCATAGTATAGAATGTCGAAAATTTTCATGAAAACAGGCATAGTATAGTCTGTCGATTCATTTGGTGGAAAAAAAACTCAGTTTAAATTTTCGTCAATTTTCATGAAAAGTCATGCTATAGTATGACTTTTTTGAAAATTGACGAAATTTTAAACTGAGTTTTTTTTCCACCAAATGAATCGACAGACTATACTATGCCTTTTTTCATAAAAATTTTCTACATTCTATACTATGACATTTTTTTACGAATATTTTCGACATGACTTTTTTCATGAAAATTTTCGAAAATATTCGTAAAAAAATGTCATAGTATAGAATGTCGAAAATTTTCATGAAAACAGGCATAGTATAGTCTGTCGATTCATTTGGTGGAAAAAAAACCTCAGTTTAAATTTTCGTCAATTTTCATGAAAAGTCATGCTATAGTATGACTTTTTTGAAAATTGACGAAATTTTAAAATGAGTTTTTTTTCCACCAAATTAATCGACAGACTATACTATGCCTTTTTTCATAAAAATTTTCGACATTCTATACTATGACATTTTTTTACGAATATTTTCGACATGACTTTTTTCATGAAAATTTTCGAAAATATTCGTAAAAAAATGTCATTGTATAGAATGTCGAAAATTTTCATGAAAACAGACATAGTATAGTCTGTCGATTCATTTGGTGGAAAAAAAACTCAGTTTAAATTTTCGTCAATTTTCATGAAAAGTCATGCTATAGTATGACTTTTTTGAAAATTGACGAAATTTTAAACTGAGTTTTTTTTCCACCAAATTAATCGACAGACTATACTATGCCTTTTTTCATTAACATTTTCGACATTCTATACTATGACATTTTTTTACGAATATTTTCGACATGACTTTTTTCATGAAAAATTTTCGAAAATATTCGTAAAAAAATGTCATAGTATAGAATGTCGAAAATTTTCATGAAAACAGGCATAGTATAGTCTGTCGATTCATTTGGTGGAAAAAAAACTCAGTTTAAATTTTCGTCAATTTCATGAAAAGTCATGCTATAGTATGACTTTTTTGAAAATTGACGAAATTTTAAACTGAGTTTTTTTTCCACCAAATTAATCGACAGACTATACTATGCCTGTTTTCATGAACATTTTCGATATTCTATACTATGACATTTTTTTACGAATATTTTCGACATGCTGTAGTATGACTTTTTTCATGAAAATTTTCAAAATTTTAAACTGAGTTTTTTTTCCACCAAATTAATCGACAGACTATACTATGCCTGTTTTCATGAACATTTTCGACATTCTATACTATGACATTTTTTTACGAATATTTTCGAAAATTTTCATGAAAATTTTCGAAAATATTCGTAAAAAAATGTCATAGTATAGAATGTCGAAAATTTTCATGAAAACAGGCATAGTATAGTCTGTCGATTCATTTGGTGGAAAAAAAACTCAGTTTAAATTTTCGTCAATTTTCATGAAAAGTCATGCTATAGTATGACTTTTTTGAAAATTGACGAAATTTTAAACTGAGTTTTTTTTCCACCAAATTAATCGACAGACTATACTATGCCTTTTTTCATTAAAATTTTCGACATTCTATACTATGACTTTTTTTTACGAATATTTTCGACATGACTTTTTTCATGAAAATTTTCGAAAATATTCGTAAAAAAATGTCATAGTATAGAATGTCGAAAATTTTCATGAAAACAGGCATAGTATAGTCTGTCGATTCATTTGGTGGAAAAAAAACTCAGTTTAAATTTTCGTCAATTTTCATGAAAAGTCATGCTATAGTATGACTTTTTTGAAAATTGACGAAATTTTAAACTGAGTTTTTTTTCCACCAAATTAATCGACAGACTATACTATGCCTGTTTTCATGAACATTTTCGATATTCTATACTATGACATTTTTTTACGAATATTTTCGACATGCTGTAGTATGACTTTTTTCATGAAAATTTTCAAAATTTTAAACTGAGTTTTTTTTCCACCAAATTAATCGACAGACTATACTATGCCTGTTTTCATGAACATTTTCGACATTCTATACTATGACATTTTTTTACGAATATTTTCGAAAATTTTCATGAAAAAAGTCATGTCGAAAATATTCGTAAAAAAATGTCATAGTATAGAATGTCGAAAATTTTCATGAAAACAGGCATAGTATAGTCTGTCGATTCATTTGGTGGAAAAAAAACCCAGTTTAAATTTTCGTCAATTTTCATGAAAAGTCATGCTATAGTATGACTTTTTTGAAAATTGACGAAATTTTAAACTGAGTTTTTTTTCCACCAAATGAATCGACAGACTATACTATGCCTTTTTTCATTAAAATTTTCGACATTCTATACTATGACATTTTTTTACGAATATTTTCGACATGACTTTTTTCATGAAAATTTTCGAAAATATTCGTAAAAAAATGTCATAGTATAGAATGTCGAAAATTTTCATGAAAACAGACATAGTATAGTCTGTCGATTCATTTGGTGGAAAAAAAACTCAGTTTAAATTTTCGTCAATTTTCATGAAAAGTCATGCTATAGTATGACTTTTTTGAAAATTGACGAAATTTTAAACTGAGTTTTTTTTCCACCAAATTAATCGACAGACTATACTATGCCTTTTTTCATTAAAGTTTTCGACATTCTATACTATGACTTTTTTTTACGAATATTTTCGACATGACTTTTTTCATGAAAATTTTCGAAAATATTCGTAAAAAAATGTCATAGTATAGAATGTCGAAAATTTTCATGAAAACAGGCATAGTATAGTCTGTCGATTCATTTGGTGGAAAAAAAACTCAGTTTAAATTTTCGTCAATTTTCATGAAAAGTCATGCTATAGTATGACTTTTTTGAAAATTGACGAAATTTTAAACTGAGTTTTTTTTCCACCAAATTAATCGACAGACTATACTATGCCTGTTTTCATGAACATTTTCGATATTCTATACTATGACATTTTTTTACGAATATTTTCGACATGACTTTTTTCATGAAAATTTTCGAAAATATTCGTAAAAAAATGTCATAGTATAGAATGTCGAAAATTTTCATGAAAACAGGCATAGTATAGTCTGTCGATTCATTTGGTGGAAAAAAAACTCAGTTTAAATTTTCGTCAATTTTCATGAAAAGTCATGCTATAGTATGACTTTTTTGAAAATTGACGAAATTTTAAAATGAGTTTTTTTTCCACCAAATTAATCGACAGACTATACTATGCCTTTTTTCATAAAAATTTTCGACATTCTATACTATGACATTTTTTTACGAATATTTTCGACATGACTTTTTTCATGAAAATTTTCGAAAATATTCGTAAAAAAATGTCATAGTATAGAATGTCGAAAATTTTCATGAAAACAGACATAGTATAGTCTGTCGATTCATTTGGTGGAAAAAAAACTCAGTTTAAATTTTCGTCAATTTAAAAGTCATGCTATAGTATGACTTTTTTGAAAATTGACGAAATTTTAAACTGAGTTTTTTTTCCACCAAATGAATCGACAGACTATACTATGCCTTTTTTCATTAAAATTTTCGACATTCTATACTATGACATTTTTTTACGAATATTTTCGACATGACTTTTTTCATGAAAATTTTCGAAAATATTCGTAAAAAAATGTCATAGTATAGAATGTCGAAAATTTTCATGAAAACAGGCATAGTATAGTCTGTCGATTCATTTGGTGGAAAAAAAACTCAGTTTAAATTTTCGTCAATTTTCATGAAAAGTCATCTTAATTTATTTTTTAAAATTACGAAATTTTTAAAATATTTTTTTTCCCCCAAAAAAATTTGACAACTATACTATGTTTTTTATAAAAATTTTGACATTCTTTATGAATTTTTTTTGAAATTTTCGAAATTTTTTATGAAAATTTTGAAAATTTCTAAAAAAAGCATAGTATAGTGTCGAAAATTTTTGAAAAAAACTAGTTATTTCGTTTATTTTGGGAAAAAAAAAAAAGTTTAAAAATTTTAATTTTTTGAAAATACTTAAATTTTTTTTAAAATTACGAAATTTTTAAAATAGTTTTTTTTTAAAATTTTCGAAACTATACTATGCCTTTTTTAAAAATTTTAATTTAATTAAATTTTTTTTTGAAATTTTCAAATTTTTTATGAAAATTTTCAAAATATTTGAAAAAAATGCTGTTAGAATTCGAAAAATTTTTATGAAAAAAATAGATATTTCGAATTTTGGAAAAAAAATCATTTAAAATTTTGTAAAAAAAGTCATGTATAGATGATTTTTTTAAAAGCAAATTTTTCTGGTTTTTTTTTAAAAAAACCAGTAATTGCCTTTTTTTAAATTTTTTAAACTATATATGACTTTTTTTTAAAAAACGAATTTAATTGATTTTTTTTAAAAAATTTTTAAAAATTTTTAAAAAAGTTTTTTTTTAAAATTTCGACAACTATACTATGCCTTTTTAGAAAATTTTCGACATTCTTTATGAATTTTTTTTGAAATTTTAAAAAAAAACAAAAAAGATGTCGAAAATTTCTAAAAAAAGCATAGTATAGTGTCGAAAAATTTTGAAAAACTAGTTATTGTCAATTTTTAAAAAAAATTTTAAATTTTGAATTTTTTGAAAATACTTAAATTTTTTTTAAAATTGACAAATTTTTAAAAGGTTTTTTTTAAAATTAATCCCAAATATACATTTTTTTCAAAAATTTTGACATTCTTCATGAATTTTTTTTTTAAAAATTTTAATGCTTTTTATAAATTTTTGAAAATTTCTAAAAAAATGTATAGTTGTGTAAAAATTTTTGAAAAAAACATTAACTTGAATTTTTTGGAAAAAAAAATCAGTTTAAATTTTCGTAAAAAAAGTCATGTAATATGATTTTTTTAAAAGCAAATTTTAAACTGGTTTTTTTTAAAAAACCAGTAATTGCCTTTTTTTATTAAAAGCATTCTATATATTTTTTTTTTCGAAATTTTACTGATTTTTTTTTAAAAAATTTTTGAAAATATTTAAAAAAAAATTTAATTAAATTGAAAATTTTAGAAAAAACAAATGTTTCAAAATTTTGGGAAAAAAATTTAAAAAAAATTTAAAATTTTTAAAAAAAATAACAGCATGTAAATTTTTAAAAAATTTTGAAAAAATCGAAAAATTTTTTGAAAAACCCTGAAGTCTGTATTATTTTGGGAAAAAAAAAATTTAAATTTGTTTTTCAAAAATCAGCTATATATGCTTTTTTAAAAAGAAAATTTTAAAAATTTTTTTTACCCTTCGAAATTACATCCTTTTTTATGAAAATTTTCGAATTTTTCTAAATTTTTTAGAAATTTTTGAAATTTTTTTATGAAAACAAAATATTTGTAAAAAAATTTGAAAATTTAAAAATTTTTTGAAAAACCCTGAAGTCTGTATTATTTTGGGAAAAAAAAAATTTAAATTTTTTTTTTTCAAAAATCAGCTATATATGCTTTTTTGAAAATTCGAAATTTTAAACTAGTTTTTTTTTCCAAAAAATTTGACAACTTATATGCCCTTTTTTTATGAAAATTTTCAATTTAACTTTAATTTTTTTACAAATTTTCGACAGACTTTTTTTTTTTGAAAATTTCGAAAAAAATTTATATATGAATTAAAATTTTCGAAAAACCCTAAAGTCTGTCGAATTTGGGGGAAAAAAAATCAGTTTAAATTTGAATTTTCATGAAAACAGCATAGTATATTTTTTGAAAATTGGAAAAAACTAGTTTTTTTTCCCCAAATTAAAGAAGACTATATATGCCCTTTTTTGAAAATTTTCGAATTTAACTTTATTTTTTTAAAAATTTTAAGCTTATATGCTTTTTTCATGAAAATTTCAAAAATTTTTAAATGATTTTTTTCCCCCAAAAAATTTGAAATTCATGAAAAAATTTTTTAATTCTAAATGCATTTTTTAGAAATTTTTGAAAAATTTTTATGAAAAAAATTTTTCGAAAAATTGTAAAAAAAATTTTAAATTAAATTCGAAAAATTTTTATGAAAAAGGCATGTATAGTTGCTTTTTTGGGAAAAAAAATTTTTAAATTTGTTTTTCAAAAATCAGCTATATATGCTTTTTTGAAAATTCGAAATTTTAAACTAGTTTTTTTTACCGAATAAAAATTTCATGCCCTTTTTTTTTGAAAATTTTCGAATTTTTCTAAATTTTTTAGAAATTTTTGAAAATTTTCAAAAAATTTTCGAAAATTTGTAAAAAAAATTTTAAATTAAATTCGAAAAATTTTTATGAAAAAGGCATGTATAGTTGCTTTTTTGGAAAAAAACCATTTAAATTTTTTTTTTTCAAAAATCAGCTATATATGCTTTTTTGAAAATTCGAAATTTTAAACTAGTTTTTTTTACCAAATAAAACCGAAAAATGCCCTTTTTTTATGAAAATTTTCGAATTCTAAATGCATTTTTTTCGAAATTTTCATGACCCTGAAAATTTTCGAAAATTTGTAAAAAAAATTTTAAATTAAATTCGAAAAATTTTTATGAAAAAGGCATGTATAGTTGCTTTTTTGGGAAAAAAAAAATTTAAATTTGTTTTTCAAAAATCAGCTATATATGCTTTTTGAAAATTCGAAATTTTAAATGATTTTTTTTACCAAATTCGACGACTTTATGTTTTTTTTGAAAATTTTCGAACTATATAATTTTTTTGAAATTTTCCCTGACCCTGAAAAAATTTTGAAAATTTGTAAAAAAAATTTTAAATTAAATTCGAAAAATTTTTATGAAAACAGGGATAGTATATTTGAATTTGGGGAAAAAAAACTAGTTTTTTTCCAAATGAAAAGCAGCTATATATGCTTTTTTTTAAAAATTCGAAATTTTAAACTGATTTTTTTTACCAAATTCGACAGACTTTATGTTTTTTTTTAAAAATTTTTGAAATTATATTTTTTTTCGAAATTTTCAGACCCTGAAAATTTTCGAAAATTTGTAAAAAAATTTTAAATTAAAAACGAAAAATTTTTATGAAAAAACATGTATAGTTGCTTTTTGGTGGAAAAAAAAATAGTTTTTTTCCAAATGAAAAGCAGCTATATATGCTTTTTTTTAAAAATTCGAAATTTTAAACTAGTTTTTTTTACCAAATTCGACAGACTTTATGTTTTTTTAAAAATTTTTGAAAATTTTAAAATTTTTTTAATTTTTTTGAAATTTTGAAAGACTTTTTTCATAAAAATTTTGAAAAATTTGTAAAAAAAAATCATTATAAAGTCGAAAATTTTTGAAAAAGGCAATTACTGGTTTTTTAAAAAAAACCAGTTTTAAAATTTTTCTTTTCATGAAAATTCATATATACTTTTTTAAAAATTGGTTTTAAACGATTTTTTTTTACCAAAAGTGAAGACTTTATGTTTTTTTTTAAAAAATTTTACATTTTCAACATTTTTTCGAAATTTTACATGCTTTTTTCATGAAAATTTTCGAAAAAATTTTAAAAAATGCATTTAGAATTCGAAAATTTTCATGAAAAAGGCAATATTCGTAATTTTGGAAAAAAATCGAAATTTTCTAACAGAAAAATATGCTTGATCTTTTTGAAAAAAAATTTTTAAATGGGTTTTTTTTTAAAAATCAAGCTATATACCTTTTTTTTTTTTAAATTTTCGATTTTCAAATTTTTTACGAAATTTTGCTTTTAATGACTTTTTTCATGTTTTCAAAATTTTAAAAGATTTTTTTTTAAAAATTTTCGAAATATCTATTTTTTATGAAATTTTTGAATTTATAAGATTTTTTAGTTTTTCGAAAATTTTTGAAAAAAAACAGTAAAAAATTTTGTAAAAAAAATTTATGAAAATGCAAAATTTTTGAAAAAGGCAATTACTGGTTTTTTAAAAAAAACCAGTTTTAAAATTTTTCTTTTCATAAAATCATCTATATATGACTTTTTTTAAAATTCGAAATTTTCTGATTTTTTTTAAAATAATCGAAATATATATGTTTTTTTTAAAAAATTTTTGAACAACATGATTTTTTTTCGAATATTTTGAAAAATTTTTTATAAAAATTTTTGAAAAAATTTTTAAAAAAATCATGTATAGTTGAAAAAATTTTGAAAAAGGGAATTACTGGTTTTTTAAAAAAAACCAGTTTTAAAATTTTTCTTTTCATAAAATCATCTATATATTTTTTTTACGAAATTTTAAAATGATTTTTTTTAAAATTCGAAATATCTATTTTTTTATTAAATTTTTGAATTTATAAGCATTTTTTTCGAATATTTTGAAATTTTTTATAAAAATTTTTGAAAAAATTTTTAAAAAAAGTCATGTATAGTTGAAATTTTTAAAAGGGAATTACTTGATTTTTTAAAAAAAACCAGTTTTAAAATTTTTCTTTTCATAAAATTTTTTAAAAATTTTTTAAAATTACGAAATTTTAAAATGATTTTTTTTTAAAATTCGAAACTAAATGCCTTTTTTATTAAAATTTTCGAACAACATGATTTTTTTTCGAATATTTTGAAATTTTTTATAAAAATTTTTGAAAAAATTTTTAAAAAAAGTCATGTTAAAATTAAAATTTTTAAAAAAAGTATGCTTTTATTTGGGGAAAAAAAACTAGTTTTTTTCCAATTTTTTGAAAAAACTATATATGTTTTTAAAATTCGAAATTTTAAACTGATTTTTTTTACCAAATTCGACAGCTTATATGCCCTTTTTTTATTAAATTTTCAATTTTAAAATTTAATTTTTTTTTAAATTTTCGACATACTTTTTTCATGAAAATTTTTGAAAAAATTTTAAAAAATGCATTTAAAAATTAAAAATTTTGAAAAAAATGAATCTGTCGAATTTGGGGGAAAAAAAAAAAAAAGTTTAAATTTTTGAATTTTCATGAAAAGCATGTATAGTTGCTTTTTTGAAAAACAAAATTTTAAATGGGTTTTTTTTTAAAAAATCAAGCTATATATGCCCTTTTTTGAAATTTTCGAAATTTTTTTAAATAGTTTTTTTTCAATATTTTTTTACATCTTTTTTTTTTTTAAAAAATTTAAAATTTTAATGATTTTTTTTCCCAAATTTCGACAATTCATGTTTTTTTAAAATTTTAATTCTATATTGAATTTTTTAAAAGAATATTTTCGAAAATTTTTAAAAAAATTTTAAAAAATTTTGTAAAAAAAATTTATGAAGAAAGCAAAATTTTTGAAAAAGGCAATTACTGGTTTTTTAAAAAAAACCAGTTTTAAAATTTTTCTTTTTTATAAAATCATCTATATATGACTTTTTTTACGAAATTTTAAAATGATTTTTTTTTAAAATTCGAAATATCTATTTTTTTATTTAAAATTTTTGAATTTTCATGAATTTTTTTGAAAATTTTCGAACCCTTTTTTAAAAATTTTAAAAAATTTTGTAAAAAAAATTTATGAAGAAAGCAAAATTTTTTGAAAAAGGCAATTACTGGTTTTTTAAAAAAAAAACCCGTTTTAAAATTTTTCTTTTCATAAAATCATCTATATATGATTTTTTTTACGAAATTTTAAAATGATTTTTTTTAAAATTCGAAATATCTATTTTTTTATTAAAATTTTTGAATTTTCATGAAAGAAAATTTTCGAATATTTTTTAAAAATTTTAAAAAATTTTGTAAAAAAAGTCATGTATAGAAAAAATTTTTTGAAAAAGGCAATTACTGGTTTTTTAAAAAAAACCAGTTTTAAAATTTTTCTTTTCATAAAATCATCTATATATGACTTTTTTTTACGAAATTTTAAAATGATTTTTTTTTAAAATTCGAAATATCTATTTTTTTATTTAAAAAATTTTGAATTTATAAGATTTTTTTTCGAATATTTTGAAATTTTTTATAAAATTTTTGAAAAAATTTTTAAAAAAAGATATAGTTGAAAAAATTTTGAAAAAGGCAATTACTGGTTTTTTAAAAAAAACCAGTTTTAAAATTTTTCTTTTCATAAAATCATCTATATATGACTTTTTTTTTACGAAATTTTAAAATGATTTTTTTTTAAAATTCGAAATATCTATTTTTTTATAAAATTTTTGAATTTATAAGCATTTTTTTCGAATATTTTGAAATTTTTTATAAAAATTTTTGAAAAAATTTTTAAAAAAATCATGTATAGTTGAAAAAATTTTGAAAAGGCAATTACTTGATTTTTTAAAAAAAACCAGTTTTAATTTTTTTTTTTCATAAAATCATCTATATATGATTTTTTTTACGAAATTTTAAAATGATTTTTTTTTAAAATTCGAAATATCTATTTTTTTATTAAATTTTTGAATTTATAAGAATTTTTTTTCGAATATTTTGAAATTTTTTATAAAAATTTTTGAAAAAATTTTTAAAAAAAGTCATGTATAGTTGAAAAAATTTTGAAAAAGGCAATTACTGGTTTTTTAAAAAAAAACCCGTTTTAAAATTTTTCTTTTCATAAAATCATCTATATATGACTTTTTTGAAAATTCGAAATTTTCTGATTTTTTTTAAAATAATCGAAATATATATGTTTTTTAAAATTTTCGAACAACATGATTTTTTTCGAATATTTTGAAAAATTTTTTATAAAAATTTTTGAAAAAATTTTTAAAAAAAGTCATGTATAGTTGAAAAAATTTTGAAAAAAGGCAATTACTGGTTTTTTAAAAAATCAGTTTTAAAATTTTTCTTTTCATAAAATCATCTATATATGATTTTTTTTACGAAATTTTAAAATGATTTTTTTTTAAAATTCGAAATATCTATTTTTTTATTAAAATTTTTGAATTTATAAGACATTTTTTTCGAATATTTTGAAATTTTTTATAAAAATTTTTGAAAAAATTTTTAAAAAAAGTCATGTATAGTTGAAAAAATTTTAAAAAAGGCAATTACTGGTTTTTTAAAAAAAACCAGTTTTAAATTTTTTCTTTTCATGAAAAATCATCTATATATGACTTTTTTGAAAATTCGAAATTTTAAATGATTTTTTTTCCCCCAAAAAAATTTAAATAACTAGTTTTTTCAAAAAATTTTTGACACTATACTATGTTTTTTTTTTGAAATTTTCGACATTTTTTCATGAAAAAATTTTGAAAATTTCGAAAAAAAATTTATAAAGAAAGTCGAAAATTTTCTAAAAAGGCATAGTATAGTTTGAATTTTGGGAAAAAAACTAGTTTAAAAATTTTGTAATTTTTGAAAAACTTAAATTATTTTTTAAAATTAGAAATTTTTAAATGATTTTTTTTTAAAAAAAATTTTTTTTTTTCAAAATTTTCGAACTATACTATGTTTTTTTTAAAATTTTCGACATCTTTATGATTTTTTAGAAATTTTCAAATTTTCTGATTTTTTTTAAAATTTTCGAAATATATATGTGTTTTTTGAAATTTTCGAACAACATGAATTTTTTCGAATATTTTGAAAACTAAAAAATTTCGAAAAAATTTTTAAAAAATGCATAGTATGAATTGAAAATTTTTTAAAAAAAAATATTTTCACATTTTTGGAAAAAAACTAGTTTTTTTCGAATTTTCGAAAAAATCTATATATGACTTTTTTAAAATTCGAAAATTTTCTGATTTTTTTTTAAAAAAATCGAAATATATATGTTTTTTTTAAAAAATTTTTGAACAACATATTTTTTTTTCGAATATTTTGAAATTTTTTATAAAATTTTTGAAAAAATTTTTAAAAAAATGCTAGTATGAATTGAAAATTTTTTGAAAAAATAGTTTTTCACATTTTTGGGAAAAAAAAATAGTTTTTTTCTAATTTTCGAAAATCATCTATGATTTTTTTTGAAAATTCGAAATTTTTCTGATTTTTTTTTTTAAAAAAAAGCAATATAATGCCTTTTTTTTTGAAAACGACATTTATATTGCATTTTTTTAAAATTTTTAATATTTTTTTTAAAAAATTTGAAAATATTCAAAAAAGCTTTAAATGCGAAAAATTTTTAAAAAAAGGAAATTTTTTCACATTTTGGGAAAAAAAAATCGTTTAAATTTTCGAATTTTCATGAAAATTTAAGATATTTTTGAAAAATTTAGAAATTTTCTGATTTTTTTTAAAATTACGATTTTCCCATTAAAAACGACATTCTATCTTTTTTTTTTTTCGAAATTTTACATGACTTTTTTTAGAAAATTTTCGAAAATTTCTAAAAAAAGTCATGTTAAAATTCGAAAAATGAAAAAAATAGATGTCGGATTTTTGGGAAAAAAAAATAGTTTAAAATTCTTTTTAAAAATCATTAATTGATTTTTGAAAATTGAGAAATTTTAAATGAGTTTTTTTACCAAATTTCACAATATACAGCCTTTTTTTTTTGCTTTTTTAAATTTAATTGACATTTTTTTAGAATTTTTCGAATTTGATGACTTTTTTCATGAAAATTTTCAAAAATTTTTAAAAGTTTTTTTAAAATTTCGAAATTCATGGCCCCTGAAATTTTCGACATTTTTAAAATTTTTTTAAAATTTTCGAAAAATTTTTATGAAAAAAATATGCAAAATATTTAAAAAAAAACAATTAAATTGAAAATTTTCAAAAAAGGGAATATATTGCGTTTTTTGGAAAAAAAAATTTAAAATTTTTTAAATTTTTTGAAAATTTAAGATATTTTTTTTAAAAATTTAGAAATTTTAAAAGATTTTTTTTAAAATTACGATTTTCCTTTTTTTAAAAATTTTACATTCTTTATGACATTTTTTTGAAATTTTAATGACTTTTTTAGAAAATTTTCGAAAAATTTTTAAAAAAATGTCATAGTAAAATGTCGAAAATTTTTTGAAAACAGGAAGATAGTTGTCGTTTATTTGGGGAAAAAAAAATTTAAAATTTTAATTTTCTAAAATTAATAGTATGATTTTTTAAAATTTCGAAATTTTAAACTGAGTTTTTTTTCCACCAAATTTAAACGACAGACTATACTATGCCTTTTTTCATGAAATTTTCGACATTCTATACTATGACATTTTTTTAAAATTTTCCGCTTTTTACTTTTTTCATGAAAATTTTCAAAATTTTAAAAAGTTTTTTTAAAATTTCGAAAATTTTTACCGTTTTTTGAAATTTTCGAAATTTTTTAAATTTTTTTAAAATTTTCGAAAAATTTTTTGAAAAAAAATTTCAAAATATTTAAAAAAAACAATTAAATTGAAAATTTCAAAAAAGGCAATATATTGCGTTTTTGGAAAAAATCATTTAAATTTTGCAATTTTAGAAAAATCATGCTTAGTATGACTTTTTTAAAATTAAAATTTTTAAAATGAGTTTTTTTTTTCCCCCAAAATAAAACGACAGACTATACTATGCCTTTTTTAATTAAAATTTTCGACATTCTATACTATGACATTTTTTTACGAATATTTTAAAAAATTTTTAAAAAATTTTTGAAAATATTCGTAAAAAAATGTCATAGTATAGAATTCGAAAATTTTCATGAAAACAGGGAAAAAGGGATTTTTTAAAAAAAGAAAAATTTTTTTTTTTTTTAAATTATTTTTTAAAATTAAAATTTTTCATTTTTTTAAAATTCCAATAAATTTTTTTTTCCTTTTAACTTTTAAAAATTTTTTTTGAAATTTTTACCTTTTTAAATTTTTTTAAAAAAAATTTTAAAATTTTCATTTTTTTTAAAATTTTTCCAATAACATTTTTTTTTTTTTTTCCAATTTTCAAATTTTTTTTAAAAAAATTTTAAAATTTTTAAAAAATCATGGAAAATTTTAAAAAAAAAAAAGGAAAAAAAAAAAAAAAAAAAAGCCATTTTTTAAAAAAAAAAATTTTTAAAATTTTTTAAAATCATGAAATGTTTTTTAAAAAAAAGGGAAATTTTTTTTTTTTTTTTTTCAAAAACTATCTTTTTTTTAAAAATTTTTGACATTCTATACTATGACATTTTTTTACGAATATTTTCGAACAAAGACTTTTTTCATGAAAATTTTCAAAATTTTAAATGAGTTTTTTTCCAAAATTAAAACAGCATATATGCCCGTTTTTTGAACATTTTGAAAACTTCATTTTTTAAAATTTTCGAAAAATTTTTATGAAAAAAATCATGCAAAATATTTAAAAAAAAACAATTAAATGGTTTTAAAAAAAGGGAATATATTGCTTTTTTAAAAAAACCATTTAAATTTTGCAATTTTAGAAAATCATGCTTTATGATTTTTTAAAATTGAAAATTTTAAAAAGTTTTTTTCCAAAATTTTTACAGCATATATGTTTTTTTATAAAAATTTGTTTAAAACTTTTTTTAAAATTTTCGCAATTTTTTTATGAAAATTTTCAAAATATTTAAAAAAAAACAATTAAATGGTTTTCAAAAAAAAATTTTTTTGCCCCTTTTAAAAAAATTTTAAATTTTCTAATTTTTAAAATATTTGATGACTTTTTTGAAAATTCGAAATTTTAAATGAGTTTTTTTCCAAAATTAAAACAGCATATATGTTTTTTTATTAAAATTTTGAAAACTTCATTTTTTTAAAAATTTTTAAATTTTTTTATGAAAATTTTCAAAATATTTAAAAAAAAACAATTAAATGGTTTTCAAAAAAGGATGAAGCTTCATTCTTTTAAAAAAATTTTAAATTTTCTAATTTTTTTAAAATATTTGATGACTTTTTTGAAAATTCGAAATTTTAAAAGTTTTTTTTCCAAAATAAAACAGACATATATGTTTTTCATTAAAATTTTGAAATATTAATTTTTTTTCAAATTTTTTGAAGACTTTTTTATGAAAATTTTTTAAAATTGAAAAAAATTAATATTTCAAAATTTTTTAAAAAAGGCATATATGCTGTATTCATTTTGGGAAAAAAACTAGTTTTTTTCGAATTTTCGAAAAAATGCTTAGTATGACTTTTTTGAAAATTAAAAAATTTTTTTTTTTTTCCACCAAATTAATCGACAGACTATACTATGCCTTTTTTCATTAAAATTTTCGACATTCTATACTATGCCTTTTTTTTACGAATATTTTCGACATGACTTTTTTCATGAAAATTTTCGAAAATATTCGTAAAAAAATGTCATAGTATAGAATGTCGAAAATTTTCATGAAAACAGACATAGTATAGTCTGTCGATTCATTTGGTGGAAAAAAAACTCAGTTTAAATTTTCGTCAATTTTCATGAAAAGTCATGCTATAGTATGACTTTTTTGAAAATTGACGAAATTTTAAACTGAGTTTTTTTTCCACCAAATTAATAGACAGACTATACTATGCCTGTTTTCATGAACATTTTCGATATTCTATACTATGATATTTTTTTACGAATATTTTCGACATGCTGTAGTATGACTTTTCATGAAAATTTTCAAAATTTTAAACTGAGTTTTTTTTCCACCAAATTAATCGACAGACTATACTATGCCTGTTTTCATGAACGTTTTCGACACTATACTATGACATTTTTTTACGAATATTTTCGAAAATTTTCATGAAAAAAGTCATGTCGAAAATATTCGTAAAAAAATGTCATAGTATAGAATGTCGAAAATTTTCATGAAAACAGGCATAGTATAGTCTGTCGATTCATTTGGTGGAAAAAAAACTCAGTTTAAATTTTCGTCAATTTTCATGAAAAGTCATGCTATAGTATGACTTTCTTGAAAATTGACGAAATTTTAAACTGAGTTTTTTTTCCACCAAATTAATCGAAAGACTATACTATGCCTGTTTTCATGAACATTTTCGATATTCTATACTATGACATTCTTTTACGAATATTTTCGACATGCTGTAGTATGACTTTTTTCATGAAAATTTTCAAAATTTTAAACTGAGTTTTTTTTCCACCAAATTAATCGACAGACTATACTATGCCTGTTTTCATGAACATTTTCGATATTCTATACTATGACATTTTTTTACGAATATTTTCGACATGCTGTAGTATGACTTTTTTCATGAAAATTTTCAAAATTTTATACTGAGTTTTTTTTCCACCAAATTAATCGACAGACTATACTATGCCTTTTTTCATGAAAATTTTCGACATTCTATACTATGACATTTTTTTACGAATACTTTCGACATGACTTTTTTCATGAAAATTTTCGAAAATATTCGTAAAAAAATGTCATAGTATAGAATGTCGAAAATTTTTCATGAAAACAGGCATAGTATAGTCTGTCGATTCATTTGGTGGAAAAAAAACTCAGTTTAAATTTTCGTCAATTTTCATGAAAAGTCATGCTATAGTATGACTTTTTTGAAAATTGACGAAATTTTAAACTGAGTTTTTTTTCCACCAAATTAATCGACAGACTATACTATGCCTTTTTTCATTAAAATTTTCGACATTCTATACTATGCCTTTTTTTTACGAATATTTTCGACATGACTTTTTTCATGAAAATTTTCGAAAATATTCGTAAAAAAATGTCATAGTATAGAATGTCGAAAATTTTCATGAAAACAGACATAGTATAGTCTGTCGATTCATTTGGTGGAAAAAAAACTCAGTTTAAATTTTCGTCAATTTTCATGAAAAGTCATGCTATAGTATGACTTTTTTGAAAATTGACGAAATTTTAAACTGAGTTTTTTTTACACCAAATTAATCGACAGACTATACTATGCCTGTTTTCATGAACATTTTCGATATTCTATACTATGACATCTTTTTACGAATATTTTCGACATGCTGTAGTATGACTTTTTTCATGAAAATTTTCAAAATTTTAAACTGAGTTTTTTTTCCACCAAATTAATCGACAGACTATACTATGCCTGTTTTCATGAACATTTTCGACATTCTATACTATGAACTTTTTTTACGAATATTTTTGACATGACTTTTTTCATGAAAATTTTCGAAAATATTCGTAAAAAAATGTCATAGTATAGAATGTCGAAAATTTTCATGAAAACAGACATAGTATAGTCTGTCGATTAATTTGGTGGAAAAAAAACTCAGTTTAAATTTTCGTCAATTTTCATGAAAAGTCATGCTATAGTATGACTTTTTTGAAAATTGACGAAATTTTAAACTGAGTTTTTTTTCCACCAAATGAATCGACAGACTATACTAAGCGTGTTTTCATGAACATTTTCGACATTCTATACTATGACATTTTTTTACGAATATTTTCGACATGCTGTAGTATGACTTTTTTCATGAAAATTTTCAAAATTTTAAACTGAGTTTTTTTTCCACCAAATTAATCGACAGACTATACTATGCCTGTTTTCATGAACATTTTCGACATTCTATACTATGACATTTTTTTACGAATATTTTCGACATGCTGTAGTATGACTTTTTTCATGAAAATTTTCAAAATTTTAAACTGAGTTTTTTTTCCACCAAATTAATCGACAGACTATACTATGCCTGTTTTCATGAACATTTTCGACATTCTATACTATGACATTTTTTTACGAATATTTTCGAAAAGTTTCATGAAAAAAGTGATGTCGAAAATTTTCGTAAAAAAATGTCATAGTATAGAATGTCGAAAATTTTCATGAAACCAGGCATAGTATAGTCTGTCGATTCATTTGGTGGAAAAAAAACTCAGTTTAAAATTTCGTCAATTTTCAAAAAAGTCATACTATAGCATGACTTTTCATGAAAATTGACGAAAATTTAAACTGAGTTTTTTTTCCACCAAATGAATCGACAGACTATACTATGTCTGTTTTCATGAACATTTTCGAAATTCTACACTATGACATTTTTTTACGAATATTGTAGACATGCTATAGTATGACTTTTTTACATAAAATTTCCGACAGTATACTATGACTTTTTTTTCATGAAATTTTTCGACATACTATACTATGACTTTTTTTCATAAAATTTTTGGCATACTATACTATGACTTTTTTTCATAAAATTTTCAACATGCTATACTATGACTTTTTTTTCATAAAATTTTCGACCTACTATAGTATGACTTTTTTTTCATAAAATTTTCGACCTACTATAGTATGACTTTTTTTTCATAAAACATTTCGACATACTATACTCTGATTTTTTTTTCATAAAATTTTCGACGTACTATAGTATGACTTTTTTTTCATGAAATTTTTCGATATACTATAGTATGACTTTTTTTGCAAAGAAATTATCGACATATTGTACTATGACTTTTTTTCATAAAATTTTTCAACATAATATACTATAACTTTTTTACAATTGTTTTTCGACATACTATACAATGATTTTTTTTTCAAGAAATTTTCGACATACTATACTATGACTTTTTTTTATAAAATCTTTCGACATGCTATTCTGTTAGTATTTTTTCATGAAATTTTTCGACATACAATACTATGACTTTTTTATCATTTAATTTTTCAACATTATATACTATTACTTTTTTCATTAAATTTTCCGACATGCTATATTATGACTTTTTTTATCATAAAATATTCGACATACTATAGTATGACTTTTTTTTCATAAATTTTCCGACATGCTATACTATGACTTTTTTATCATTATATTTTTCAACATTATATAATATGTCTATATGACATTGTTTATGTATTTGCTTATTTTTCATTATAACGATTTCACTATCATTCCAACAATTGAACTGTACATCCTAATGTGACCGTCCATCATTTTGATTGCTTATCATCTTTTCTCAATTTCATGAGATTTTTGTGTTTCATCCATTGCTAGCTCAGCACAGTGAGTCTCTTGCAGTGTGCTCCTGCGGATTAAGTAAAGTCTGAGTTAATGAATGAAAAAATAGATGAATCAATATTACTGATTAACACAACTTCTACCACAGAAAGGTCTCCCTCTGAAAAGAGCTGCTGTAACGAAAACCTGAAGACTCTTTAGAAACAGACGTGTTTCACCTGAAGGTGAAGAGTGTGCCCATGTCCAGCTGAGAGAGCAGCTCAGCCTTGGACTTTGGGTAAGACAGACGATATCGCAGTGTCTCAAAGGCTGGAACCACCAGAGCTTTCTTGGCGTTGGCCATGTCCAGTTGCACCACTGACTTCCTGCAAACACACACGGATAAGATTGGATTGCATACACAGCGAGCATGTTCTCATAAATATGTAATAAAGAATTGTCTTTCTAAAATCTAAAGATAGGAAAAGCCAAGCGGAAAGGTGTCAGTAACACTGCCGACTTCGCTGGTTTCCAGCAGATTCTCTCTCTCGTCTTACCTGAGGTACTCATACAGGCCGTACATGGGCAGGAAGTCGATGTCTGACAGGAACATGTAAGGTGTGTTGACGTGCCGCATGGCCACATTACGCAGCAGGTTGACTGGGTAGAACTGTCCCTCTTTGTAGACGATGTGGTAGCCGACATTCCCGCGGCTCATCAGCACCTCGGAGCCCTGAGCGTAGCGCAGGAACTGCTGAGCCTCGGCGTCGGACAGGTACAGGGCCAGGCTGATGGGGCCCTCCCAGTGCTTACAAATGGCCTCCAACATCTGGAGCCTACAGAGGGCAGGATGGGTGACATCACAAACATGTATGACTTTACAACACTATACATTTAAAGTGAGGGTAGGCAGTATATATTTGGCATCATTGGGCAAAAATCCCATAATAACCTTTCAGCATATTGTAATTCAAGTGTTCTGAGAGAAAACTAGACTTCTGCTCCTCCTCATGTCTCTGTTTTCAGGCTTTAGAAAAATCTAGCCCGTGACGGGAGACTTTGACCAATCACAGGTCATTTCAGAGAGAGAGAGCGTTCCTATTGGCTGTGCTCCGGCTGGTGGGCGGTGCTTGGTATTTCCTCAACTGGTCTCAACATGGCTGCCGGGTCACAAACTTTCTCATTTCACAGCTAAACAGTAACTACAAGATGATTCTGAGAACATCTGAGGAGAGAAATAGGCATTACAGTAACAGAATATTGATTCATATTTTTATTGGGAGTGAGTGTTGATATATTTCAGTATTTGAAATTATGAAGCGTCTATATCTTGACTTGTAAAACACGTTTTGTCAATCTCCTTTCCCATCCCTCCCTTCCGGTTCCTCTGCATGCTGGTGTTCTATCTGAAGGTGAGCTTGTGTTATTTACTGAGTGTCTGACGCTGTTTTGGATATGGAATACCAATATTTCCCTCCACAGAGCCACCGTGGGCCTTATTAAAACAAGACAGTCTAACACAAGCAATGTTTCTGACACACACACACACACACCATAATACTGTATATTTCTGAGCAGAAGAAAAAAACATACTGACAATATTAAAATGGGGCTAAATTTTGTTTTTCCTGATGCTGACTTGAGGGTTATTAATCAGATAATCCTGTGCACATTCTGCCCGTGCACACACCCTGGAGTGACCTCTTTCACACTTAAACACACCTCTCTCTCAGAAAGTTCTCCATTTACGTGCAGTGGAGTGTTAACATAATTATAACAGACTGCGTTTGTGGCAGACTGAGCTGTGTATGTGGGTGTGGGACAGTACCTGTCCATAGAGAGCTGGGCGACTAGAGTGACGTCAGTGTTGTCAGAGCTGGGCTCGTACTCATAGTGGAGGAAGTAGAGGTGCGTTCGGTGGACGGTGAAACGCTCCCGACGAAACTCGTAGCAAGGATCATCTTCGTCCAGCTCTGACAGAGTCTTCTGAAGCTGAAGGCAGAGAGGAGAGGGACATCAACAGTAAGACATGTTGTGGACGAGAAGGTGAACCACTGATGCTGCTTCACAGTCTGTGGATATCCGGGGACTTTCGGTGTGGAAATCTACCTTCTGCACCATGATCAAAACACACACAGATCCTGAATCACTTCAACATAACTAACTGTGCCATTTATATAGCTTTCATCCAAAGCACTTTACACTTGGCCTCTCAGTCACATACAGACTCACACACAGATGCAGAGAGCTGCCGTGCAAGGCCGAACCATCAGGAGCGATTTGACATGAGGTCAGGAGAGGCCAGGGATCGAACCGCGGAGCCTGCGATTAAAGGATGACCTGCTCCGGTAGGGTTATTATCATGTTTGTCTTTCACAACGCGCACACACTCTGCTTGTTACACACCCAGGGACGCGCAGCGGTGCCGTCTTCCTCAGTTAAACAGGTTACCGGTGCATTTGCTCACATGCAGTCAAATGGAGTTGTTGATGGGACAGAGGATCGGGAGGCGGCGGAGGCAGAGGGCCCGCCGCTCCTGTAGATCTTCTGCTCGATTGAGATTAATTTCCTCAGCAGGAAACCGCTCGCTTCTCCAATTTGCGAGCTCTGCAACTGGCTTTAAAGGGAATGGGAGATGACACTCTGATTGGTTTAATTCCTGCTACGCCCAAAACACACCGATGATTAATTAACAGACTAAATACCCTTTGATGTTAAATAGCAAAAGAGTTGGACACACCCTAAATGCACTTTAGACCATGCACTATAGATCGTTTAAATAGGGCTCCAGAGGTCTTTATCAGTTAAATATAAACCTGCTGCTTACTTAAGCATTTGAACAAAATGACTGTTTTTCACTGGAGAACTTCTGTGTCCACGTCTACATGTATACTGAATCTTTGGGGTGGTTATGCTGGAGCAGCATGGATTAAGTTTTAAGGTATTTTCTGTGGCCCAGTCTGCCACTGGGTACCACAGACCCAGGTCTCTAATCCTACGTAAGTCCATTTAGCACCAAGCTGTTGTTACAATTTAATGCAAATAAAATGCAGTTTTCTAATTAATTCTCCCTGATTAGTGCTCGTTAATTTTCTTTTGTCACACACAAACAGTGATACAGGATTTGCTGAGCACAAACCTGGAGCCTTCTGCACAGCGTGTGCATACTGTAAAAGTGATGTGTTAATAGAGCAACACATCAACCAAAGTATGAATGGATGTCAGCATTATGTCCTCAGGTCTCGTTCAACTCGTTCAAGAAGTGAAGATGAGCCGAACACTGGAATCACTGAAGCTCAACAAGGCCAAATCATTTAGCTGTGGGGGAAAGCAGAGAGACGTGACTGAAGGGCCGTCAGCAGACGACTTGGTGTGTGGCATCGCTCTGCTTTGAACAGTGTTATTATGGGATCTGCAGTGAGTGACCGGGCTGCAGTGGCACCGTGGCCCTGAAGGAGCCCGGTCTGCAATGTGCAGCCAATCCCTCAGTGACTTCATTAGTCTAATCATCACTTTAATGGGATTTAAATCGCTGCTCAAACTCTGAAAAATTGAGTGAGCAAACTATTTCCTGAGTTAAGGACACATTAGAACTGAGCGTTGGCAAAAAAAAAAAAGGCTCTTGCATACCATGATGGGAAATTATAATGTGATTAACTGACCACAGAGCTGACACTGAAATAATACGGCCCCATAGTGGCTGATCCTGTAAAAACCCAACTCCTGATCACAGTGACCTTCAGCAGGTTGGAAGCTGAGGAGGTGAAGCTGCCTGAATGATAAAACAGCAACACAGAGTCTATAGAGTACAACATGTGGTCCAACCACGTCTACAGTCAAAGTGTTTCCACACTGGAAGGCTGAGCCTGCTGTCATAGCCTCCTCCTGGCTGCACCCCAACTATGGCAAGCAATTTTAACATCTAATAAGTAGACAGGATATTCATCAAAGATATCTGCAATGTCATTGTGCCTAATCAAAACTCTAATTCAAGATATCCCCAATTCTATTTCGAGCAGGCACAACTCTAATTTTAGATATCTGTAATTACATTTTGACTCGTAAGATTCAAACTGCTTTTGCCATTCACGTGTACGGGGTTTGTCATTACGGATATCTACAATTCAGTTGCGGATATCTACAACTGAATTGTGACTATAGTCATAATTCCAGTTTCAGATATCTACAATTTAATTCTGACTCGTCAGAATTCCAGTTCAAGATATCTTTAATTCCCCTCAATTCAAGAGCTCTACATTGTCTTTTTAGATATCTTTTTTTTTAGATATCTACAACTGGAGTTAGGGATAGTCAAACTGTAATTACAGATATCTACGGAGTTTTGACTCAGTGAAATGACGTTGCAGATATCTGTAATTACGTCAGTGGGAGGCGGAAGCTATTCAAACATACTACGGCGCTGCACTGCAGCCGTGTGGGTTTATAAAGTGTGTCTGGAGACAATCAATCTAGAATAGGCTGTAAATTTCTACCGCAACTCTCTAGTGAACAAAGCTCTCGTTGGCCACAGATTCCTTGATGATGAGCTCTTTCTTTCTATTTCATGACGTTTTCTAACTATCTGATCCACAGCGGTCCCTGAACCACTCGTCTCGCAGCCGGCTTACCGAACTATCCAAGTTAGCAAAAGCTTCTGCCCTCAACCTTTCTGAAGCTGGTTATTTACACACATCAAAGCCTTCGTCTGAACATTTAATTCTTCTGGAAATGTTTGCCCGAAAAGAGCAGATTCAGAAATCTTTTAAATAATGTTTAATTAATTATATTTGTTCACAATCAAAAAAATAAATAAAAATATGACAATGAGTTCGCTAATTATTTTACAAAAAGGACGTGAACAGTGTGTTGATAAATTACAGCACTGTCGTTCTCACCCCCCGTTCCGTGCGTCGGCTCGTCCAGATGCTCCCCACATAGTTTTTATGTTCATACGGCTTATGAGGCGCCGTAATGAATCGCTGTTATGAATTTCCCAGAGAACCTGATATGGAGAGCTGCCTTGTGAGAAGTGACGGCACGCCAAGGAGTAAAATAGTGTCGGTACTGCGTACCGGTGAGCACTGGTTCAGCACTAAATTCACACCACAACCAGAAATACAGAAGCAGTTCCACCTACGTTCTCACTGTTGTGGTCGGCCTCGCTGGGACAGCCAAACAGCTCTCGCCGCAGCAGGTTGCCGTCGTACTCCAGAAAGGTCAGATAGAGATTCCTAAAAAACTCCACATGCTTGTTCTTCACTCGCAGCTTCTTGGGAGAATTCCAGTGGATCACCTGAGCAGAAGAACCATTGAATATTGTCATGCTCAGACCAGTAAACCAGTTGCCTTCCACCAGATCATAAAACACCCGGGTTCTGTCATTCTAGCCCAAAGAGAGGAGTGGGGGGGGGGGGGTGCACCTTGTGTTTGTTTACTAGAAAGAGAGTGCCTGTGTGTGTGATGATGAGTATGAAGTTATCAGTAACGTTATAGCTGAACGTAGCAGTGCAGTGTGTGTACAGTTTATTAGTCGGTGAATAAACATTAAAAATCCTCAAGACCCGAGCCAAGTCCCCGTATCTTACCTGCTACCTGCTGAATAAAGTGAAGGGGGTTAACCTCGGAGTTAGCAGAAAAACATATTTTAACCACTTAAAGTAATTTCATTTAAGTGTACGTTATATTTAGAATATTTTCCGAACTGAACTGAAAGTGAAACTTATCTCAACTGTTTTTGTCTTCTGAGCCTGCTGGCTTTGGAGAGAGAAAACAGATAAGTTTCACTTTCTGTTCAGTTCCCCGTCAGAAAGGAGAAGGAAAGGACTGTCTCACGGCAAGATAAAGCGGTGAAAATATTCTTAATATAGCGTACACAGGTTTCTTTTAGGTGGCTAAAATACATTTTTCTGCCGTCCCCGTCCACAGCACTGTATTGCTTTCCTTCAGCGCCGGTGCTCCTGTCTGTTTCTTGATGCTGGGTGCACGCTGACTGTCATCTACTGTAAGTAATACACCTACTATGTATAATTACCTCATACAACCCCACTTCAAAACACCAGAACTATCCCTTTAAGGTGGATTGACCTTTAAGGTGGACCAGTTATTGTCATTTTAGTGACAAGCCCCTCCTCCGTGTTTTGGTGGAACGGCTGCGGAGTCAAGCGACACCTAGTGGTAAAATTCACCACACCGGTCCGGTGTTTGGCTTAATATCAAACCGGTTTGAAAACGTTTACACCGGCCGAGCCGCATTTGATTACATCACGTAGTCCCCGGGTCTGACCTAGCTATTTTAATGCAGGAAAGCTAAAGCATCACATGTGTGTGTTCCACAGGCCGCTCAACAACCGGTTCAGCCTGAAAAGCGCTAAAACAAAACTAAAAAAAAAATATCTGCTTTTCAAATCAGCTCCCACCAACTGAAGTAGATCTGAGGTCTGTACTACGAAGCAGGATTTGGCATTATCGAGGTAACTTCAGGGTTTTCCGTCCTACGAAGGTGGATCACTTCTTACCGGGGTAGATCGTCATGGTAACTTATGCTGAACAGCTAACCTGCTCCGGAGCAGGTTATGTTCCAGATAAGAGATCAACTCGTATAAAAGCACCGCCTACTGACCAATCAGAGCTTAGTGCGCGGATCGTATGGTAATATTACACAAATACGAAGAAGTTTAAGTCATAATCCAGGCTAAAAACAACACAGTTTAAACTGACAAATGCAGGAAGGACAGCTGGATTTATGCTGTGGGTGTTTACCGCTTTGAATTATATTTTTATACTTATTTTTTTACTTGGTCTTGAGTCCGTTTCACACCGCAGGAAACGGGGAACGCTTCTGACAGAAGGTTGAAATAGTTATACACGCCCCATGTATAATAATGGTCATAATGACGTGTAACCCATCCATCCATAACATTTCTTATAGCTATTTATAGCTAGAGGACTTTATCCAACTTTTGAGTGTTCCGTTAAATTAATAAGTCTGTTAATATACACATTCACACATCGGGAGTTTTTTCTTTTGCCAGCTGTCCTTCCTGCATTTGGCAGCTTCAACTGTGTTACTATTAGTCTGGATAAAGTGTTTAACTTCTAGGTATTTGTCTAATATAGTTTACTCTTCTTTTGTAATATGTGCTGCTCTGTCTGTCTGTCTGCTGAAAGTAGACTTGTCCATGTCTGTGATTGGTCAGATACTGCAAACACCGCCCCGTTCACGTGAACGCGCTCATAACTGACTGAGAAACCCTGAGTTGATTTACCGAGTTGATAACCACCTTCGTAGGACCGTTTAGCTGGAACTCGTTTGTTAGGGTTGGTTAAGCCAGATAACGAGAACATACCCGGGGTATGTTGAACTCGCTTCGTAGTACAGGCCTCTGATGTTGTGTCTTGTTTATTGTCCTCTCGGATGATTGTGTTTTTCTTTATCAGACATTGTTCTGCATTAAACGCGAACGTGTCTCCAACAACAATATATTACATGGTTTGGCTGTCGGTTTGTTCTCACTGTGTGTAATGTCTGCTCGGGCAATTTGACAACATCAAGGATCATCCATCCATAACTACTTAGCTGTTAATATTTTGATATCAACTCATTTGATTGATATTAAATGAACTATGGCACTGACAAAGCTATTAACAAACACCTACAGACATTATTGGTGTTGGAGCTTTGAGGTGTAATAAGGCAAAACTAAATGTGCTGTCAGGGAGTCTAATCACAGCTAACATACTGTAGGTGCATTTCCTCGTTGGAAAAACTGTTGAAATTAGAAGAATGTGTTATCTGATAAATGGGCACAAAGACTAATCAACTATATCTTTGAAGTTGTACATTCTGTATGTCCACACGTACTGTATGTTGTACGTATACATGCCGTATCATCGACTACTAACAGGCTTGGACGGCTCTGCAAATCTCCTGAAACCTGGAAAAGACATGACGCTTTCTCAAGGTTAACACAATCCATAAAGCTTTCACTCTGCCTGCAGTCGAACCAGACGTGTGTCACTTTGAGTCGGGGGGGGGGTTGGCTCGAGACTCTTGAATTATGCAGGTGTGCGTGCGAGCGTAGTTGGGGACAGCAGGGTCTCACCTTGAGGTCTGACACGTCTTTGTAGCACTTCTCAGAGCGGGTGTGGTCGGACAGCTGGACGTTCCAGAAGCATGGCAGCTGGTGAACCAGGAACGGGTTCTGTTTGATCACAGCGTTGAAGATGTCCTGCACACACAAACACACACACACACACACACACACACATTGAGCCTTATGCTGTGCCTTATGTTTCATCATCTACAACAGTGGTTCTCAAACTATGGTACACGTACCACTGGTTTCACTTTGTTTGGGACCGGAGACACGGTGAAGAGAAAAAAAAAGCGCTCAACAGCGTGGCGCTACTAAACCTGAGGGGATGCGACCTGTTTTTTCCCTGATAAAGCGACACTGCGAACAACAAACCTGTGTTGAAATCAGCAGGAGGAGAGTTAGTAACGTTAGCTGTTAGCAGCCGTTAGCAGCTCAGTCCTGAGTGGATAAATACCGGAGATACGAACGTTAGCGGAGGTGCCATTGAGTTATTATTATGAGGCGTTCAAAGTCGGCAAGGTAAATTACAACGTTATCAAGCGCTTCCTAAACTAACAGCTAGAGATGCACGGTCACAATTTATCACAACTGCAAGTCCAAAATAAGCCGTGGAGGAACAACTCCTGAAGGGGATTCTTTCACAACAATGACCCGCTAGCTGTACATTATCCCACTTATTACACGGCTACTTACTGAAGAAATCAATATTTTTAACACAATGGTGAATCAGAAACATATAACATATAAAATTTAACACAGGTTAAATCTAAAAATTGCATTCAGTATAAAACTGCAGTGATGCACTGACGTAGTATCAGATCAGTCACCAACGAGTGACTTGTCTGATCTGTTGGTTCAGACTGTAACAACTTTCCATCTTCACAGAAGCGGTACGATGGTTTCCTCCCGACTCTTCTGTCTTACAGTGATTTGTACGTATCCAGATGATGTTCAGGCTTTATTTCATAACGTAATCATACTCGTAAAGGTGAATACTTCAAATTGCTTTGAGGAAATGTTCTTTGGTTACATCTGAGAGACTTTTTTTGTTACTTTGGGATCTTTGTGGGTTTACAAGACAAAAGACTCACAGTGACAGATTCCAGCTTCCTAATAGCAGACATAAAACTCTACAGCCACATAATGAATACTGAGATAAAGAGAGCCGACAGTCCACTGGAGGAGCTCTTACGGCAGAAGGCAGATGGAACCCTCAAACGATTTCCAAAGCCCTGTTCACTTTCCAAACTGCATACCTTGCGGGACTTTACTTAATGAAGGTTTAATTAAAATCTCATAAACGCACCTCTCATCTAGATGAGCTCTGAATAGCTGGGAGATAATGGAGAGGCTCTTCGCCAAGGTCTCGGTGTCTGCCCTTATGTTACGACCTTCAGGATACATGTGCACTCAAGTGGGAGGAAAAAAACGTACTTAAAACCAAACCTTTGTACAACTTTGACATGTAACTGGAGAGTTCTGTTCCACTCAATTGAAACAATATATGTAGAGTAGACCCAGACAGTCTCTCCTGGAAGACATTCATAGTGTTGCACTCGCTCATGTCATAGACTGTATATAAGAAGTGGACGTAGTCACTAGGGGTGATGCAGCCCGGAGGACGCTACGTCGCCATGTTTTTCACCTCGTTCTCCAGTGTGGCCGTTCAGAACAGGCAGAAAACCCCTTTAGACGTGGTTGGATGAAACGTTGTACGAGATAGTTTGTTTGAAGCACATAAAATCCTTTAGTGTAGCTTAGTTTAACCACAAATGTTCAGGTAGCAGTGGCAGAAAACAAAAGGACCTGCTACAGTTTCTATTACCAGCAGAATCTAACATGTATGGCCAAACAGGCTCCCGCTACCAGTGCAGGTGGTTTTGTGATTTGCGCATGTGAAATGGCAAATGTTGAGTGTGCATGTCTGGTGTGAGGATGTGTGTGTGTGTTTATGTGTTACCTGGTCTGCCAGGGAGGTGGACAGCATGCTCATTAGTTCTCTCTCTGCAGTCAGCCTCCACATCTGCTCCCATCTCAGCTTCCGCAGACGATCCAGGAGAAGCAAAATCACCCCTGGAAAGCACACACACACGTACAGACAGAGATACGGTAGCTTAAGAAACAGAGAGATTAGTATCTAGCTGCCTGGTAAAGGTGATAAAGTCCCATCATGAGGCTCTGAATCACACCCTTGTGTTTTCTGAGATAAAGCTGCAGACTTAAAGCTTAAAGACCAGCCGATGTTGGATGGAGGAAACATGGTAAAATCCTCCTGGAATCACAAATAATCTTAGAAACTCATGCATATTTTCTTTGCTAACTTTCTCCCACAACAAAAAGTAAAAAAAAATCAAAAACAAAAACGTCTTCTTCTTCCCAGTACCCGGCTAATAAAAGAAATCTTCCGGGCTGCTACAAATAAAAATCAAGCAGCCAATTTTCAGAGGGAGAGACATGGTGAATATTTTTTTGCAAATCGGAACAAACAAACCATCTTTCACACCCCGCTGTGCTCCATCTGTTGCCACGGCCACCGCCACAAAGCCGACCGGCCGCGGCTGAACTGGAGGCTTTCTGTCAAATCGCTGTTCCGTGTAAATGCAACACATGCCTTTCTGTTTCTGAGATCTGCTGTTCAGTCACACTGACAGGACGTTTAACTTTAGCAGAACTCTGAACCTTTACAAAACAGACATGTTCAGGTGACTGAGAGGTGTCTGCTGTGAAATTCACAGAGATGCTGCAGCAGGTCGTGCTGTGTGTTTCGGGCTACAGTCAATAGAACGATTATCCTCAGAGAGAGCTGAAGGAAAAGACCTGCTGGGGTTGATGGAGGAAAAATATATATAGGCAGGGGACCATAATAACAAGGTGTGATAGAATCGAATCAATTCCACTATTTGGAAAGTGTTTTTCCATACAACTTTTAACAACCCGGGTGAATGTCTGCATATTTCATCAATGCCTGTGCACATGCACTACATTCTTGCAAGGAGAGAAACTGCTGCTTTACTTTGACTGGTAAATGAAAATGACCTTGGATGGTTTAAATAACAACACCAAGTTATAAACACAGAGAGAGCTCAATCCTAATAAAAAATTTAACTGATTCAGTTCAATACTACATACTTTACTATACACAATATTGTCACAGCAGTTGTGGGAAACATGGATACAACTGTCTATCAATAGCCGTGTTTCCACTCACATATTTTTATGCTCATTTTGAAGTATCGCATTAGAAAAGCTGCAAATTTCCTCAATGGCAAAAAAAAAAAAAAAAAGGTTTTACGCTTGAAAAAGAGTTGATGTGCTAAATGGGATACGGAAACACCTTTGCCGAATAAATTCTGCAAACCCTTCCCGGATATGTTTGTCTCCGTCTCTGCACAGCATGAAACACGGTCGTGCTAGCTAACTAACAAACACATTGGTTGTATAGATATGAATGGTGATGACGCGGCAAAAAGTCACACCCACAAAGCACGGTAAGCACTCAGCAGCGAGCACTAAGTCCACGGCCCCCCCGGTGCTATAAAGCTCACCCCGGGCCTTTTCAAGCCAACCTAGAGCCGGAGGAAATGCGCCCAGTGTAGGCCTCACCGGGGAGAAGTCCCACGAGGGGATCCTACCACACCGAGCGGCCGTCTCTGACCCGCCGAGTTGACTTCCCCCGGGCAGACTGCACGGACCCCAACCGTTGAGAAAACATATTTTAACAAACATATTTTAACATAACATACCGTCCTCCAGTACTCACCGGTGTTGAAGCCTCTGCCCAGAGCCGGCCAGGGTCGGTGGTTCTTCCACAGGTTCCCCAGGTACCAGTCACTCTGGTTCTCCACCAGGCCGAGGACCTGCTGACCTGAACACAGCCAACATCATTACTGCTATTTCACATTCTCTGCACACTACATACTACTCATTTTCTCTGCTGCTGCTGTCATTTATTTAACTAGAATTCACCGGAGAGTGTATTTTAATTATCCACTTTCTTGTATTTATTATTTTGGAGTTATGTTTTGTGTCCTGGGGGGTTTTGGCTGAAGTAATGTGGTGGTTTTCAGAAAACTACTTTTTCTTTCACTGTTGCATATCTTGAATATGTGGTGTTCAAGGAATCCCAGGAGTTATTTTATCATGAAACATTTTTAATTGACTTCTTGTGGTGTAAACAACCTGTCTGCTCTCACATCAGCTGCTGATTTTCTACTTGGTTTTTTTTTTTTCACTACAACACCCAGAAAAGGCTGTGGACTTGTTGCTTAATATCGAATGTGAGAATTTGGAGAACAATGTTATGGTCTAAGAGTCATGTCTGCCTTGAGAGAAAGAGAAGAGAACAGAATGCGACTGGATAACGTAGCGTCATAGCGTTGGGGCCAGCACATACAAATAAAGGAAAAAATGATTTGTTTAGTTTAAGGCAGGAGTCAGCAACCTGCAGCTCTTCAGCCCCTCTCCAGTGGCTCCCTGTGGATTTATAAAAATGGAAATTAATACGACCGTACGACGGAGTGTTAGGGCCACATTGAGGAAAAAAAATAAATCTGAGATTTAGAGAATAAAGTCACAATATTACGAGAATAAAGTCATAATATTACGAGTATAAAGTCAGAAGTTTACGAGAAAGAAGTCCTAATATTATGAGAATAAGATCATAATATTATAAAGTAGTAATTTTACGTGCTATTTTCCTTTAAAGTTATGAATTTATTATTTTCTCGTAATTTTACGACTTTTTTTTCTCCTAAAGTTATGACTTTATTCTTGTAATATTACGACTTTTTTCTCGTAAAGTTGTGACTTTTTTCTCGTAATATTACGCCTTTTTTTCTCACAAAATTATGACTTTATTCTCGTAATATTATGATTTTTTTTCCCTATAAAGTTATGACTTTATTCTCGTAATATTACTACTTTTTTTCTCGTAATATTATGACTTTATTCTGTAAATCTCAGATGTTTTTTCCCTCAATGTGACCCTAATACTCCGTAGTACATTTGTACTTTGGCCCTCACTGCATCAGACTTATATTCTATATACTTAGACTATAAACTGTGTTACCTTCATCACAATGATCAAATGTTTTCAGCTCCAGACAGATTTTTTGTTTTTGTTTTTGCCTAAAATGGCTCTTTTGATAGTAAAGGTCGCTGACCCCTGGTTTAAGGGAACTGCTACTAGAGCTAGACTCATATATTGGCTGATATTAGCTTATCACAGATTTATCATATCCGCATATATGTCACCAGATAAATAATAACAAACTGCAGTGCAGAAATGTCAAAGAAATGGTAGCCTAATATAGAAACAGAACATCCCTTAAATAGTTTGTCCACCAGTTAAACGTCACACTAATGCCATATATTTATTCTATTATTTATTCAATAACAAAAAACATTTAAGGGAACAAAAATGTTTAGCTATGTGTTTAAAGAAACTAATTTCAGCTGATATATCACCTGATTTTTTAAAAACTCAAATATTGCTATTCATATCTGTCTCATTAAGATTTGTCGAGAGGTTTCACAATTCTGTCCAGAAAAGTGAATATAAATATAACTTTTGAGCCACTTTAATGTGAATAAAATAATATGACCAATTTTGGACTTACAATGCAATGAAATTAGGAATAACGCTCCGATATAAACCAAATAAAGGCCTGGCTCCTTCTGCAGTTGGGGTTAATAAAGGTCACTATTTGAGAATGTATGGTAATCACACTTTAGGATAGCAGCTTTAAAAACTAATTATAAGCTCATTAAAAAACAGTATTTGTTGCCGTTGGTTTTTATCTTGAGATAAGGAGATAATTGAGTCATGATCTGCAGCTTGGCTTCTCCACACTTTGGACTGTGTGCAGAAATAGAGACGGGAGGGGGATCAGTGGCCGACACTTCAGGGTCAACCGGTTCAACACCGAGCCAGCGGCAACATAATCCGTTCATAAAGTGGGCTTCACGTCTGAGTCAACGTCAAACCGGGAGAGAACTTTAACTGCACACCGCCGCCATGAGAGCCGCTCAACAATACGATGAATTTTAAGTTTTTGAGCCACTAGAGAAAAGGTATAAAAAGAGGACAGGAGAGGAGGCAGAATGAAATAAAGAGGAGAGATCCAGGAGATGAAGGGGTGTAACGCGGGCTTCAGGGCGAGAGATTACGGAAGGCACGCTGGGCAGAGATAAAGGTCGAGGAGATAGGCATTAAGGAGGAGATAGGAGCCCGGAGTGTAGCGGTGACAGCTTTAATGAAGGCTGTAAGGAAGATTAATGAGAGCTTATTGGAGCAGGCAGCCGCCTTTAGAAAGGCTGCAAAACAAAGAACAAAGATCTGCCATCAAGGTGACAACTGAGCGGGACAATTAGAGCTCAGAAACAAAACCACGCTCCTTTTACTGGGACAAAACTTCACAGGTGATTCTACCACTAAAAGAAGTGTCTGTTAGCTTAATCTGATTGTCAGCAGAGGTGGGAAGAACATTTCTACTCCACACCTTTATCAAGGTTAAACAATTTTGATTGCAATCAAGCAAATAAACCTGTGTGATTAATTATAGTTAATGACAATTTAATCATGTTGGAATTTAAAATAAACTATGCAGAATCACATGCATTTTTTTTTCTTTTTATATTTCTTTCATCTTCATCTTCAACCTCTTACCCGGGGTCGGGTCGGGGGGGCAACAGCTCCAGCAGGGGATCCTAAACTTCCCTTTCCCGGGCCACATTAACCAGCTCTGACTGGGGGATCCCGAGGCGTTCCCAGGCCAGTGTGGAGATATAATCTCTCCACCTAGTCCTGGGTCTTCCCCGTGGCCTCCTCCCTGCTGGTCGTGCCTGGAACACCTCCCTAGGGAGGCGCCCGGGGGGGGGGAGCATCCTTACTAGATGCCCGAACCACCTCAGCTGGCTCCTTTCAACGCAAAGGAGCAGCGTCTCTACTCCGAGTCCCTCTCGGATGACTGAGCTTCTCACCCTATCTCTAAGGGAGACGCCAGCCTCCCTCCTGAGGAAACCCATTTCGGCCGCTTGTACCCGCGATCTAGTTCTTTGGGTCATGACCCCCCCCTCATGACCATAGGTGAGAGTAGGAACGAAGATTGAACGGTAGATCCAGAGCTTTGCCTTCCGGCTCAGCTTCGAGAATAAAGTCATAATATTACGAGAAAAAAAGTCGTAATATTATAAAGTAGTAATTTTACATGTTATTGTCTTTTTTTCTCATAAAGTTATGACTTTATTCTCGTAATATTACGACTTTTTTTCTCGTAAAGTTATGACTTTATTCTTGTAATATTACGATTTTTTTTCTCGTAAAGTTATGACTTTATTCTCGTAATATTACAACTTTTTTGCTCGTAAAGTTATGACTTTATTCTCATAATATTACGACTTTTTTTCTCGTAAAGTTATGACTTTATTCTTGTAATATTACGATTTTTTTTCTCGTAAAGTTATGACTTTATTCTCGTAATATTACAACTTTTTTGCTCGTAAAGTTATGACTTTATTCTCGTAATATTACGACTTTTTTTCTCGTAAAGTTATGACTTTATTCTCGTAATATTACGACTTTTTTTCTCGTAAAGTTATTACTTTATTCTCGTAATATTACGAATTTTTTTCTCGTAAAGTTATGAATTTATTCTCGTAACATTACGACTTTTTTCTCATAAAGTTATGACTTTATTCTGGAAACCTCAGATTTTTTCCCCTCAATGTGACCCTAATACTCTGTAGTACATTTGCTCTTTGGCCCTCACTGCATTAGACTTATATTCTATATACTTAGACTATAAACTGTGTTACCTTCATCACAATGATCAAATGTTTTGCAGCTCCAGACAGATTTTTTTTTTTTTTTTGCCTAAAATGGCTCTTTTGATAGTAAAGGTTGCTGACCCCTGACTCCTGACCCCTGACCCCTGACCCCTGACCCCTGGGCTAGAACAACTTGACACACAGTGCTGAGCTGCGTCTCAAATTAATCTTCGGGTTCCCAGCTTTCAGATGATGTACACCACTTCTATGTGACATCTACTGTTGACTTTTTTGGAGTTCAGAATGACACAGGGGTTAAACTCACCAGGATTACCTCTCTTTAAAAAAATCTACAACATCCACAGTGATAAAAAAAACTGAGGAGCAGCCGACCGTGAACCCTCAACCATCGGTTTCCGAGTCAGAGAGCCATGACAGGCAAGAAAAAGGGAACACAATCAATACAGCTCTACTCCGTTTCAACAAAAAAGAAGAAAAAGAACGAGCGTCTCTGGTTTAGAATATGTTAAAGAAAATAGCCCATCAAAACAAGGTGATTCTTCACACTGTTCTCTATATCCAACCCGAGCTGTCGGCCACTGCAGCAGCTTTTAGCATCTTCACATTACGCTGCTCAGCTGCTATTGATCTGGTGATTTAGCGACCGGCTATCTGGCCTGTGAGCTCCTGAAGGAATAAAGCCAATACATGCTATTCAGCTATTACAGAATGCATCACAGAGTTGGATGTAATACTACATAATGTACGCATGTCCCACTAAGCAGAGTCCTCACTAAGCAAACCTCAGGCCATCCAAAATCTATTCTCTAGCATACGGGCGGCTGAGGAGGGAGGGAGCAGTTCTTAAATTAGCTGTGGAGAGATACACGGAGATCAGTGGGAGTTTTTTCCTGCTGAGTCAGCGGTGCTGATACAAGTAAAGATGAATGCCAAGGTCAGCAGGCCCAACACACTCTCTTCATCCTCCTACTGCACCTCACACAGAGCTTTGATTAACAACCTTACCAGGAGACACATCCAACTAATGAACAAGTGAGAGATCGGTTAAACTTTTGTTCTTCTAAGTCACTGACACGGTCCGAACTCGGGCTGGAATTGTGATGATGTTGTGTTATCGTTTTACACAATTCTGTTGTCCAAATCCATGATTTCAAGTAATTACAATACTAAGAAAG
The DNA here is from genome assembly GCA_916701645.2 of Sebastolobus alascanus. Taxonomy (NCBI): domain Eukaryota; kingdom Metazoa; phylum Chordata; class Actinopteri; order Perciformes; family Sebastidae; genus Sebastolobus; species Sebastolobus alascanus. The sequence goes on from CAKAOJ020000369.1 coordinate 51,292, forward strand.
GAGTCCTTTAAATGGAGCTGCAGCGATTAACTATACGCTGATCGACTATCTGATTAGTCGATCGACAGAAAAATAATTGCAAACTATTTTGATAATCAATTAATCGTTAAAGGTCATTTTCAGGTTCATGCTTGTATTTTGTGTTTCTACTAGAACATGTTTACATGCTGTAATGTTCAAAAAAAACCTTTATTTTCCTCATACTGTCTGTCTGAATTTACCTGTATTACGCTCCGTTTTAGCACATAACAACGGAATTGCAATGGAATTGCGTTGCTAGGCAACAGTTCGGGGTCCATGTTTACTTCCTGTCAGCTGATGTTATTTACATACACTGCAACAAAAAAATAAACTAAACTAATAAACACATTTAGAATGTTTACGTTTAAAACCGTGAAATGGTCTAAATATTGTATATTTGTGACATCACAAATGGACAGAAATCCTAACGGCTTGTTTCAAACGCACAGTTTCTGAATACAGGCTGTGTTTATTTCTCCGTATATATTGAGCGTTTTGATAGTTTAACAGTATTTATATATATATCACTTAAACCTGCTTTATAATATAAAAGACATGGAAATCTCACTTTTTACAATATGGGACCATTAAAGTAAATTTTCATGCAGAAAATGCTGTTCTCAGGCTCTCAAATATGGACATTTCCTGCTTTTCTCGGTTTTATATCGTATTAAAATGAATATGTTTGGGCTTTGGACTGACAAAACAAGACATTTAAAGACACAGAGAAACTGGGATGGACATATATCATTATTTTCTGACATTTTTATAGACCAAACGATTAATCTAGAAAATACTCGGCAGATTAATTGATAATGAAAATAATCGTTAGTTGCAGACAGGGTCTGAAATTAACTTTTTTCACTTCCTGCCACTGTGGCAGACAAGTATTTTTCAATGTCATTCAATGTTCAATATATTTTACACAAAAAAACATTATATGCATGGTAAATTACAGTGTTGGGATTACACCGTGGAGGGAGGGTAGTGTACTACTTTGTTGTTGTCATCAATAGTGGTTATTTGCATAAAAACACACAAATGGTTATGATTATTTAAATATTTGCTTTGATTAAAAAAAATCTTGGTAAGTTGTGATGAAGTTAAACAGGTCATAATTCTCTCTCTAATATCTATTTTATATTGATGTGAAAACATCTCCTTCAAACAACTGGATTTATTCAAGTTTCTCACCAAAAACCTAATTTTACGAGATTAAATTTGAACACATCATGATGACGTTTTAATTTGTGCAGGGGCGCTGACAGCTTATTCAGTAAATGGGGGGGGGGGGGGGGGGGGTACAGTACACTGCAGTATATCAGAGTGATCACTCTCAGATGAGTTTTGCTCATCACTATAGGGAAGGACAACTGAGAGCTCGTTTGCCTGAAGCTGCAGGATGCTAGATGGGTTACAGTCCCGGTGTCAGTGTATGGCTCTCGTTCCAGCTCACCAGTTTTGTGGAAAGATTTCATCACACCAGCGATGGGCAATTATTGCTTATGTCAATCAAAATGATATCAAGCCAAGTCCCTGCTCACTGATAAGGTTCTGCTTCCCCCTTTTGCCTGCTTGTAACTCTCTCTGCCTCCACTCCTGTTGTCTCTCACACCAACACTGACAGTTGGGGTAACTGGTATATAACAAAGAGAAAACAATGACTTTCTTTGACGCCATTGTCAACGTGTCATCAGCTCTTAAAGGGTGATATTTAACTGTGTGATCACACCAGAAGATTGTAGAACAGGAATGGCTGACAGCCTTTCATTTAGGTGAGACTTGGATGTGAGAAGCAGCGGCAGAACTGAACTGTCACCGCTCAGGAAGACGAATTAAATTATCCACAACATGCTGATGCAGCTACCGATTTTAGATAAGGGTTTGACGTTCTTCCTCTCTGATCAGATGCACAATGTCTGACAGAGATGACAACTGTCTGTAAAACGACCTGAAAGAAACCACAGATGGATTAACAGCTGCTTTGTTTACTTTAAGCTGCTTTCACACCGCCGCGTAGCAACCGCCCTAACAACCGCCCTAACAACCGTCTACCTGCAAGAGCGTTCCCTCAAAAAAAGCAAAGCGTTTTTAAAAAGCAGCTGTTGCCGCTATGGTCCAAGGCTGCGATGACAGACAGAGTCTTCGATGAACGTCTTAAAGGTTTTCTCCAGCTTGGCACCATGTCAGTAATCAAAGGATTTGGTGGAAATGTTATCCAGACTTTTCTTCGGTTTGTTCTCAGTAGCTAGCACCGTGTTGTACAACTCCAGGTACACCAGCATTATCAACTCCTCCATCTATCTTCTTTTCTTCTTCTGCCTCTTTCTATTTAAGCAACGCTTGCCCCCTTTTATTTGACTGGGCGGATACCGCCTGAAGTCCAGCGCCGTGAACTCTACACGGCAGAGCAAAATCTGTGCACATTCACATGAGCTGCAACCGCTTCGGACTCCTACCACCGTGATCGAAGCCGCTTCCCCCTCTGCTGCCTTCCCCTCATCGAAATGATTGAAAGCAGCGAGTTCTCAACTAGTATTCAGCGTGATGACATTTAGTAGCTTCAAAACTCACAAGTGGGATGTTTACGTCGTATTTTATATCAAAATGTGAATAAAAATCTGTTACGTTTGTGTGAACCACAGACCTTTTTTTCAGGCATCTAACTAAAAACCCGTTCAAAAAACCCGCTGACTTCGAGATGAGGGAACCAGAAGTGCAAAAATGCAAACTCATTGTCCAGATTTTAGGAGTCCTGCAGCACTCTTTAGTATATATCTCACACCAGCGAGTACTTCCATTAAGTTAGGAAGAAATAAATGGTCAGGGGTCCTTGATGGTCTAGTCCAGGGGTCAGGGGTCAGGGGTCAGCAACCTTTACTATCAGAAGAGCCATTTTAGGCAAAAAGAAAAATTTAAATCTGTCTGGAGCCGCAAAACATTTGATCATTGTGATGAAGGTAACACAGTTTATAGTCTAAGTATATAGAATATAAGTCTAATGCAGTGAGGGCCAAAGTGCAAATGTACTACGGAGTATTAGGGTCACATTGAGGGAAAAATAATCTGAGATTTCCAGAATTAAGCCATAACTTTACGAGAAAAAAGTCGTAATATTACGAGAATAAAGTCATAATTTTACGAGAAAAAAAGTCTTAATATTACGAGAATAAAGTCATAACTTTACGAGAAAAAAAGTCGTAATATTATGAGAATAAAGTCATAACTTAACGAGAAAAAAATTGTAATATTATGAGAATAAAGTCATTACTTTAAGAGAAAAAAAGTCGTAATATTACGAGAATAAAGTCAGAACTTTACGAGAAAAAAGTCGTAATATTACGAGAATAAAGTCATAATTTTACGAGAAAAAAAGTCTTAATATTACAAGAATAAAGTCATAACTTTACGAGAAAAAAAGTCGGAATATTACGAGAATGAAGTCATAACTTTACGAGCAAAAAAGTCGTAATATTACTAGAATGAAGTCATAACTTTACGAGAAAAAAAAGTCGTAATATTACGAGAATAAAGTCATAATTTAACGAGAAAAAAAGTCGTAATATTTCGAGAATAAAGTCATAAGTTCACGAGAAAAAAGAAAATAACACGTAAAATTACCACTTTATAATATTATGACTTAATTCTCATAATATTATGACTTCTTTTCTCGTAAACTTCTGACTTTATTCACGTAATATTATGACTTTTTTCTCGAAATCTCAGATTTATTTTTTTTTCTCAATGTGGCCCTAATACTCCGTCGTACCGTCGTATCATAGACCTACAACAATGATAAATAAAAATGAAAATGTAAACAAAAAAACAGTTATTCATTTCCATTTTTATAAATCCACAGGGAGCTACTGGAGAGGAGCTAAAGAGCTGCAGGTTGCTGACCTCTGGTGTAGGGGTTAAAGGTGAACACCATGACCCACAATGTCCCCGGTTCAACCGACCTTTGTTGCTTTCCTCATCTCTCCCCAAAAAGAAACAGCAAAGACAAAGATATCCTCACTTCCCTAATATGGGTCAACCCCCAAAAACTCTGTATCCTTCACTTCCCATAATGCAACCAAGCGCATCTTTTTGTTAGACCCCCCCCCCCCCTTCCTAGTAATCACTGACATCTTGCATTCACATCCTTTCATTAACATTAGCATTAACATAAGCTCCTCCAGCTCCAAAGAAGACATTATACAACTGTCAAGTAAATTGATCTGAAATGTAAAACTGGTGAAGTCTCCATATGAAGCCTTAAACTCTGACTGCATGAGCTCCAGGAGGATGTGACCATATTTAAAGTAGTTTAAAGTACTCTACCCGTCTGTTGCTGCCTGCTCTAGTATCTTCAGGACCTCATCGGCATCACCCACCACTGCATTATTGACTCTGTCTCACAGAGTAGCAAAAGCATATGTAAATCTGCTCTTTAACGCCTCACTTCCACTGGCCTATAAATCCACTGAGCGTCTTTAAGTGCTTTGCATGTTGCTTTGGGGTGATGCTGTGGTGTTGAGTGTAGGCTGAAAGTAGGTCACCCCTCAGCAAATTCACGAAGACAGCAGGTGTAGTAGCATTCCTGGCCCGTGGTTTATATAACATTGATGAACAGAATGTGGCGGACGAAAGGAAATGTGTGTCGGATATGTGTACACTGGTTATAGTGCAGCTAGCTCTCTAGATCTAAACTGTATGGAATGTTCCTGGGAAAGAAAATTACCCTCATTTAACACAAGCGTGCATGCATTGAAAGCACTCCCGTGTGCATGTTAGTTAAATGTATGAATTAGTGTGTCAGAGCAGAGAGAGAGAGAGATGCAGATTCTGTGTATGAATGATAAATCCTATTCATGAGTCTTGTTTGGCTCAAACATTTGCTTCCTCCTGAAATGAAGGCTTCTCTGCACACGGCCCTCTCAGACACTAATACTAGAAGCTATTTAGCAAAGACATTTGCTCTCACATGAGGAGATTTTTTTTATATATTTTTTTTTGTTTCTTTCAAAAGTCAAAGTGCATCTGATTGTGAGAGACTTTTTTTTTTCTGTGTGCATCTCCTTCTTATTCCCTCTTGCAGCAAGGCAAGCAACTTTCAATCTCACAGCCTGTACCTGTGGATGAGGGTTGCTCAGATGTCTCAGTTGATCTCAGTTTGGGACTTTGGCTGTTGAAGAGCAGTGTTTGCCCCTCATTCATAACACAGCTGAGGTGAACCTTGTGCAAGGCACTTAAAGGGATAGTTCAGGTGTTTTGAAGTGGGGTTGTATGAGGTACTTATTCATAGTAGGTGTATTATTTACAGTAGATGACGGTCGGCGTGCCTCCAGCTTGGATAATAACAATACAGTGCTGTGGACGGGGACGGCAGAAAAACATATTTTAGCCACCTCAAAGAAAGTCTCACCAAAAAAAAAAAACAATGTTCGTTAAAGTGTACCCTTTCCTTCTCCTTTCCGACGGGGAACTGAACAGAAAGTGAAACTTGTCTCTGCTCTCTCTCCAAAGCCAGCAGGCTCATTTGAGAAAAACATTATAAACACGTTTCACTTTCAGTTCAGTTCGCTGTCGGAAAATATTCTAAATATAACGAACATTAAAACTGATATTGTTTTTTTTTTTAGGTGACCCCTTCTTTTAGGTGGCTAAAATATGTTTTTCTGCCGTCCCCGGTGTCGGTGCTCCGGTCTGTTTCTCGATGCTGGGGCACGCCGAACACGCCGACCGTCATCTACTGTAACTAATACACCTACTATGAATAAGTAGCTCATAAAACCCCTCTTCAAAACACCTCTCTTTAAGATCCCAGTATGCTTAAAACAAAAAGTACTTGTTGGTGTCAGAAACCCCCTTTTATATTTACTATTAAGGGCAACACGATGAATGCCTTCAAGTAGAGACTGTCCTGAGTGAGATGAGATGCTGTGGGATGCAGCGAGGACGAGACTATGATAGCCTTTCGCTCCGCCTTCCAGTGTCGCCACTGGGAACAGGTAGAAAATAACTACTTGTTGGGGAAAGATGTTTGTATGTGAATGGATAGAGGTCAGTGTCAGTGTTATGAGCATTAGTACAACATGACAAAAAGTTGATATCAATAGATTTTGTAACTCCTGTTGTGCTTTGTCTTACTTCTATTTGGAGGATATTCATGCTCTAGAAAAAAACAGCTGCCCTAATGTGGGGGATGTGAACAGGAAGTATAATGTTGCCATGGAGGCAGTGAGTTAGCTGCAGGCTACAAATTGAGCCCATATTTTTAGTCCATATTTGTTTACATTCTGGCAAATTGGCACCATGAAAAGTATGCCGAATTAGCTGTTAGCAGCTCCTGTTTGCAGTGCAACCATGGATGTACAGGCAGCTACCACTGGATCACTGTGATACTGAAGAAAACTTAAAAACACGATGATTCTCTGCGTCTTTTTTCTATGATTTCTCAGGGGATTTATGGCCATTTATTTGCAACGGACATCACACTGAATCTAAAAAAAATATGTGTATCATGTCTGTGTGTTCAGATTGGACTCAGTTATGACTCAAAGAAGGAGTACACATTTCACACAAATTTCAGCAATCGGGAGCTAAATGTTTTAAGGTTCCTCCATGAGCTGCTTGTCAAGGTCACTGTTGGTGTGGTGCGTTGGCAAGCGGGCCAAACCATCAGGTAAAACTAAGAACACTGGCATGCACCTGTCCCTTTCATTTCACACAGTTTTCAAGGTATTTTGGAGGCTAAATGCTGTCTACAATTTACTAGGCACCTAATAAATAATAAATACATAAACCTTTCTGTTAAATGGAGTCCAGAGAAAGCCGTGCCCGATACCATTCTTAACTTCAGCGTACCATTTTAAATACTTTGCAATGTCTTCTACAGCTCACAGTGCAAGGTGGGGGGGGGGGTTATTGGATATGCATTTTAATGCAAGTGAACACATGTAAAGTACTGTATGTCTGTAGAAAAAACGCCTGGTGAAGAGAAATGGACCTGGGGTCTATACACGACCCCTGAGAGATGTTTAAGAATGAATGAGTTCAAATGCATCACAACACACTGTTCAATCTCATCCCTACATCAACATTACACCTGACCTCCACCTGCCTGCCCTCTTCTCCTTGGTACACACCCTCGCAGGCCTCAAATTTGTCAAAGTGGCGAGGGTCATGGATTGTACCCCCTGGAGGACATGGTGAATGGGAGTGAGGCTAAAATGAAATATGAGGTCTTGAGTGGAGCTCTAATTTCCCCGGGGCTCCACACCTAACCTCAGGATATCTGCTGATTAGAGTTGGAGGGTTAACTCTAATAAATTCCAGGCAGGCACCAGTGATTTCTGACAATGGATGGATAAATTGTGAACGTCACCATCTCTGAGTTGCCCCGGAGCCCATCAGCAAGAACATACAATCAGCGGCGTGGGAGGAAAAGTGGCTTCAACATTTCACCTTCCTAAGTCAGCCGTCAGAGTCATGCGGAGAACACAGGAGGGCTGAAAGAAGAAAAGGCCTGCAGGCAACCAGGGAAAATAATCCTTAAAATAGACAGCAATTAATTGACAATGTGACCTAACCGGCTGTGAAATATGGGGTCCATTCTGCCAACGATTTCACTGGATTGGACTAACACGCCCTGCATGCAGAGTTCTGTAGGACCACATTTAGCATCCACAGAATAATGGCAACCAGTACATGCATGTCAGAATGATCAACATCCAAAACAATCATGAATCATCAATCAAAAATATAATTTCTTCTCTAAACAGAAGTGAGAACACAACATGACACAATGCAGAAACACCCTAGTTCAGGTCAACAATAAGGTGAGTAACACTTCTGTAATAATGTTACTGCCAGCAAAACACCTCCGCTAATCCGGTGTTCATTTGCTGTAAATGCAAACTCAACACTTCCTCCATGTTTGCCTGTTGTCTTGATAAAGTCAATATAAGGCACATTTCCGCAGCACTAATCTCATCAGTGCAACAACAGTCACCACTCCGCTGCTTTTATTCTCTCTTTGTAACACAGACACTGTTTAAATTCACCGATTATTTCCAGTCGCCTCGATTGTGCTGTTTTTATTGCTCTTAAGCTACCATCAATGAAACTGTCACATTAAAGGTCTTCTCAAATAGCATAATCCATCTTCTTCACAGTAGGCTTTTAATTTGAAATTTCTGCAGCACGGGTTGAGTTTCACTGACTGGCAACTAAACTACGCTTGAAACATGGCAAATGTAATATACTAGTGAATGAGAAGAGAGGATCTCAGAGCAGTGAGTGACTCACTCATATACACAGAATTAGTGCTGTGTAAATGTACATTTTACTGAATTAACCATGTGAGCAACCACATTATTATATACACAAGAACAATATATGGTCATGTCATGTATGGAAGAAGATAGGTAACAGTAACAGAGTTATTAATCTTAAGCGTTAATAAAGCGTATGTCACGCTGGATAATTTTAGCAGATATTCTAGTCTGTTTAAAAGCTACCAGAGTGAATATAATCAAAAGTTTGAGAGTGTGATGATGGAGACGAAGGATGAAGAAAAGGTGAGGAAGTAATGTTGTTACACGGAAGAAAGAAGAAACAAGTGAGGAGGAGCGAGAGAAGCTCCCAGCAGGAGGCAAAGATCAAGACAGGCTGCTGATTGCAGACTGGAGAAGACTTCAATATTTGACTGACAGAGAAGCTCAGACAACACACAACACATCAGGCTAACTCAACTGCAGCTGTTAATGGCCGTTAGCATCGCAATGCTGTGAATTCACCCTCATTTACAAAGGAGCTGATGGCAGTAATAGAGAGACCAGAGTCGACAAAAGCGCAACAGAAATGTTTAGCTTAGAGTATTTTCATGAAGCCAAATGTTTGTGATCAGGTGGAAGTAAATGGTGGCAAAATGTGCTGCCGATACAGCTACGATGGCCCGATCCAATCCATTAGAGGTGGGCGTTCATATGGACTCTTCTGGTGAACACGGTGAACCATTATCTCTCAGTGCTGGCTAAATCATGGCTCTGCATCAGTTGTTCTAACCATCTTTATAGGTCATTTAAAGAAAGCTAAACTCTGAGAGTAACATTCATTGAATGTGTCTTGCTGGACTGTTGTGATGATTAAAAGATAATGTGGCTAGACAGTTCAGGCAGGCCGGACAGCAAAGGGAGTGGGTGGCAGAGGTGCTGCATTGGAGTCAACTGCTAATTAAGATTGATCCAAACCCCTGCTGGCTGCGCTGCACTATTGGACAGCGCTACCCATAAATCTTTGAAGTGACTCACCACCACCGCCTCCTTTCCCTCCTCCTGCCTACGTGCCTTCTTCAATCTCTCCTCTCTTCCCTATACCTCCCAGGGATGTACTCACAGGACTTTGTGTCCTATCGCCTCCACACTTCCTGCCTGTCCTCTCTCATACTATCAAGGTCTCAAAAGAAGTGCTTGTCTGATTGTCCAACAGCGTCTGATATCCCTTCTCCAATGGCAGAATCGGGTGGGGCTGCGTCCAACAATATTTGTAAGGGTCGGGTTGTGCTCGATCAAAGCTAGTTCGTCAGACGTGTTGTCTGGCCATGTTGGAAGGCAACATTGTTAGTTTGTTTCTATCAGCCACACTGGGAGGCAGAGAGGAAAGCCAGCTGTCACAGAGAGGGGAGACATGTCATGTCGTTTAAATATGTAATATACATAACGCCGCACATTTTCAGACAGTCTCTCCCGGAAAGCATCTATAGTGTTGCACTCTGTCGTTCACAAGACATTAAGATTTCTAACCGATTAACGCTATCGGTATAAACGGTTAAAAGAAATATAAAAAATGTATTAAAAAGCTGAGCAAAACTCAGAGGAGAGGCTCGTCACTTTAAGGAGAAAAGCTGGTCCACCCTAACAGCCCACCTTAAGAGAGTCTGAGCCGCTGTTGCAAGATACAGGAAGTTGGCTCGGGTCTTGAGGAGTTGTAGCATTTATTCACAGACAAATAAACTGTACACACACTGCTGCAGCTACGTTCACAGCTATAACGCCAACGACAACCGACAACACACTCACCACTGTCGGACACTCGCTAACGTTACGCCCCGCTGACAGACCGAATGTGTGTGACAACGGCGAGCACGAAGCCACCAGCAACGCTACATCTGCTAACGTAGCACAAACACACACATATGGCGTTTAATTAGAATCAAAACCCCCGCGCGCACAGAACAGTGTCCACGAGCGGAAAAGCATTCTGCTCCGCGTGCACAAATGCAGTCGCACGAGCGCGGGGGCTGTGACGAGCGCATTGTGATATTTTGAGGAGTGGATGGTCACGTGTTCTGTGCTCTATGATTGGACAACGGTGTCACGTGTTCATGAATTATTCATGAACCGTCAGAGACTGTAGGTGTTGAATGTGACCAATCAAAGAGCGGACACATCAGCCGCCGTCTATTCCATCCCCGCCTCCAAAGTCTCAAAAGTCAACTTGACGAGCGAGAGAGTTGAACAGTTGCGAGCGCGTAGAGAGGGTCGAGCGAGCGCTCATCACAGCCCCCGCGTTCGCGCGACTATATTTGTGCACGCGGAGCAGAAATGCTCCCTCGCGAGGATGCTTTTGCGCTCGTGGACACCGTGGCTGCTAACGCTCCCGGACGGGTGAACTGGGGACTCAGTCGTCTGTTGTGCTCGTACACTGCAGCTGGAGCACGGCTGCATGCGACGCACTAATCTTGGCGGCTAACGGTTAATAATCGGTTAACGAGGGTCTGTTATCCCTGTGTAACAAATGAAAAGACAAACTTGAGAGAGAAGCTCCTTTCTCACCTCCACACATCTGGCCAATCTCAGCGTGAATGACGGATTATCTGATTTGGAAAGTTACAGGGATTGTCGGGCACTCCCTAATTTGACGTGGGAAGACGTGTGGGGGAAGGGGGGGGGGGTTTCCGAAGATGTTCCAACATCCAACAAGCAGTTCTGATGAAGCACGCTGGCAGCTTAACTTTCCTAAACCATCATGCCCACTTCATGCATTAGCCAGGTGTGCAGAGGTGTGACAGCAGCCAGGGTTTCATCTTCACTCTCAAGCTCTACTTTTTTTTTTTTAATTTCACACAACTACTTTCATTTACAGCGCACACACTGTAGTCCATGAAAAGATGGAGAGCTACTCCACCAGGCTTATCACAGGAACACCACCTGTGTAACACACACAGCTTCTATCCAGATGATCCCAACAACATATTGATTCAACGAGAACAATCCTACACGGTGAGTGATGGTTGTGATTTTTTTCCACGTGAGTGATGAATCAGCGATTGTTGAGAACGTGCGGGGAGAGAAAAGATTACGGAAGATCGACGGGCCCAAAGCTGCTATGACAAACCTTTAGTCTGACTGCTGTCATCAGTGATGGGGACGTTCATTTAAAACTACAGGGCTGCAACTAACAATAATATTGATTATTCTATTGTAAACATTTCCATTGAATAGAATCATTGGTTGGTCTATAAAATATAATTTACAAACATTATAAAGGTCATTGGGTTACGTGTCCAGTAAAGATCTACGTGCAAAAGCTTTCCACGAGATAAACCATAGACCGTATATAAGAAGTGGACGTAGTCACTGTGACGTCACCAACTGGTTTCTATGTGGACTACCATTCTGAAGCCCAGAGTTTAGCAGTTTTGGCAGTCGCCATCTTGTTTTTTTGGAACCAGAAGTGACCATGTTTGGATGAGAGGGTGGAGCTGGGGTTCCCTCTCTATTATCTTTTTTATATTGATGTGAAAACATCTCCTTCAACAACTGGATTTACTCACCAAAAACTACATTTTATGAGATTACATTTGAACGCATCATGATAACGTTGTAATTTACCTTCATCCAATAGTCATTTTTCCTGAGCTGACTTTGAACGCCTCATAACAATAACTCAATGGCACCTCCATTAACGTTCGTATCTCCGGTATTTAGCCAGTCAGGACTGTGCTGCTAACAGCTGCTAACAGCTAACGTTATTGCTAATTGTTGAAACACTGATTAGCGCACAAAATGAATGTACATACAGTTCATATAGAGTTTGAAAACAGGAGCTGCATTACCTTTGAACTTGTGGAAGACAGCCCAGAGTTCAGCGATGTCAGTGGCAAACGTGATGTCTGTGTCCAGGACGATGACTCTCTGCAGGTCGGACGGCAGCGTCTTAGTCAGCACCAGCTTCATCAGGCCATAGATTCCTGAGTAATGTTTGTTGGGGATCCATGACACCTCAGACTGAAACACCACACCAAAGCAGGGTTGGGATAATTCGCTGTTAAACTGAGTGAATTATATGTAGTTTATACAGCAGCATCCTTTAAAGATGGTTAACAGAGCCAATAACTTCTCCAAAGAATTAAATAAGGTGGCAGTCAGATCATTACGCTCTACAGGATAGCAAGTGAATTTGACCGCAAGTCTGAGTATTTCTGAGGGAAGCTGGGAGTTAGAGAGGTGAAGTCGGGTTCTTTACCTTCAGCTCGTCTGCATCGTAGAAGTCGACCCTGACGGCAGGGACCATCCAGGTATGGAACAGAGAGGACAGGATCTGCTGAGCAATGGAGTCTGTGATGAAATGGAAATGTAGTGGGTTCCGCCTGTGGACACACACACACACACACACGTACCCAAACGTGAATAAGCTCTGCTCTATGCAGCATCCTGAGTTATTTACCAGCTACAGCTACACTAAACGGGCCACTGTCTATTCCTAATATCGGGAACATCGTGTGAAGTAGGGTGGAACAATGTCTGGATTAACTGGAAAGGAAAACAATTGTGAGAAACTACATCTACATCTGCCCGGGGACTGTAGATACAGATTCTGCCTTTTGGCTAAATCTGGCATGTTTACACCATACTGATGTTAACTGGTGGGTATCATTGCTGTTAAATAAATGAATAAAGAGACTCTTATCAAATAAGAAACTACCATGCAATTGTCAAAATTTATAGGCTAAATCCATCCAACTTGTTGTCATTTTGCTTCACTAAATGTTACTGAACATGCACAAATATCTAGTTTTCAACAGGTGGTCTATTACATAACTAGCCAATCAGGAATATTTACATTTTATATCAGAGTTTATTTATTTATTGAGATTTAAAAACAATGCTAAAACCCTGAACTTGAGCAACTCCAATGTGAAGATATATATTAATTTATTTTTCCACCTTAGATCTGACAGTATGGAGGTAGACAGGATATAAGGGAAGAGAGAGAAAGGGGTATGATGTGCAACACAGGTCCTTGGACATTGCAGTCACTTAAAGGATACGTCTAGTGATATTCTATATTTTCCTATTAACAATAAATCCCATGTACTGAGCCAGCCGACAATGAATGTGTTCATCTGTGCCATAGAGCTCCATTTTTGTCCAAAGACTACACACACTGTAGTGTTTACATTTTCATATATGAAAATTGGTGCTTGGTGTTGGAACCGTGTTTTGTTTTGGTAAAAATGGTTATCATGAGCTTTTAGCCGAGCTTCTTCCTGTTATGTGGGTATGCAGGATGAAGTTGTTGCTATATGTTTAACATGTACTAATCTGGTTTTCTTGAAATGCGCCCAACTTCTCCCGGTACTGGGTATAAATTAATCTAATTATTAACACTCTGGTCACTCTGACTAGAAACTGTGTCCAATGGATGGGGATTCACTTTGATGGCTTTATTGTTCGGAAAGTCTCGTACATGTTATTGATTAAAAGAAATTAAATAACTAACTAGCTTACATATTATCTGAACCATTCCTTTCATAGCAATGAAATGTACCAGCTTCCAAATTAAGCTTTTAAGCCAGTTCAGTTAGCAGCTTTACTGCTTTAGCATGCTAACACTTAGGTCAGCTAACGTTAGCTTGCTACGTCACATTATATTCCGTTGGGCCCTGAGACGAAATGTTCACCGCACAGACAACCGCACAGCATATAGAAGGCATGGTCAAGTTTGAGAGTGGGCTTGAACCTGGAACCCAATATGGCGGCGACCAACACCAAACGAACGTGTGACGTCAGCTGCATCTATAGCTGCTTGTGCTCAGATAATATTTAACAATTGAGAACTTTAGCTTCTTTTGGGGTCTTGTAGAAGAACATTTACATTTCTCAAAGTATGTTTTTTTAAATTGGTGGGGTGCCCCTTTAATATACCAAGTACGATGGCCACACACATATTCCAGTCTTTCAAGAAGCAACAAAACCCTAATCCTACATCTACAATTCCATCTGCTCATGAAGACCCTGTCATATGATTGAAAGCTCCAGAACAAGCGAGTAATTGGAGCTTGAGATTGTTTAGTCAACTTCAACTATATAGTCTGGGAGTGTATGCAGTCAGTTCTGGAGCTGGTAAAGCAGACACAGCACAGTGAAGGAGGTGATTCATCATACATGACGCCCCAAAGCATCCAGAGAAGCGTGCACGCTCTGTATCTCACAGCTCACACACTTAGAAGAGGGGGTTTGTGCAAAATAGGTATTCAGGACTTTCTAATCAGGTCAAGAGATAGTGACACTGAGCTGAGGATGTGAGCACCCTCGGGTGTCTTGTGCTGAATGACTTTGGGAATGAATGTGTCAGCTGCACTTGCTCAATAAGTACGGAGGGCTCGGAGCTGTCAAAATGTATCGGAACTGTGGTTCTATACAAGCTGTCAAAAAGAAAGGATCTTCACATCCTCTGGACATACAGCAACACGCCTTTCATTGGATGCTTGGGATTACGCCGATAAGGAAGCAAATATGTCATGTACATCCTGATGATCAGAGCTGTGATCACGTAATCTTCATAATGCAATATTGTTATGTTGTTCCTGTAAAGATGTTCAGAGCAGACACAGATACAGATTCACTTTGCTCCCATCTGCTCAGAGAGCAGATGGGACGCTTAAGCGTCTTTGAGCTTTGGAAAAGCGCTAATAAATTGAATATATTATTATTATTAGGGGTTGAACCTGAACCGGAGCATTCACCTCCATGTAAAGAGGAAGTCATGAACCGATCGAGCAAACTTTTTCTCTCCCAACACTGATTCCAGTACCCAAAGTCCGGGTACTGGCTGCGAGATTGTGTTTCAGTTGCAGACTGACAAATGGTGCTCATTCTTTTGAGCAGATTTGGCATCACGGCTTGTTTGGTCCCAACACAAGATGGTTTCTTGTTTATGGCGTTTTATTAGTATCGAGACCCGCGCACACACAGAACAGTATCCACGAGCAGAAAAGCATCTGCATTTCTGCTCCATGTGCACAAATGCAGTCCCGCAAGCACGGGGGTGTGATGAGCGCTCGCTCAACTCTCTCTACGCGCTCGCAACTGCTCAACTCGCTCACTCGTCAAGTTGACTTTTGAGACTTTGGAGGCGGGGATGGAATAGACGGCAGCTGATGTGTCCGCTCTTTGATTGGTCACATTCAACACCTACAGTCTCTGACGGCGAAGGCAGAACATGAATAATCCTTGAACACGTGACACCGTTGTCCAATCATAGAGCACAGAACACGTGACCATCCACTCCTCCAAATATCACAATGTTGTAAGTCAACTTGACGAGCATTTGTGCACGCGGAGCAGGAATGCTCCCTCGCGAGGATGCTTTTCTGCTCGCGGATACTGTTCTGTGCACGCACAGGTTTTGATACTAATTAAACGCCATACTTGTTTCTATTTAATGTTGATCAGTCACATTTAGTGAATATCCAATCTGCTTTATAAGGTCAGTATCAATGCTGATACCAACAGTGGATCACATTGGCGCTTCGCTAGTACAGAAGAGCAGTGGAAAGCAGTGAAACCTACAGTGGAATCTGTTTAGTCAGTGGCTGTTGTAACCAGGAGGACAGTCTGGGATTATCCCGACAGGACATACACAGCTGCTGTTTGACAGATCAGAATGATGAGAGGCCCTCGCTGTCTGACTGAATACAGCAGAAAGAGGTCATCTTTCAGGTGGGAGCGATTCTACAGGGCTCTCCATCACCGAGGCAAGAGATGAACTGCTGGCAAATATTTGATTTACAGTCAACAACATATGGCTGCTGGAAATTAACCGACAGTATAGAACAGTAACTACGGCATATATCATTTAAATCTGGTTTCACAGGGAATTTATAGCATGTTCAATATTCCATCACAAAAACGAAAAATATAGTAGAGAAATACAGCCGGAGACAACTGGATAAAAGCTGCAGGTCATCTTATCGCAGGGTCAGGCGGTGTTTGACAATCAATGTCCAATCGACAGTCAGTCATTCCCCAGAATGTCCCACACTACCAGAGGACAGTCCAACAGGCTGACCTCTCAGTGAGTCAACATTTAAACATCCCCTCTGATTAAACAGGGCCTGCGGGGCTTAGCGTGTTAGCTATGCTGCTCACCGTCGTCTGATCAATCTGCATTACTTTACATGCTGAAGACAAAATCTAAATTTGAGGACCATGAGGGTGGATCTGATGTTTTACGGCGCGTCCACTTACATTTTTTTCTAAGCAAATATATGGATACTCTTCCTAAATGGACATCTGACATCATCGGGGAGAATGAGCTCAGCTGATTCTAGCAGTAAGGTACATTTGGTATATTTGGTACATTTGGTACATTTGGTACAGCTAGGGCTGCTCCTTTAAGACCCAATTGGATATGATTCTTATTAGAAACCACTAATGATGGCATAATAAACATTCGCATTGTTATGAATAAACACAACAGTGGTTAAACCCCCGTAGTGCTATCAGAGAGAATATTTTTAACCTGACAGGTTTCTTTTAGCCCAACAATAGAAATAGACTGTGCCTCTTAAGCATCTCTGGTCATGAAAAAATAAAATAAAATAAATGACAGAGTCTAAAAGTGTGTTTACCAGCAGGAGTTTCTCACAGTATGAAATGGAATTATCATTGCACTTATGATTAATTCACCTGCAACTCTGGAGCTAATTAAGAAGTAGTGTCGTTAGAAGCTGTGATGTTGAATGCACACCGACTGATTACTAATGGATCCTCTCGCTCCGACGCTAAATAAACCATTCATTATACATGTTTACATAAGGCACATACGGATGTCAAGTGAAGTTTCACACTATTTAACAGTTAAGTGCTCGTACGTCGGCCTTTCCATGCTTCATGTCTAACGGGAGATTTACTTTATCACAACTAACCGGGGTTCTCTTTTGCTCCGACTTCCTTTGTCTCTTTGACAATCAATGTTATTTCATGTTGAGGTGCTGAAACCAACTCCATTGAATAAGGAAATGGTTCAGAACATCCGCTAAAGAGGCACCGTTCATTTGGTTGACACTAGATTGTTGCCAAGGAAATTACCGCTTTTATTGTTGAAGTCCGAGTAACGTGACGTCATATCCGTTCCGTATCCGTCAACCAAAACAAACCTCAGAAAGTATAAAACGTTGGAGGGTCGTCGTGGATACGACCTGCACCGTCCCATGTTAAATCCAACTTGGTAAACACTACACATCCAGTAAAGGATGGAAACACTTTGGGGAGATCTGGTGTGAGAAGGGTGAGAAGAAGAAAAGTGCATCGTTGTACCTGTGGAAGAGGACGGATTTAACCAGTGTCACGACGTCTCGACTGGCGTTGTAACCTGCACATACGATGGCCACGTGGATGGTCTGTGGAGATGATGAGGAGAGTGAAGGATTATAAGGAACAGACTGAAACAGGTGAGAAAAGAGAGAAATTCATTCTGCACGTCACAGCTGAAGAAAACATATTTACAGATTTGAATTAGTACAAATAACAAAAAAAAAAAAAATGTAATTTGTAGATATAAAGCACAAAGTACAGGTTTCACTTTTAGTGTTTACAGCAAATCATACAGTGAAACATTCATTACCTTATATCAAAGTATCATTGGGAACACTACCATAGTAATACAGAGTCAACTGTTTATGGTCTGTTGCCTTGCAGCCACACATTCTTCAGTATAGGCAAGAAACTCTGAGAAGTTTATTATGATGACAAAACCTTTTAGTCCAGTTCTGCCTGGCTTATTGTTCATTAAAGGGGACATATCATGAAAAATCCACTTTTCCAGTGTTTCTACTCAGCCATCTGGGTATCTGGAGCAACTACCAACCCACAAACTGTGAAATAAGACGACCCAGTCAGTTTTTAGTCAGTTTTTTTTTGGCTCCCCTTCCTGTGTCACATGCAGGCTCATTAGAATATACCAACCACAGCTTTTTCTCACAAGCCAATCAGAGCAGACTGGGCTTTTTCTCTTAAAGAGACAGGCACTAAAACAGAGCGTTTCAGACAGAAGGTGAATACAGGTATATTCAGACAGACAGGATGAGAAAAATGATGTGTTTTTTTTTAAACTAAAGCATGTAAACATGTTCTACACTATAAGGAAAAAAATCTGTAGAAAAACAGACAATGTCCTGGCAGAAAATTACCAGGACATTTTCCGTTAAGTTTACGGACATTTTCTTCAACCCTAAAACGGAAAATTCTGTAGATTTACAGTATATCCTCCGTACCGAGCCAAATAGCAGGCCTATCCTTTACATTCTCGAGGGAAAACAGACGCTAACGCTGCATTTGTACGTTACCTAGCGGTCTCTGCGGACCGCCTGAGGCTAAAACTGAGGCTAACTCTACCTGATTTTTTATCCGTTCAAAATGAACCTTACAGGGAGATTTGTCAAGTATTTAATCCTCTTATCAACATGGGAGTGGACAAATATTATGCTTTATGCAAATGTATGTATATATTTATTATTGGAAATCAATTAAAAACACAAAACAATTACAAATATAGTCCAGAAACCCTCACAGGTTCTGCATTTAGTATAAACAATATGCTCAAATCATAACATGGCAAACTGCAGCCCAACAGGCAACAACAGCTGTCAGTGTGTCAGTGTGCTGACTTGACTATGACTTGCCCCAAACTGCATGTGATTATCATA
The DNA here is from genome assembly GCA_916701645.2 of Sebastolobus alascanus. NCBI lineage: Eukaryota > Metazoa > Chordata > Actinopteri > Perciformes > Sebastidae > Sebastolobus > Sebastolobus alascanus. The sequence goes on from CAKAOJ020000369.1 coordinate 70,292, forward strand.
AAGTGGGCATGTCTGTAAAGGGGAGACTCGTGGGTACCCATAGAACCCATTTACATTCACTGATCTGGAGGTCAGAGGTCAAGGGACCCCTTTGAAGATGGCCATGATGAGTTTTTCCTCAACAAAATTTAGCGCAAGTTTAGAGTGTTATTTAACCTCCTTCTCAACAAGCTAGTATGACATGTTTGGTACCGAGCATAGCATAGTACCAAGCATAAATAGTTTTAGACAATAACAACAAGAAAACATAGAAGAAAATACTTCAACGTGTTGAAATATGAAAATATCTACTCACGGTGACAAGTAGCAACCAATTCATTCAGCATTGTACGTAAAAGAGCTTTAAAATCAGGCAGAGACCAATTCTCATGAAGGCTATTCCAAGGGGGGGGGGGGGGGGGGGGAGCAGAGCACATAAAAGCTTTCTTTGCCACTTCATTTCACCTCTCCTTTAGCTGCTTTTTTATCATTATGCTGGACTTCTTCCTCACAGCCCTGGGTTATGGCTCCAATTTTAGCTCTCCCTGATGCCAGCTTGACATGTCAAAACGCCGAGTACATTTTCTCCTCCCGCTCTCGGAGCTTCTACAGTTATCTCCCTGCAGGGGTCAGGGCAGCGAGGCTGACCCCTGCAAATGAGCCGGGGTCATGTTCGAGCGCTACAGTCAGACCGCCCTCTCCTTTTACTCCGTCTTCCACCCTGAAGGAGCTCTGCTTTCCCTCGCAGTCGGCTGGCTTTTAACCAGTGCCCGGCTCTAGCCGAGAACTGGGAGTGAGTGAGTGACAGCTGATGTGGGAGGAAAGTAGAAGGTGGTGATAAGAAACCATCTGAGGCCATATCCTCTCTCAGAGCGCTGCACACACACACACACACATCACACACCTGCCAGTGAGAAAGCACAAGGTGTGTGTCTGTGTGTTCTCGGTGCATTCGTGTTATTCTGAGCTATACAGGAATATAAAGAGGTATTGTGAAGTTGTCTCTTCTGTGTGTCTTAATATTTTCTTAGTAAGTGTTTGATATGCTCTTAAAGTCCGTGTAAAGCAATAATAAATATGCATTCTGGGTTCGTCACACCACAGAAAAATATGTTAAAAGACGACAGTCTCTGTTTATCACACTGATGAAGAAGGCCAACGCTGCAGCAGAGGCTCCGTTTAATGCCGCACATCCTGATGAAACACAAAAAGCCCTTCGCCTATGGCGAGACTGTAATAGAGGCGATGACTGAGGTGGCTGAAATGTTATTAAAGCTGGGGTCTGCGATCTTGGAAAACTAGCATAATTTGAAAGTCGCATCGCCTCAGGAGCTCCCTCTAAACCCCCCCTCCCCTCGAAACTCCTTATAAGGCAACGCCCCCCACACACATGCACGAGCACCGCCGCATCGTAACTACTTCACATTTTTCGTAGCTATTTCATCACTAAATTCACTTCTGAAAAATGTTGAGGCGAGAAATCAACGGTGTAGATTTAGAATATTGACAGTTTTACGATGTTAGATGGCGAATCAAACATTTTCTCCACTGTTGTCGGAGTTTAGAAGCTCCACAAACTGCCGGCACAGCTAGCTAGCTCCTGCCGGGATCGCCACCTCTCCACCCGGGCATTCACTCACACAGACCCCGCTATGAGCTGGAGCTCTCTCAAGAGACCGGTCTTGTAGACGAGGGGCTTTATTTCCTTGTTGACGGAGGGGAAGGGGGGGGGGCAGCAGCTCGCTGGAGAGCCGGCCACAGAGCAGCAGAGAGGGGAGGGAAAGAGAGAGATACCTGCTGAGACAACACGACCCTTTTTAACATTACTCTAATATCTGGAGGGAGATCAGTCCACTCGTTTGTTTCTGTAACTGAAAAAGCAGTTTGAGTAACGTAAATTTTGTTCGGCAATGTTTTCTATCCGCCGTCTCCCCTCGTTGATAATCCTGTTTGTCTGACTTCACTTTGAGCTGTTAGAATAAATAGTTTAAATCTGCAGTATCTTATAAAGTAAACTAACAGAACATAAACAACTAAATCAAAGTTGTATTTTTCGATAATATGGTAATAGTGGTACGAGTTCGTTCTCGTTGTCCGGTGTTTTAAGAGCTGAGTTTTCTCTTCCACTCTCCAGTGAACGTGCGGCGGACACGCGCTTTGAGTTCACGCTGGTGCACGCTGAGGCTAGAGTACGAGCAGGGAGGCAGGGAGGCATCTGATTGGTTCCTTACAACCGGGACCATTTTTACTGACTGGTAGACGTTTTTACAGGATTACAGCAGCTACAGATGACGGATCTTTTCCGGTCTTTTTTCAGTGCTCATAAGAAACGGATTGCTGTCGGGGTGTAAAGACCATTTCAACCAATATAACAAAAAGTGTATACTGGATAAATCGCAGACCCCATCTTTAAAGGACCAAAATTAAAGACAGTGATTATGTCTGTTATTGGCGATGTGCAACTTGGTGCTATGTGTAGCTCTCGGACACCTTCATCGTGTCAAATTAGCTCTCAGAGGTAAAAAGGTTGGAGACCCCCGGTGTAAACCCACGAACCTGTTTCATAGTACTGAGCCAGTATCCTGAATGTGTATCGGCTGTTCCAGTCATCCAGACAAACCCCCGCTGAGCTGACAGGTGACGTGCTGTGGTGCTGTGAGGTACCATCAGCGTGGGGATCACAGCGTGGCCGGGTTAAAGCTCTCACATTATGCAGTGACAGTGAGTCATATCCCAACAGCAAACCAGCACCATCACTGCTGAGGATTAGGCTGATAGGAGGCTGAAGCCCGGCTACACTATGGTTCCCCTGGATCCTGGAGAACATCTTCACGGTCATACTGCCTCTCTGAACACTTTGAGTGGTGTATACGTTTAGTGTACATTCAACATATCTCACCTCACACTTATCCACCACCGGCTGCTGCACACAGTCTGAGCTGTTTCCCACTGCAGCAGCTTTCTGGCCCTCATTGTCGCCGGTGCCCTCCTCTGAATGGGTTCTGCTCTGGTTGCCACGGCGACCGCCGCTTGGAAGGCGCGCAGACGGGCTCCTGGGTGGCCGGCTCAGCTCCCGGCGCAGCGCCCGGTTCTCTTCCTCCACCGCCCGGACCCGCAGCTCTAAAGCCTGCCGCTCGCCGGCTCCGCCCACCGGCGTTGACGATTGGGCTTCCAATGGAGACAGGGGGAGGGGCTTCACTGTGGGGGGGGGGGGACAGGGAGAAACCTGATTTAACACCAGGAAGTTGATATGGACAAAGTACGGATCATTTCATATTGCAAGATCGACATATCAACATGATATATCGTGTAGATTCCTTCAACAAAGAATCACACATTGATCACATTAATGCAAACAAACATCCTGTGAATGTGATATTCTCACAGCTAAACGGATTTTAGACACTAAAATAATCAATATCACATTAAGTGGAGCTATATTTAGAATATTTTCACTGCTTTATCTCGCCGTCAGACAGCTCTTTCCTTCTCCTTTCCGACGGGGAACTGAACTGAAAGTGAAACTCATCTGTGCTCTCTCTTTCCAAAACCAACAGACTCAGATGACAAAAACAGTTGAGATACGTTTCACTTTCAGTCCAGTTCCCCGTCGGAAAATATTCTAAATATAGAAAATATTAATATTTTATAGTATCAAAATAATAATAATAAAAAAAAAAAACTCATCAGAAAAATTTGCATGATAATAACTACCTAAAATTACAGAAACCGTCTTTGGGAAAAATGTATTTGACTGTTTAGTTTGGTCCATGTCCCATCTGCTAACATGGAGGAGGCGGGCTTTATGACCTATTCTGCAGCCAGCCACCAGGGGGCGGTAGAGATGTTTTGGCTTCACTTTTTATGGAGCCGTTTAGTTCACAATTAAAACTACATCTACTACATCTATCTACTACAGCTTCATTGGACAACGTTACTGTTCCTTCCACCCCGGCAATCAGCATTTTTTTAACGGTTGAAGCACTCATTGAGTTTCTCTGTTGAAGGGGAATCCACCAGAAGTTACGTGAGTATCTGGGGCTTTACATTTAGGTAGGGATGCACCGATACCGATACCAGTATCGGCCCCGGGAAGCACCTTCGCCCCGAGCCTTTCCAAGCCGACCTAGGGTCTTTTGGCACAGAGAAGTACTTGTATCGGTACTCTGTATCGGCGAGTACCCAAATGTAAGTACTTGTACTTGTACTCGTTCTGAAAAAAAGTGGTATTGGTGCATCCCTACATTTAGGATCACAGTTTTGATGCATCTCAAGACGGGGAGTGCAGACATATCTTTCAATCAATGCTGTCAGTACAGCAGGGCAGCACACTCTCTGCACGTCTAATCCAAGTCAGCAGCAATTTCCTCTGCTCTTCTCTGACTGCTTCAATATGATCAAGCAGCTGTAGAGAGGCAGAGAGATGGATCTGTAGAGAGGAGATGAAGCTCTCTCTCTCTTCACTACATCTTAGAAACCTCAGCTCCCAAAGGGGGGGGGGAGGCCTTGGTTGAAGATCATTAAAGAACACAATAGGTTCTCCTTTGGTAATCTCACAGGAGAACAGACAGCCTCGGAGAACTCCACATATTACAGCATGGCAGGGACCCAGAGGCGTTATAGCTTGAATTACATGTATTGATCGGTGTTGGGGAAATAGGTGGCTTTATGATACCATATGTCATCTCAGTCAAGGTCCCCCCCTTTGACACAGGCTGTCAAATAAACGTCCCTGTACTGCACAGGTCTAAAGAGAAAATGGCAATAAATTCCAGCACATGTAAAAGTTGTCTAGTTTTATGCGTGTAGAGGAGGCTAAATGCTTTCTGGGATGAATTGAAGTAAACCTTCTCATTGGTCTCGGTTGGTTTGTTCTCTAACAAAGTGTGTTAATGAATTGACACATTTTTTTTTCCTTCAGATGTATTGTCCCCCGTGGCCATAATATATAAATGCAGTCAGTATATACATGGGTCCTTTCAACCACGGAGGGCCACTAAGCCCTCTCCCGCAGAACCAAAGCACCTTCTGGACTCCATTTCGTCCAAGCTGTAATTAATTTGCAGAGTGGATTTGCCGGGCCTAATCCCACTGAACTGGCCGTTTGTTTGTGCTGCTCAGAGATTGCATATGGCATTTTCAGGGCAGCAGATGCACCTGGTCTTTCACGCAGCCAAGCCAATTCATTTGGCTTTTAGTTATTTGTCACAAAGCTCATCATCTACATGCAAACAAGAGCCTTAGTAAAAAAACACATGAATCAAATTGTCCCAGTAGTGGAGGAAAAAATGACAACAGTACAGCACACTAGCAGGTTATTTGTTTTAACACCGACTTGTTGACACCATTTTAAAAGTCTATATCTAAAGGTTTAATTCATTAACTGTATAAAATGTGATGTAGGAAAATGTAAATTGTTGTGTAGTCTTCATCTGCCCCGTGTGATTTATGTCAGAAGTGGAAAAGAAGCCAAATCTTTTGATGGAATACAACTGAGAGTTTAAAGCTTTACTTAAAGCTGCAGTAGGCAGAATGTTTTTGGCATCATTGGGCAAAAAATCCCATAATAACCTTTCAGCATATTGTAATTCAAGTGTTCAGAGAGATAACTAGACTTCTGCTCCTCCTCATGTCTCTGTTTTCAGACTTTAGAAAATCTAGCCTGTGATGAGAGACTTTGACCAATCACAGCTCATTTCAGAGAGAGAGAGAGTTCCTATTGGCTGTGCTCCGGCTGGTGGGCGGTGCTTGGTATAACTGATCTCAACATGGCTGCCGTGTCACAAACTTTCTCATCTTACAGCTAAACAGTAACTACAAGATGATTCTGAGAACATCTGAGGAGAGAAATAGTCATTACAGTAACAGAATATTGATTCATATCTGATCAGCGCTGCCTAGTTTGACCGTTTGATCGGAGTTTGCGAGTGATTGACAGCTGCTCAGAGACTCCAGCTCGGCTCTGATTGGTTGTTTTCCATTAGGAGCACCGGAGGACACAGAGGAACATGATTTTTTCAGATTACCTGTCTCATGCACTACTGTCCTCCTTATTGGAATCATTTGATATTTGTCCTACGTTGCAGTTCACACAGACTGTATATAGAAGTGGACGTATTCACCGCGACGTTTTGTGGACTACGGTTTTGAAGCCTCAAGTTTGGCGTTTTGGCCGTCGCCATCTTGGTTTTTTGGAACCAGAAGTGACACGAGAGGGTGGAGCTAAGTACAACCAAATGAAAACATGAAACGAAAACACGGGTTAAAGTTCTATAAGACGAAAACACGGACAACGCCGTGGTAGCGACCTGTCAATCAGCAGGTAGCCCCGCCCTAAAGCATCCCCTGCTTTATGATCTATCTGAATCTAAATGGGACCATAATTTACTAAATGAACATCATGCTGTATTGAAGAAGACTTGAAACTAGTGATTGAGACCATAAACTCATGTTTACAATGTTTACTGAGGTAATAAATCAAGAGAGAAGTAGGTTCATTTTCTCATAGATTTCTATAGAACCGAGTCGCCCCCTGCTGGCTGGTAGACAGGATGCAGGTTTAAGGCACTTCAGCGTTGGCTTCACTTCTCAGACCTGGAGATATCCCACTGGTCCCAAATCCCCAAAACTCCTCCGAACTCACTGTTGGTATTTTGAACTTCATTGTGACTTTGAACTACATAATCTCTATAGAATTGTGTCCTTGAAAAGCTGATTTTATCTCGAGACATCAGCTGTGAGATAAATGTAGGGGATTGAAATAACAACTGTCTCACACACACAAGTACAGGACCAGTACTTCAAAATTGTACAGGAGCACTTGACTAAATGTACTTAGTAACTGAACACAAAAAAGCTCATGCTCCTACGCTCTCATAGATGATCAGCTGACCTCTCATCCAGCTGACGGAGACACTAGCTGAGTGATTCATGACTGTTTGGATACCAGTGCATTCATATGTCAGATTTCATTGTCATCAGCTGTAAAGCTCCGTCCTCTCCCTACCGCTCTCAGGCAGATATCTGATGGGTGGTGGCAACACATCCATCATGTGCTGGCATCTGTTTACCTGAAGCAGACAGCTTGAAAGACCTCCGTACAAGCACAACAGCCGGCCGCCATTTTGTCTAATCGCTTGGATGAGGCGGATGGAGTGAACAGCATCAATAAATACTATATCCCATTAACCCCAACATGTCCTTATCCTTACCCTAGATTGGAGCAAAAGGAGATTGGAAAAATGTACACATCCTTCCAGACAAAAGGCGGTCTTCATAGCCTCCACCTGGCTGCATCACACTGCCTCCCCGATCTCTTTCCAACAGTTTGCATGGCTTTGTAGTCTCGAAGAGATGAATCGTACAAACGGGGATAACGGAGCACACTTTCCTCGAAGGCATTCACGGTGCTACACTCTGGTGTACGCGACTTTCAAACCTTTCACACCTCAACACGCCTGACCAATCACTGTGTAGACTCCAGTCGCTGGTTATCGGAGAAGCTCTTTATTTCAAGCATGCTGACGCTTTTAGTCTTAATTTAAAGGAATAATGAAAACAGTAGGACCTGTTGCAACCAAAATGTGAACTATGCATCCCATTATTCTGTTATCCAGCAGCAGGTTGAACCTTCTGAAAATGTTGTATGATCACATAGATGTTTACTGTCTACGATGGAGTATTAGGGCCACACTGAGTCAATAAAGTCATAGTATAACGAGAATAAAGTCGTAATATTATGAAAATAAAGTCAGAAGTTTACGAGAAAAAAAAGTTGTAATATTTTGCGAATAAAGTAAAAATGGAGCATCTTGTGAAGTTATACTTTAGTTTAGGTTTCACTAATAACCAAATACTTCATCTTTTGGCTCATCAGCACCACATTATCATCAGTATCAGGACCTGGAAAAGATTGTTAAAGAAACTGAGTTTATTCTGAAGAAAGAACCACACGGACCTGATGGAGGAAACTGACTCTTTAGTGGAGGAGGAAATTACGCTTTTCTCATAAAGTTATGACTTTATTCTTCGATTTTTTATTCTGGATCAACATGTGATGGAAGTGAGCATGGGAATGGCCATCACAAACTTCTATCATAATGTTCTAAGCCATTATACGCTTTTACAATTTATTTTAATTAAATCATTCATTATTTTTTATTTCTGATTAATGACTAGAACAACTTAACAGTGCTGCACCTCAGATTAGTCTTCAGGTTCCCAGCTTTCAGGTGATGTACACCACTTCTATGTGACACATACTGTTGACTTTTTATCTACCCATGAACGTCCCCCGTCCTCCATCCCTATCCCTCTAAAAAAAGAGCGGCTTTAACATTCACCTTTATTTTCTCTTTCAAAGGTTGTTTTCAACCTGGTTGTCTGACTGCTTGTGTCGAAGACAAAATTACAAAATCAATAACTAAAATACCCTTTAATAAAGTTTATTGTCAGAGCATGTGTTTATCGGCTTTGCAACACTAACCCAACCAACCTCATGTGAGGTTTGATGAGCCTTTAGCAGCCTTACTGTGATGCAGAGCGGCGTGTGAGTATCCAACACGATGTGTGTGTGTGTGCCCAACACGATGTGTGTGTGTGTGCCCAACACGATGTGTGAGTGTGTCAGGACAGATGGATTGTGTCAGCTGTCTAAATTTTGGCGTTGTGACAGTGATGGTATGATCTGGATGGTATCATGCAGCGACTCAGCATAGTAACACAAAGTGATGAACTGTTCGGGTCAGTGACCTTGAATGTTGTTGGATGGTTAGATGGACGCTAGTCTGTATGACAGCTGCTAACAGGTTGAAACCAACATTATTCATTCATGCTACATTACATCATGACACAAGGTATCATCTATACAAGCAGTCCATTCTATTATGTGTGGATTGTATAAATCGAGTTTGTTTATTTTGAAAGGATTTTAAAGGCAGGCATATCTTCACTGCATTAGGCCCGGGGTCAGCAACCTGCAGCTCTTCAGCTCCTCTCCATGAATAACTGTTCTCTGTTTACATTTTCATTTTTATTTATCATTGTTGTAGGTCTATGGTACGACGCCACATTGAGGAAAAATGATAAATCTGAGATTTAGAGAATAAAGGCATAATATTATAAAGTAGTAATTTTACATGTTATTTTCTTTTTTTCTCGTAAAGTTATGACTTTATTCTCGTAATATTACGACTTTTTCTCGTAAAGTTATGACTTTATTCTCATATTACGACGTTTTTTCTCGTAAAGTTATGACTTTATTCTCATAATATTACGACGTTTTTTCTCGTAAAGTTATGACTTTATTCTCGTAATATTACGACTTTATTTCTCATAAAGTTATGACTTTATTCTCGTAATATTACGACTTTATTTCTCGTAAAGTTATGACTTTATTCTTGTAATATTCCGACTTTTTTCTCGTAAAGTTATGGATTTATTCTCGTAATATTACGATTTTTTTCTCATAAAGTTATGACTTTATTCTCGTAATATTCCAACTTTTTTTTTCTCATAATATTATGACTTTATTCTGTAAATCTCAGATGTTTTTTTCCCTCAATGTGGCCCTAATACTCCGTAGTACATTTGCACTTTGGCCCTCACTGCATTAGACTTATATACTATATACTTAGACTATAAGCTGTGTGTAAGCTTTATAATGTTTTGCGGCTCCAGACAGATTTTTCTTTTTTTTAAATGGCTGATGTAAATTCACAACAAATGTTAAAGGATTATGGGAATAAAGAAAATAATATCTCTATTTCTAACTGAGCATGTCATGCATACTGTATGAGCACTATCCAGGTATCTAAAGATGGATCTTCTAGAGCAGTGGATCTCAAAATTCGTTAACATCTAACAATTGCATTGAAAATAAGAATATTGAATTTAAATGTAGGTTATCGAACTTACATTTACTTGAATTTATTATAGTATGGTCATTTGATGAATTATGCATGACTGATTCTTATTAAATTAACAAAAAAAAACTCCAATTCCACAGTACCCCGAGAGGTACTAGTACTCCCATTTGAGAAACACTGTTGTAGAGTTCTGAACTCTCTCCTGCTGCGATCTGGGGCAACATTTGCATTACAATTTACTGGCAGCTTTTCTAGAGTGACATAAAGTTTCCAGGAACACAAATGTCCCAATTATTGGGGAAAAGGCAATGTTTTGTTTTGCTTTCGGCACCGACTCGCTGCATATTCATGAGAAGAACGTCAATAAATTATGAGTTGGAGCTTTCAGTCAGTTTGGCTGGTCACTTCCTGAGAAAGAATATTTAGTTTAGACTGCTTTTTTTTTTCTATAGTTGAAACGTATCTTCTCCATCTCAACTTCTCATCTCTCTAGAAACAACAGCTAATATCTTTTGTTCTTCAGAAATCACACAGTGTCAAAGGGTTTCATTATTTTTGATCTACTCACTCTACATCACATTGGATTAAAATGAGGTTAAATGAGGTTTTTAGTTGCAACTAAAACATAAAATCAATACTGTAATAATATTGTAGCCCCAAGGTTAATTTTACAGTAACGTTCTTTTGCAACATTTGAAGAAATTCCCTCCTGTGTTTCCTGGGATATCGCGTTCACGAGAATGGGACGCACGTACGTACGTACAGACAGACGGACAAACAACCCGAAAACACAATGCCTCCGGCCACGGCTGTCGCCGGCGTGGAGGAATACAAAAAAATCGAGTTTCTATTGGAAGCCGAAGCCTCGTGGTGAGGCAGAGAGCTGAGCCTGTTGATTCAGAGCTAAATCAAGTTACAGAGACCTGAAACTGTCATGTTCTGTATGACTCAAATTACAGTGGTGGAGTGTGCTGCACCTTCAGAGATGGTGATTAAATTATGGGAGAACTGGGACGAGTACAAGGGGCTGATGGAATTAGAAAGTGACTGAAATAGAAACAAGAAAAACTTACGACAGTAAGACGGTAACAATGATACAGCTTTTATGAGCTAAATCACATCTAGAACAAATATTCTTCATGTGGCACTATATGAATGAATAAAACATCAACTATTTCCTGTATGATTTCTTATAGTTTAGCTGCCTCTAGAATTCTTATCATAACCAAGAAACTAATTCCAGGCTCATGTTGAAGTCTTTGCCGACATTGACACCAACAGCTGCCAAATCACCTTCACACTAAGGCTGACCGATAAATCGTATTTTCATCGTCATGGCGATATGAACATGCGCGATGAACACATAGCAAAAGGCCGTCTGAAACGCAGTGAATAAGAAAAATCATTATATTCAGGGACGGTTAACGAAACCCGTTATTAAACGGGCTCCGGGGTCTAAAGACTGTAGTATTTATCATCACGCTGCAGCTTCTTCCTGCTCTGTGTCGGAGCTCTACACACAGAAACACAGTGAGGTCAGTGAACAGCGGATCAGAGAGGCCGCGGTGGAGACGAGTTGACGACGACTACACTCGTTACTGTAAGTTAGTGCAATAAAACTTTGCAAGTGTAAAGCCAGGATACGTTATTACACCTGTTCAACGAGCATAAACATGATGAGACGGTTTAAATTGGTGGAAAGCAACGTTTCAATCTGCTCTGTCCGCTGTCTCTCATCCACCGCCGCTATGTTTACACAAGCACAGCACGTTAGCTCGGCGGCTAACAGCTAACTGTAAACACGTGTAAGTTATTTAGTTGAGTTCTGACTGACTTTAGTTCCCTCTAGTGAGCTGTGTTTCAGTGTGTGTGTGTCCGGGGAGTTTATTGCGAAGGGTGGAACGGAAGAAGTGAAGCGGTGATGCGCTGTTATTGACAAAGGTGGAGACTACGAAGCGTCCGTGTTATTAATTGATTATCTTCATAAAGTATAGGAGCATTGACATGAAGTTTACCTCTTGTTTCTTTGCGGACGTCTGTTTTCCCCAGATGGCTTTTGAGAGAATATCGTTGCGTAAATGACTCCAGGAACAGCCCGTTCTCATCCTCAGGACGTTTTGTCACGGCCCTCGGCATCTGATACCAATGCACACAAGGCACCCTCGAGCGTCTGTATGAGACGCACCAGGCTCTTAATGTAAACGCACCCACGTCAGTATTAGACGCTAAGAGCAAGTGCTCTGGAAGTCTGGTGATGTAATATAAAGAGCGACAAAGTCCGAGTAGGAAGGAGGACGGCTGATGGATGAGTTAAAAAACACCGGACTCTCACCCGGGACACCGCTGTTCATGTTCCGCCTGAAGTCAACGTTGTCTTATTTTAAGTACGTTACATTAAGTACTTAACTTACGTAGCCTACATAACTAATAATGAGGACTTATTTTAACCCAAGCAACGATCTTTTACTGAACTTAACAAAGCAGCTTTGTTGCCTAAACGTAAGTGACACCAAGCGGTCCTCACCAATCATGGGGATGAGAACAAACCTCTCAGAGAACATCTGATTTAACGGTTTCAGGATGTGTTTCTCTGTAGTCCAGACAGACATGTGTGGTTTGTAGAAAGGCCTAAATCATGCTGAGGACACAAGAACATTCATTTCCATGTCTGAGCTACCAGAGGGAATGTTGTCCATAAATAGAAACCCTGGAGTGGCAATCTCTTTTCTTATGAATAGGAAAGACTGTTGTCCATTTACAAAAGCAGGATCCACAAGTTCAAATACGCCTTGAAGGGAACTTAAATGAATTTGGCAGGAAGGTCAAAGTAATGAAGTAATGTGATTAATGGCAAAGAGACAATATTTGCATACTGGGCTTTGGGAAACATCAGAGTCTCTTCATTTCATCGAGAAATTTAACATAAATCCAGCATTTTTCAGAGCCAATTACTGCCAATTTGAACGAAATGTGGGATTCATTAATCTGGTTTTCTGGGGCCACATTTGTTTTCCAAAATGCACAGTGGTAATTCATACTCATTTCTTCATTCATTGGTTTATCCATTCACTAATGCATCCCTTGTTAGACTGTCTGGCCCGGAGTGGTCATTAAGAGGCATGGCAACGTCTGAAGACAAATTGGAGTGAAAAGCCAAAATTCCCAGCTTCAAAGCATTGTTCATTGTAACCTAAGGGAAGCCATGTAAAAGTTGGCAACACCAGTATTTGGCGGTGTGCTGGGAGAACTTACACCGCAGGGAGAGAACTGCGACAAGCCGAGCAATAATCCAGACATGATGAGATGGAAGCATGGATAACCTCTTTCTCATTTGGGAAAGTGAGGCAAGGCTTAACTTTGGTTTTAGCCCTGAGCTGGAGCAAAACTGTTTTTCACTAACATAGCTTATGTATTTATGATATCTGAGGAGGAAGATTAAGAACAAATTGTTGCCATATGCATTAAGCATTAAGGGCCTTGTGATTTTGGAGGTCTACAGCCTGAGGTAAGGGGATGAATTGAATAACCTCTAGTTTGTATTCTGCATTGGTAAACACTACTGCAATGTGTGTAAAAATGGCTGCTCACTGTCGCCAATCAGTTCGTACCACCTCCAAGAAGAGAGAAGAAGTCATGTTTGTGATATTGTCACTTATTATTTCATTTATTATTATGTGATCATGATGATTTGGGAGATTTGGGTCACATGGATCATGACCGCTTTTTTCTTTTGATCGCTGTTGATTATCCTGATTTTGTGCACGTTATAATACATTTATCATTTTCATTAAATAAGATTTTGTTCAACGTATTTTCGGATCTCAGTGACTTACTTTTGGTAGCGCTAACCGGGACCGACCTCAGCCTCACAGCGGCTTTTAGTCTGTTTCCTGAAGTCGCTGCAGATAGAGCGATAATGTTTAACAGAAAATAAAGAACATGCCGTCTCAGCAGGTGCGTGGAAAGGTTGGTCGTGTTGCAAATTGTATTTTATCTGGCCTTTGCATATTCTGCAAAATAGCGAGCGATTTATCAAGGACATCTCCCTTTTTGCAAAAGCCAAAATGTTTCCACACGCATGTTCAGTTGTCATAACGTGACCTTATTATGGAAATCTCCAAAATTAGGTCACGCTGAAAGTTCCAGAAAAGCTAGTAAAGAGTTTCATGCTCAACCCATTGAGTAGTTTGTGAGCTCCCATAGAACATGTTCCACATTTGGTTAATGCTTGGTGAGGTTTAGGCAACTAAGAAGACTTGGTTACGGTTTACGGTTTGTTTAAAACAACAACATTGACTGTAGGTAGAAGACCAGTCTCTGGTGTCTCTGAACACTTTGTACGCCCCAATATTCAGCCTGAAGCCCTCACTAAGATTTCTCAACGCCACAATAATGTTCTGGTTAAAACAATCTTGGATTGTCACTTTTATGTCTGTCACTTCATGTATTCTTTTTTCTCACTTTTATTCTGCACTGCACTGCACTTTTTTTCCGCACAAAAATTCATACACACAGAATATATTCATAAATTCAGTTAGACTTATAAACCTGGTGACCTCATTCTCCCATGTTTGCCCTTTTTGACTTATTTTTATCCGACAAGCTGCCACACAGTCACATCATCAACAACACTGAATCTCCTGTCTGGGATCCGCATCTTTACTTTGTTTGTCTCTCTGGATATTTGATGTGTGCAGCAGTTTGATTACAGCATTCTTACTGACCTACAACAACCACATTAAGTGAGCAAACACAGCAGTGTACACACCTGAGGATGCTTACGGTGCATTCTCCAACTGAACCGTCTCACTTCTGGAGCAGAGGTGAAGTAAATTACACGGCCAAAACTCTGTGGATAAATGAACCTTATACTCCCTGCTAATTCATCTTTTATTGAACCTTCTGGTTGATGCGCTCTCTGCAAGGCGGTGTCTGTACTGAGCCAAAGATCTTTACCGCCAAAAGGGGACTGTGTGTTTTAGTTTTTAGTTCAACAAGACAAACGAAGTGAGTGGGAAGTCTTCTCTAGTGGGAAAGATCTCAGGTTTTTGAAAGATGAAGAAAAATGATCATGATGGTGAAATAATTCCTTAATTCTTGAAACTTTTCCCAGAAACGGCAGTTAAGACTCGTAATTTACAACCAGCCTGGTTAAACTCACAGAGGAGAAACGACCACAAGACTTAGTACCCATCCTGACCATTTGAGCTGTTTATTGAATTATTATGGGTTAAAGGTTCTGACATCTGGTTCTTCCCAAAGACTCAGAGAAGCGGTGAATACACCAGTGAGACATGATGAACTAATTCTGCCATTAAAATGTACATTAATTAATATGCTATCTTTAACGCCTGCAGCCTGGCTGCCATTGCACCCGACCCTATGCCTATCTCTGGTGGGGGGGGGGGGGGGCCAGGGTCTGGTGTAGTTACTCTGACTGCCGATCTATTTAATAAGAGACTATAGGATTCAGATTTAATAACACGCTATCAAACCCCAACCCTAGCTACATACATATTTCAGTTGGTACCAAAATAGTATTCGGGTTCAATACTGTCACCATAATTACGTTATTGACTTAGCGTATGATATATGGACATGACCAGGGTCTGAAATTAACTTACTTCACTTCCTGCCACTGTGGCAGACAAGTATTTCTTTTT
Organism: Sebastolobus alascanus; assembly: GCA_916701645.2. Classification (NCBI taxonomy): domain Eukaryota; kingdom Metazoa; phylum Chordata; class Actinopteri; order Perciformes; family Sebastidae; genus Sebastolobus; species Sebastolobus alascanus. The sequence goes on from CAKAOJ020000369.1 coordinate 85,800, forward strand.
TTATCTGCCACTTTTTGAAATCTCTGCGCTAAATGAAGGAATAACATTTTAGATCTGATGTCATTCAATGTTCGATATATTTAACATAAAAAACATCATTATATACATGGTAAATTACAGTGTTTGAATTACACCGTGGAGGGAGGGTAGTGTACACAGTACTGTACTTTGTTATTGTCATCTTTAGTGGTTATTTGCATAAAAACACACAATTCAAATGTATTATGTTTATTTAAATATTTGCTTTGATAAAAAAAATCTTGGTAAGTTGTTATGAAGTTAAACAGGTCATTATTCTCTCTCTAATATCTATTTTATATTGATGTGAAAACATCTCCTTAAAACAACTGAATTTATTCAAGTTTCTCACCAAAAACTTAATTTTACCAGATTACATTTGAACACATCATGATGACGTTGTGATTCACCTTCACCCAATGGTTATTTTTCCTGAGCAGACTTTGAACGCCTCATAATAATAACTCAATGGCACCTCTGTTAACATTAGTATCTCCGTTGTTTATCCAGTCAGGACTGAGCTGCTAACGGCTGCTAACAGCTAACGTTACTAACTCTCCTCCTGCTGATTTCAACACAGATTTAAAAGGGAAAAATAGGGTGCGTCCCCACCAAAGTGGCGGGTGTCCTGATGATTTCACCCGCCAGTGCCAACAATTTACCCTCATTTGGCGGGTGCTCATCTCAGACCCTGGACATGACCTTCATCATTTTTACATTATCAACTTCTAGTACCATATATGGACATGACCTCCTTCATTTTTACGTTATCAACTTGTCCAACAAAAATATTGTGATAGGCCTGACTCAGCCCTCGCCCAAACCATGCAAAACAGCCCCACAAGTAGTATGTGGACATGGTGTATATACAGTATAGTGTATTTCTCTGTGGATAAGACCTTATTCTCTCTGCAGGTTTGCTCGATGTGGCAGCTCATTCAGACACAGCTCTGAAGACCCCAGAGACTTGCCATCTCTTTCACTCTGTCAGACAGATAAACACAACAGAGCGAGGAGAAAGAAGGAAGAAAACAACAGCGGAGATGGAGACCGAGCAACGGAAAGAGGTTTAGAGATGGAGAGATGGAGAGAGGGAGAGGAAGTGTAAAAGGGAGAGTCCGAGCCAGCGGAGGCACATTGTTCCTGTCTCACACATTCAGGCTTCACCTCCAGCTGACGCTCCCTTCAGCCAGGTCCTTTCACTACTTATCACACTCCCAGAAAATAACTCCCCACCGCTAGGAATTTACTGCCAAATCCAATAATTACTTTCCAGACTTTGGTGGCTATTGTATTATGGGAGCCTATTCACATATACGGTCTCCAGTGACTGTGACCCCCAGTCAAAATTGTCAATTTAATCATAATTAATAATGGCACCACTGCAGCATTTCAATCCTGCGAGTCAAAGTCATTAAAGTGGCTCCAAGAACTCCTGGACTATATTGTCTGTAGGAAGTAATCAACTTTGGACAGGCCTCAGTAATTCATTAATATAGGACCTCCAGAAGAAAAAGAGGAGGGGAGGGTGACTTTGTCTACAGGAAATTTCTTTCTTCACACTTTCTGTCTGATATTAAGTCATGGTGTACAGTGGAAAAAATACAACAATGTTGTTGTTTATTTATCAGTGGGACAAATATATTAAAGATTCTTATTGGAACCAGCCTAATATTAGTATTAGTTTGTTTAAGACAGGGACATATAGAAGATAAGTCAAATGCATTTATTAAAGCATGCTCCTCTAGATTTAATATAAAGAGATAATATAAAGACACCACAATACAATTATTAAAGGTTCACATATATGGCAGCTCACCCTTACACCTGTCCAAGGAACATCCTGCATCAGCACGGCTTACCCAAATTCTTACAAACAAAGCGACCAGTTGGGTTTGGAAAGCAGGAGAACAAGGCGGAGCTCAGGGTTTGTAAAAAAATATCTAACATTTGTTGTGTTGGATGTACTGTATTGGCTGTCGAGCGATTAAAATATTTAATTGCAACTAATCACGTTTGTCCAAGATTAATTGTGATTAATCGCAAAAGAATCGCACATTTTTTATCTGTTCAAAATGTACCTTAAATTGAGATTTGTCAAGTATTTAACAGTCTTATCAACATGGGAGTGGGCAAATATGCTGCTTTATGCAAATGTATGTATATATTTATTATTGGAAATCAATTAACAACACAAAACAATGACAGATATTTTCCAGAAACCCTCACAGGTACTGCATTTAGCATAAAACAATATGCTGAAATCATAACATGGCAAACTGCAGCCCAACAGACAACAACAGCTGTCAGTGTGTCAGTGTGCTGACTTGACTATGACTTGCCCCAAACTGCATGTGATTATCATAAAGTGGGCATGTCTGTAAAGGGGAGACTCGTGGGTACCCATAGAACCCATTTACATTCACATATCTGGAGGTCAGAGGTCAAGGGACCCCTTTGAAAATGGACATGAGTTTTTCCTCGCCAAAATTTAGCTAAGTTTGGAGCGTTATTTAACCTCCTTCACTACAAGCTAGTATGACCTGGTTGGTACCGATGGATTCATCAGGTTTTTTCTAGTTTCATACGATACCAGTATCTTCACTCTAACTTTAAAACTGAGCGTCAATGTGTTGAAGACATTAGTGGCGTTAAAATGAATTTGCATTAACGTGTTATTATCGCATTAACTCTGACAGCTGTAATATAAAGTAAAGCACACAAAACATGCAGGACAAAGGACAACAGGGACTGTGCTGCAATAAGTGCGTCTGCGTTTTGACCAACAACACGAGGATAACCTGGTCCGTTATCACCGACACGGTTAAGTGACAAAGGCAAAATGATTCAGTGAGTACATCAGAGCTCTGTGCTTACCTTGAAAGCTCCCGACTGACAGGTAAAGCCAGGTGAGTGCCGGGATGAAGAGCAGGGCGAGAGAGGCCGCCAGGAACTTCCTGCGCCCACGACACATTCCCAGCATCCTCTGGACCGAAGCGAATGGAAAGAGAGGTAAAGTGACCTCTATGTTGGTAGCAGCTGTTGTCCAGGCTGATTCATGGCACTGGAGGAGAGGGGGGAGGGGGAGAAGGAAGAACCCCGTTAGAGAAGGAGCAGTGTTTTCACATCCTCTATGGACAGGTCTACAAATACATCTGGACCTCCTGCACCAAAAGAAGAAGAATTTACTCAAGATTCTGTAGTACTGTTAATCTTTATTCATTCTAGGCTTTAATAAATTACAATTAAATCATTAAAAACTAGACATGCAAGCAAAGTAGGGCTTTGGGTATCGATACCGATACCGAGTACTGATCCGATACCGGCGTTTAATTAATCAGATGTACAGTATGCCTCACTGTGTGGAAGAGACTGGGTTCATTCTTTATAGTGCAAGATGGGATAACCTAGATAACCTAGAGCGTCATAGTTTGAAGCGTGCGGTGCACCTTTAAGGTTTTGGGCTGATTTTTAGCTGAACAAAAGTAAATATCAAAAAGAAAAAGGTGAAAAAAAAGCCACTGGTACTCTGACCTCGAATCACACAAAACAAAGTTGGGGTTAGACATGACCAATCAGATGTCAGAGTCTCCATGGAGACAACTTATCGAGCTCAATTAATCAGTCATATAGAATTTAAATTAACACAAACAATGACAACTGCAAGCAGGAAGCAGTTCAACCTTCTTTTACCTGCCAGTCTGAAGAGATTCATGTTGCTTTAATCAGGCAGTCACATCCTAATCTGACTTTGATGACCTGAACTAATCTGTCAATTCTCCGGTGTGATGCAGGGGCGGAGAGTATAGAAGTCTCATTATATGATATTAGTCGAAATCCTCTTTCCGTTACATCCACATTTGTCCAATTACCCCGTTGACCTCAGTCGATTTTTAATCTTCACCAGACTGCCCAGGGATGAAACATAATACCTCTGGCTGACACTGTGGAGGCTGGCACATACACAAACCAGAATGCCAATTATCATGGTGCCACCCAGTAGAGAGGGAGCGGATTTAAAAAAAAAAAAAACAGAAAAGTATTTCAAGCACTCTTCCCAGCTCTCACTGAATCTCCAGGGTTATTTTATTGTGGCCTGGGCGATGTGAAGACGGGGTTAAATGAGGCTAAAGGAGATTAAACAAGTCTCTCAAGTAGGACACCCACTGCTTTGATAGGACGACTATGAATCATTTCAGTGGCTCCTCGGCCTTTGACCCCTGTGTGATATTAGCTCTCTACCAGATACCGTGATTTACATTGCAAATGCTACGCTGAAGACGTTTATTACCATATTCAAGTGAGATGTGCTGCCGCTGAGTGAAGCAGTTCCAGTTATGCAGGGATGAAGGGAAGAAGGGATGAAGGGGGAAAGACATTTTTTTCCAAAGTTGAAGTTCATTATTGGGGCAGCTGACAAACAGTTTTGATGATTTGCAGTGGCAAAGAAGTCTAAGATTTTAACGAGGGCTGTCAAATTTAACACGTTAATAACACGTTTGTTTTAACGCCATGAATTTCTTTAACGCATTAACACAACTTGCGATTTTTAGGTTGTAGCGGCTCAGTTTTAAAGCTAGAGTGAAGATACTGGTATCATATGAAACTAGAAAACCTGATGAATCCATCGGTACCAACCAGGTCATACTAGCTTGTAGTGAAGGAGGTAAAATAACGCTCCAAACTTACGCAAAATTTTTGGCGAGGAAAAACTGCATTGACCCATGGGTTCTATGGGTACCCACGAGTCTCCCCTTTACAGACATGCCCACTTTATGATAATCACATGCAGTTTGGGGCAAGTCATAGTCAAGTAAAGTCTGCCTGTTGGGCTGCAGTTTGCCATGTTATGATTTGAGCATATTATTTTATGCTAAAAAGCAGTACCTGTGAGGGTTTCTGGACAATATCTGTCATTGTATTGTGTTGTTAATCGATTTCCAATAATAAATATATACATGCATTTACATAAAGCAGCATGTTTGTCCACTCCCATGTTGATAAGAGTACTAAATACTTGACAAATCTCCCTTTGAGGTACATTTAGAACAGATAAAATTCAATTACTGCATTTAGAAGTGAAAATCCACCACATGGTGGCTTGTTTACTTCTGCCTTCAACCAGAAATGGTCTATATAATTCTTCCTCTAGCTATCCCCTCTAAATAACTTAGACACTGCACTCCACAAACAAGTGCCTCCCTTCCCTCCAGCGGGCCCAGCAGTACAGCCTGGGCCTCCAGCAGCGTGGTGCCGGTGTCGGATCCCAGCGAGGCGAAGCTGAGCTGAAGGAGGTTCTGGTGAGCCTCCGGGATTTTGTCCCGATTTCGCACAGAATCCGACCCGGTAGCAACGATTACAAGCATTAAGAATAACAGAAATACAGAAGTAGCCAGTCTTCTCACCGACAGGTCATTCAGAGGCATCAGTAACCAGTTCAATGTTCCTCACAGTAACTTTAACTTGCACCATAAAAGCCCCAATCCTCCCTAAAACTCACAGACATTTATTATCCGAGAAGGAGATGAGCTACGAATCACATCCAATCTTTTTCTAATGTTGCTCAGTATAAAAAGTAATGTGATATCCATAGACTGGCTTCAGATTTACAGTCATTGCTAGAGATGTCAATGGTGAGCCTTCCCTCGTGGCCCAACAACAAGCTAATAGAAAATGGAATTTTATATCCACAGCTCAATAGCAGATTGCTGTGTGTTGACACTAAAAGTGATGAGCGATGATTATGGGAGCAGTGGTTTATTGGTAGAAAAAGGCCACGGGGAAACACGGCGAGAGAGTGTGATTGAGTTGTTCTGTGTGAAGGACGGCGCCGCGGTGGAGCTGGGAACGGCTCAAGGATGCTGGATTTACAGAGGTTAGAAATATAACTGGCTCTGACAGATGTTTTCATTTCATCTGCAGAGACGGTACCTAACATCAACAGTGTGCTGCTATACTTCAATAATCCACTGTCTGTCTCACACCTTCATCTAGAGATCACTTCAGGGAACCGCTGAAACGAGGCTAAGCATGTTACACACGACGAAGCACAGTGACCTTGACCTTTGATCTTTGACCACCAACTAAGGACAACCTAAGGAATCCATCGGTACCAACCATGTCATGCTAGTTTGTCGGGAAGGAGGCTGAATAACACTTAGGCGAAACTTTGTTGAGGAAAAACTGTCATGGCCATTTTCAAAGGGGTCCCTTGACCTCTGACCTCCAGATATGTGAATGTAAATGGGTTCTAGGGTACCCACTTTATGATAATCACATGCAGTTGGAGGCAACACCAATGCAGTTTTTTGAATGACATGGATGCATGTGTATTACAGCCACGCAGTCGGCCACAGGTATGAAGACGAAGAGGAGCCTCCGTTCTGTGGAGGCCAGCAGAGACGAGAGACTCTCTCTCGACATGATAATCAAGAGTGGCAACAGGTCAAAACAATCCTATTTATCCTGACAGGAGTACAGAGCGTACTGTGGACTAAACGGCTCCTGTCTCACCCACAGAGAGGAGAGAAATATATTGATTGTGCAGGGTGGGAGTCGTCTTCCATTTCATTACGTTACCTGTCTTTAGCTGTACACTCATTAGTATTCTGTTATAGTAGAGAGGGACGTGTGCACTGCCATGCAAAGGAGGCTCTACAATATGTATGTCATTGGAGCTCTGGAAGCACATAAAGGTGATGAGAATTCAGAGAAATCGTCAGCAGAGAGGTGGAGCGTGAGATGGTCACCAGCTGCTTCTCATGTAAATCAGCTCACTGTGCTGAGGAGGTCTATACCTGGGAGCTGATTTCTGATGCAGTAATGCGATTTCACATTACCTCAAACACAAACAGACACCTTGAGTCATGATGATTAGTGGGATCATTTAGGAGGAAGCTTAAAATCTGTGATCCCTGCTCAGCCCAGCTTGCCGTGGTTTACCCAAACTGTTGTCTTCTAAGGAGGATTCAGCATTCAACTTGGGTCTTATTAACATAGTTTTGGCCTGTCAGTACTATTAAGATTCCATCTTTCTACAGTATCTGCCTACAGCAACTGTGTGTAAGGTTAACTAAATATTGTGCACGGTTAAAAAAACAGACATGAATTGCAGGTCTGTGACGCGACACAAACTTCAGTCTCCTGCATCGTTAGGCTCGTTGGAGATGAGCCAGGATCGCGGCGGTTTGCATTTTGGTTTGCATCATCAACAATTAGTTGAATGGAAAGAAAATTAATCGGCAACTATATTTTGATAATCGATTAATTGTAATAATCTCTAATAATAAAAGTTTGCTTGTTCCAGCCTCTCCAATATGAGACGACGCTGCTTTTCTTTCTTTCATCTCTTTGAGTTTTGAACTGCTGGTTGGACAAAACAAGACTTGGGATGGACAACTTTCACAGTTTTCTGATGTTTTATAGGTTAAACAGTCGATCAATCAAGAAAATAATCCAAATATTAATCAATACAAAAGCTGAACAACAGAATTAGAAAAATATCTGGCTCAAAAATAAAAGATTGTACATTAAAGAAAGGAATCATTTGACATTTTGGAAAATTCCAACCCTCTACCAAGGCTCTTCTCCACCTTTCAAGGTTCAATTCGGGGTATGTGGAGCTCCTGTCACCATGGAGACCAATCCATTCTCTAAGAGTGCACTCAAAAAGAAATTGTTTGGAACCACTTTGAACTCCGTGTATCCTCTACGTCTGCTCTAAATCTCAGAAAAGGTTTCCCTTTAATCGCCGTACGGGCGTAAACCTCTCTCATAGCTGTGACAGGCGATTCTCAGAGTCGAGTGGTTGGTCATCACTCAGTGATTTTCCAGCTATACACTTGTTATTTTGGCTCCTATCCATATACAAGCAGCACTATACATTCATACAGCAGCTCTGAAATGAACCACTGTTAGTAGTTGGGAGGGACACGGACCTTTAGTGGCCCATATGAAGCAATTAATCATGGCCAGCTCTGAGCTGGAGGCTGAGCAGAGGAAAAAGAACACATCCTGCTGAAACATTCATCTTCATGGGGATTTTTTTTTGAAGCACCGTTAGTACAGGCAACGTTACAACTCCAACACTTTTATATCGCTGGTTAGTTATTTGAATTTTACAGAATACTCAAAAGGGAAAATTCTGCTTTTTCAAAAAATAAATGACCCAAGCTATTTTCACTCCCTTGTTCCAAACATAATGAACATCCAATAGATTACTCTTTAGTGAGCAGGAATCTGAAACTCTGGACTAGAGCTGGCACGATATCAGATTTACACGATTAGCATGGACAAAATAATTCACGATATTGCGATATTTATAAAAGAAATATAAAAAAAAATAATAATGCTATCAGTCAAATTAATCTTAGACTTTGTTTATTGTGCATTTTGTCTCTTTTTTGGCAAATGGATTACACTCAAAACGACAGTGATTTAAGAGTCACATATATCAATATTTCATGTATTAAATGTTGCGGTTATCGTCAATACCGGTATACACCGATCAGCCATAACATTAAGACCACTGACAGGTGAAGTGAATAACATGGATTATCTGGTTACCATGGCACCTGGCAGTGGGGGGGGATATTAGACAGCAAGTGAACATTTTGAACTTTGTGTTGGAGGCAGAAAAAATGGGCCAGCGTAAGGGTGTGAGCGACTTTGACAAGGGCCAGATAGTGCTGGCTAGAAGACTGGGTCAGAGTATCTCCAGAACTGCAGCTCTTGTGGGATGTTCCCGGTCTGCAGTGGTCAGGACCGACCATAAGTGGTCCAAGGAAGGAAAACCGGTGAACCGGAGACAGGGTCAGACCCGAGGCTCATTGATGCACGTGGGGAGCGAAAGCTGGCCCGTGTTGTCCGATCCAATAGAAGAGCTACTGGAGCTCACACTGCTGAACAAGTTAATGCTGGTTCTGATAGAAAGGTGTCAGAACACACAGAGCATCTCAGTTTGTTGTGTATGGGGACCGGTCAGGGTGCCCGTGCTGACCCGTTTCCACCACCACGTGAGCATCAGAACCGGACCAGGGAGCGATGGAAGAAGGTGGCCCGGTCTGATGAATCACGTTTTCTTTTACATCATGTGGACGGCAACGAGTTGGAGGTGTTGACTCGGCCTCCAAATTCTCCAGATCTCAATCCAACGGAGCATCTGTGGGATGTTCTGGACAAACAAGTCCGATCTACGGAGGCCCCCCCTTGCAACTTACAGGACTTAAAGAATCTGCTACTGACGGCTTGGTGCCAGATACCACAGCAGACCTTCAGAGGTCTAGTGGAGTCCATGTCTCCACGGGTCAGGAGGACCTACTGAATATTAGGCAGGTGGTCATAATGTTATGGCTGATCGGTGTATATACTGTATATATATATATATATATATATATATATATATATATGTGACTTGTCTTGTATACCGCACTGCATAATACAATAAAATGATATGACAGGAGGCGCTGGATTATTTACACGTTATTAACAGATGGGTAACGTATATCAATATTTCATGTATTAAATGTTATTAATACCAGTATATGAATCATCATCACTGATGATGGCTGACCTACAACACTTGCATTAGTCTGGTTTCTTAGGCTGTTAATATGTGAAGAGGACTTTAATAACAAGAATAAAATCATCACCGAGTCATTTTCTGTATGTGGCAGTACTGCACCCCCTAAACCCAACATCCACCTTAAAACACCACAGTACCACGAGGAGAGAAGTAGGGCACGGGACTAAAAACAGAAATGGTGTCATCAGTGTCTTTCCCCTGGAAGCTGAGGACCGTCACAGTGGAGGGCGACACAGGATACAGCTTCTAAGCATAAAGGTCAACCAGATCAGTCATTCAACTCTTTAATAGGACTGTTTTCTCAGTCCCGATCTGATCCGAAGCATTAGTATCAGGGCTGATCCAGGCATATTTAAAGGATCGGTATTGGCTGAAACTGATCCAATCCTTTCTTTACAGAACAGCGCTGTGTTTCTTTACTGTGTTTTGACCACCACAGCCTGCCAGAGTTGCAGCGCTGCTCTCCTTTAACACAGCCGGTGCACTACAGTGCAGCATTTCACTGCATACATGCATGAAATTACAGCGTGTGAACGGGGAAAAATATTATTCGGATCAAGTAGCTCGTGAAATATAAGACGTGTCAGATTAAGTAGCTACACCTGTTACTTCAATGTGTGACATACAGGCACATCTTCTGTTGCTGCTGTATGTATATAATCATTTTTAGAGAGATTGTTCTGGTGGCAGCAGGTTGGCCAAAAGAGGTGTTAGAAGATGTTACAGTGGGGGGGGGGGGGGATGACAGGATTGAAATATTCCTCTGCTCTGCTTTTACAATATTATATTAGAGCAGGGTTACCAGACACACACTTTCAGTCTCACGCTGTCGCTCCACCAAGATAAGCCAAATCACGCCACCACCGGCGCCAACTTTATGCTCGACGCAGTATCCCCAGCACGCGTCGGCTCTGCAAATTGTCGCGGCGCTTGGTCGTGCACCTCCAGAGTGGACAGCGAGGAGGAGAGAAGCAACAGATATGAATCTGAATTTCGTATTGAGCACCTTTAAAAATGCAATAAGACCACAACACAACTTCTGCAGGTGGATCGCAAAGAAAAAACAAACAATGTACAGTTTGGTTATGCGGTGCGGCGTGGCACAGCGTGGCACAGCGTGGCACAGCGTGGCATGGCATGTACACAAGCGATTCAGCCAAGTCATTAAAATCTGACTCCAGTCATAGTTGGCAACGCTGTCTGTGTTAGACATTCAAATGTGAGCAGAACCAATCGTCTTATCAACTAAAAATGTTTTGGATTCATGGTGAAAATAAGTACCACTAGTATTCTAGTGATCTCTTCTGTCAGATAACATCAAGCTATGCGTTACAAAGCAACATAAGCACACACAGATGGATCTTTCCAGTCTGTTTGTAAAGCCTCTCCCCTGCCTCCTCCGCTAAAGACAAACTGTTTTATCAAGGCAAACATCCTGTTGGTTTCTCTGCTCCCTGGAGACGTGTTCACGTGCTGGAGCTTTGTGGTTTGGTACAAACATTAAAAACGAGTCCAAACAACCTTTTTGTTCAATTCAAACATTAGTGATAATTACCCTCTTGGTATCATTTCCCTTATATGTTGTTCACAAAACAACAGTGTAATGTAAGCCAATCCAATCACCGTCCAACAGCACAATGTACCACAGCTCCAAAGATACCAGAGCTGAATCAACACCCGTCAGACTAAGTAGAGCTCATGGCTGCAGTCGAAAAGTCTTTTTTCTCTCAGGACGGTTCCTAACGGAGTGAAATGACCAAGAAGTATCTCAGTAGCAGCCGTGATAAGAGCGGTTTGAATTCTCTAAATGCCACGCTGGGAACGCCAGGTGGACGTGGCAGCTGCGTGATAGACGCGTCAGGTGTTCACACCAGCTGCGTTTCTGCTGCTGTCAGCTCTATCTTTCTACATAGAGTTTTCCTTTCATAATGGCCGTTTCATCTCATTAAAAATATCATTTATATTTATTTTAGACAGAGAAAGGTTAAGAAACGTGTGGTAATTTGTAAATAATAGTAATAATCCACCATTAAAACCCTGTACGTTATTCATTCATGGAGCTCTCCAAGTCACTGCATGTTCTACAACACTGCCCGGCACATATTTCAGAATAAAAGCCTCGTGTTAACAAATGAAGGAATTCTGTCCACAGAAAAAAAAAGCTTAAAGGCTTTTATTTTGAAATGAAAGCAGGAAGTGTTGATTTAAAAACAAATCTTTACTTTTTTTCATCTCCGTAACATTTTATACAGATAGACATGTAAACTGTAGTAATGTTGCTGATATAATGCTAATATACAGTCAATAGATCACTTTCACTGTTGCTGCTGTGAACCGCACGGCTCGCGTCAAAAATAGGCGAGACCTCGAATATCTGGAAGAGACGCAGCCGATCCGCGCGTGAGACGCGATAACCTTTTAACACGGACGCCGAAATAAAAAACAACAGGTAACGCAGCCGCCACGCGCTGCTGACGTTCCCAGCGTGGCCGAGTGCTGAGGAAAGGTGCTTCAATGCTTCCTTTATTATCTCCTTTAGCGCAGGATACACTTGAGCATCCTTTACCAAAGGAAAGGAGATAATGGCCGTCCCATAATTCCTTGCGGCCGCAGCTTTTAAAGCGACGCACCATTCTGCCGTTCTTGAAAACAAACGATATGCTTATCATGCATATTATTTTCATATACTAATTGGGATTCATGTTGATAAATATGAGTGGGCAGTGACAACCATTTGGTTTCACTTTATTTCTATTTATTTATTTTGAACATGTAACAAATAAGTAAAAAACAAAACAAATAAAATGAACACTAAACATATAGCAAACAAATAATCAACAGAAAGAAATATCTTTATTCACCAGAACTCAATATTTATCATATAAACTTTGTGGTAGCCTGTAGGTTATTCCTTTCTTTATTTCAGGTCCATCCTTGGTAATGAAGTGATATATTTCACCAGTTGTCCACGTTAGGTCAGATAATCCTTTATTATATGTTGATGTAAAGTGTTTCAGCAGCAGAAGGACCAGTGGTATCTCTCTTTCACAAATCGCGGGGGAAGCAGCGCCTTTTGTAGTCCATCTTCAGAACACTGTAGTTTCACCACAGCAGACCCGCGTCACTAACATCCGCCGCCATCGCATCATAATTACGGAGCCTAGTGTAAGAGCAGTCGGATTCTCTTAACACCGCGGTTGTCTTTACCTAAGTCCTTCTGATTTCTCCTTCACATCTTTCCTTGACCTCATGACACTTTCCTTCGAGGTCTAGGAGAAGTGGTTAGGAAAAGACGTTAGGACGTCTTTTTTTTACTTTTTTCGACCGCAGCCCTTGTCTTATTCCTTATTCCCAGGGTTATATACTGTCCAACACTCATGAAATCAGGGAGTCATCAGAGACCAGCATGTCAACCTACCACGACTAAAAAGATTTTAGTCTTTTAACAGGACACAATATGTGTACCAACCAATGATGTGAACCAAACAGAAAGGAAATAACATACCAGTGTGTCCCCTCTAGTACAGAAGCAGAATGGACAATATAAGTAGTGAAACAAGCCCATCAGAGACCGGCACGAAGCTCCAGAGGCCTACAGCTGGGTGTCAGCTGGGGCGTAATGGTTTTCTCTAGACATCCAACTGGGTCAATATCCAGCCTCCTCTGTAGAAATCAATAGCACATGCCCTTGGCAGTGACAAACTTCACAGTAAAGTAGCAGCAGAGGATCTGTGGAAGACGCCTGACATGAAACGGAAATGTTTCAAACGTCACATGTTGCTGCACGAGACTTTGAAATATGGATAATAAGCTCTCACTGGACTGCATCTGCTTACATGAGTGAGCTCTGTCAGCTACACAAAGACAACCACCAACATATCTGCACTAGCACAAGCAGCCGATGACCAGCGTCTGAGGAGCAGGAAGTCATTTCGTTTAGATCATTTTCACAGTGGTGCAACAGTGTTACGGCCTTTATCTAATATCTACTGATCACGACTAGACAGAGATACTGAGAAGCAGCACAGCGGCAACTCTTCAGACAATTAGAATGAATCTAATTCAATCGATTGGAAATAATGAATAACCAATTACATCTATAATCAGCGAGTACGCCGCTGAAGCATTCTTTGTTTACTCAATAAATAAACAGTTGTGATGAAGAAATATTAAGGTTTAGTGGCATTTCAGTGGCAGACTCAGACTAATTACTGCATTAGTACTCTGAAGCAATCAGGAAAAATGACTTTTGGAAAGCAGTATGACTGTTCCAGCACTCACTGCAGCAATGTCTAAGTGTTGTAGACATACAGTTAGTGGTGGGCGATATGGCAAAAATATCTTATCCCGATTTTTTTTCATGCTGGTTTTAAAGACAGTTTTGCAAGTTACTGGACATTGCAACCAAACTAATTTCCCTCATTTAAAAAATACAGCCCTATAAGCTAATAAAACATAAGAATAAGGAATAAGAATAACAGATCATTAAGGCCAAACAGATTTTAATCAAGTGTGCAATTCTGCAAAGTATGAACATTCAACAGGAATTTTGACTCGGTTTAGGCTTTTGCATAAATCCCAAAATGAACATTGGTGGAACCTGCAACCTACAATAACCGATGAATGATGTGGTTTTCAAGGCAGTTTCAATGTTCCATAAATACGCATTCAAACAGGTTTTTATTTCATGTGTGCACGTCTTCTTAGAAACGAGACAGCCCATGTTTAATACCCGGCACCCCCCACTCACAACAACTCTTAACATGCATGTTAAACGTAATAAGACCAGGCAGAGCGCCGTGGATCACGCACCTTGGCCATGTTAACTGGGCTGTAGCTGGCTGATCGCGATGCAGCTCTCCGTTACCCTTCTGTCCAAATTCAAAATGATCTAATTTTGTTTATCCACCATGTGGCTCGCTAAATATCTGGCCCAGATGCCTTGCTTCCTACATTTGCATTCAAACTACGCTGCTTTTAAATCACATTCAGCACCACTCATTGCTATTAAAATGTCTGTCTTTATCAGTTAAATCCAGCAGACAACACCGAGCAACCTGGGAGTCAACTTCTGCCACAGGCTATTTTAATGTTTCCTTTTGTCTCCTGAAAGTGCGACATAATGAAATTAATTCACATATTGGAGGGTCGCTGGGCATCTAAGAGACATGATCACACGGAAGAGTGCAACATTTCAGACTGTGACAAACAAATGACTCTGTGATTTGATATTTTTAGTAGGGTTGGGGAAAAACACATACGTCCAAAAATTTGTTTACTAATTCTTCAGTTATGGCCAAAAACGTGTTTTGTGAGGTCACAAAGATTATGATGAGATTATCACGTTCACGAGAATGGGACGGACGGACAGACGGACCGACAGACGGACGGGACAACCAGCAAACACGTCTTTGTATTTTCCTGTTCGGTCAGACAACACGTTTAATTTTGCATTCCAGTGGAGCCTGAAAATAGTCTCCCTGTTTCCATTTATTCAATCAAGGATTAGTTTTGGATTCTGAATCAAATCATCAAACCAAGAATCTAAATAAAAACATTTCCACATCTAATTTTTAGCTTATATAAAGATGAACTGGAGCTGGTAAACCATTTTCATATATGGAAGAATAAATACTGTCACCCTCACATAGGTGTCCATTAAGTAAATGTCCCTTAATGTGTGTATTCAGACATGACAGGACGAAGTTGATGGGGAAGACAACCAATGCTTGCATGATATTTGGCAGTCGGTCCGTAAAAGGGAGCAATGGCACTGATAAAAAGTAATGATATGAAGTCGGGCTGTCGAGGACGGATGCAGAGGATCCTGCTGCATGTTGTCAGCTGAATCATCAGCCTCCTATTTTTTTTGCTCATTGTACACGGAGAAACAGGAAAACAGCATGGCAGGCTACGAAGTTATACAAGTCTAACCTTGTCTCCTGATCCTGACCTAACCACATCTGTAAAGGAAACAGAAAAGGCTGATGGAAAAGGAGGGCAGAGCGAGGCAGAGCAGACACGTGGCCTGCTTCTTTACCCTCGTTTCTGCTCGTTGCTCTGAGCTGAGCGAAGTCAACTTCCTCTACTACCGCCCAGCGTGATCAACACTTTGTTTCCACCAACAAAACGCCACAAGTTGTCAGTACGGGAGCATCTTAGGTTCACAAACAACAGGATGTAGTCTCACATTGGCCACATATTTCAGCCAGCATTCTCCTCCCCTTCCGCTATCTATTTTGCAAGGGCAAAATGTTGAGCTTGTATCACTTCTCAGTACGTCTCCTTTCTTAAATGTGTGTCACATTTAGAGAGGATCCTGTGATTTAGCACCAACAGTGGATAGTGACAGCTGGCTCATACATAGTACACTGCTCATTATACTAGAATCACCGCCTCGTGGTTGTCTGCCTCCACCAACCAGTCAGGTTGCAGTTTACATCCATGTCTGTCCAAAATGTCATCACTTCATAATTTTATCCTGTTGGAAGTGTGTGTGAAATTGTCATATTTAGCATGTGAATCCTTGAGTTATATATAGTGACCTTTGACCACCAAAATCTAATCAGTTCATCCTTGCATCGAAGTGGACGTTTGTGCCAAATTTGCAGAAATTCCCTCCAGGCGTTCCTGAGTTATTGCGTTCAAGAGAATGAACATATGTACAGACGGACGGACAACCCGAAAACATAACAGAAGGGGAAAAATTGACATTAGATGGTGTCTACAGTGAAGAGGTTTGCTCTCTGTATGCATGAGCAAAAGAGAAACAAAAATCTCATTTAAAATGACAGGTTTAAATTTGATCTCTAGAAGTGTTCATGATCACAGACGGGTTTGAGCTCAGCCTCATGAAACAGACAGTGTTGGTGGTAAGCAGCCATGTAACCAGCCTCTGTATTACTCCACATGACTGCCCACTGAGGGTGGAAAGAGAAGGGCCAGTCCATTCAGTCTGAATGTCAGAGGTTATTTGGACAGCATCTCTTCAGGGCAGTGAACAGTTACATCCCCCCCACCGCCTCTCTACATCTGGGAAACACTGCACAATAATCACACAGTTACATTCTGCTGCCTTCCTCCTCCACTCTTTACTACATCACACAAACAGCCACAGATAGACTAATCATCAGCAGACTAATACATGTACAGTCTGCTGGTGAGATGCTGCGTCAAGCTTAACATAAGTCACCGTTTCTTATCACGTTTCACATCACTAGATAATGAACAATTTTCTAAGATATGAAACTGCAAACAATACAAAGAATTTAAAGCAGGTAGGTTTCATATAACAAAGTAACTTGTTAATATCAGTGCTGTCAAAGTTAACGCGATAATAACGCAAATTTGTTTTAACGTCAATAATTTCTTTAAAGCATTAATGCAGCTTGCGGTTTTTAGGTTGTAGCCAGAGCAAGACCAGAGCAACACGACCTCCTCTCCACGCCATGATATATAGAGCCAGAGCAACACAACCTCCTCTCCACGCCAACCAGATAGAGCCAGAACAACACAGCCTCCTCTCCACGCCATGATAGATAGAGCCAGAGCAATACGGCCTCCTCTCCACGCCATGATAGATAGAGCCAGAGCAACACGGCCTCCTCTCCACGCCATGATAGATAGAGCCAGAGCAACACGACCACCTCTCCACGCCAACCAGATAGAGCCAGAGCAACACGACCACCTCTCCATGCCAACCAGATAGAGCCAGTGCAACACGGCCTCCTCTCCACGCCAACCAGATAGAGCCAGAGCAACACGACCACCTCTCCACGCCAACCAGATAGAGCCAGAGCAACACGACCACCTCTCCACGCCAACCAGATAGAGCCAGAGCAACACGACCTCCTCTCCACGCCAACCAGATAGAGCCAGAGTAACACGACCACCTCTCCAAGCCAGATAAATAGCCAGAGCAACACGACCTCCTCTCCATGCCAAATAGATAGAGCCAGAGTAACACGACCACCACTCCATGCCAGATAGATAGTCAGAGCAACACAACCTCCTCTACACGCCAGATAGATAGAGCCAGAGCAACACGACCACCTCTCCACGCCAGATAGATAGAGCTAGAGCAACACGACCTCCTCTCCACCGTGGAACTGGTGCATAATAAGCCCTATAAGGGCCCATAAGCATATCCAAGCCTTTCCGTTTTAGCTGGTGGTGATTACATTGAGTTTTAGATATTTATAAATTTATTAAGTTGTAAATGTTGGAAGCTGAACCAAATTACATTCACGAAATGATTCGAAAGGATCTGGATTTGAGCAGATTATCTATAATGCTATTGAACCTAAACCTAAATTATTAATGAATAATATTAATTAACAAGAAGCATAATGATTACCCCTCTTTAAATTCATCCATATATATTGTACTTCCTTCCTTATGTTGGGTTACATGATGTTTGCCCTGTTCACTAAAACACACGGATGAGCTTTGTGCCAAAGACTCACAAGATTCTTAAAAATTCAGGTTGTTGGAAGCTCCGGGTTGAAAACGCAATACAAAACGAGCCTAAATTCACATAATTTTGATGAGTTTGCATAAATATACATTTGCAATACATATAACACTGCAAGGTGATGACTTCTAGTTGCAGTTTTGAGTGTGGATATGGACAAAATGCATGGTTTCCTAATGCTTAATCCAGTGTTAATATAAATAGCATCAGTGTAAATTAGCTTGTAAATTCAATGTTACCCGGTTAGTGTAAAATCATTTGAAAATATATCAGGATCCCTATCCGCTCAGTTAAAGGCATAGATAATCAGACTGCAGGCAGAGGCAGTACCATGACATGGTTGTGTTCGGTGGATGCCGCTTGTTTTAAATGAAATGACTCGAGTGCCCTGATGGGAATCTGTTGGTGCTATAAATTGAGTGAGGGACATGTTATCACACAGTTCCAATTAACTCCAGTAAATGACCCGTTTATCATCTTTTCTTCAGTGTGGTAGCATTGGATCAGCACACAGTATGAAGGATAACATACACAGTCTGAGTATATTGATTTGACCAAATTTTAGTGAAGCCCGAAGACACAGTTATTCATTTTGCACAATACACCAGATCTGTTATGAATCTCTTATTAATAGTCCAACGGTGCCGACACCTAACATGTCCAGCATGAGTTAATCTTTGCATATAAACCATTCATTAAAAAAATCGATACAGCATTTTGGAGAATCTATACAGTATCACAAAACATAATATTGCGATATTCAATATTTACTTACACCTGTACTGTCTGTAGAGGTCAAAATGTTCCATCACTCATAAAGCAGTAGTTGTTTCAGAGTCTCTGAGTCTTATCTCCAGTGGAGGGGCATTAACTTCCACAATATCTCCAGTGATTACATCGTGATGAGTGCATCACCTGAAATGTGTGCTGTTTAATGCCGCCGGGCCTGAATGGGGAAATCAATGAAGCAGTGGACAGAACAGGCTCGTTTGCTGTTCCACCATACATCCCCCTGAGAGTCGGCCTCCACGCTCATTAATGAAGACAAACAGACATAATGCTGATACACGACTGTATCTATCCGGGGACAGATGGAGGAATTGATTGTCTTCTGATTGTCTAAAGGTTATTGACTCAACAGGTGCAAGTGTCTATATTTAAATGCTTAAAGGGGAACTTTGATATTTTTCAATATGGACCCTATTTTCTTATGTTTTGTGCTGCAGGAATGAGTCCTAAAAACCCAGAAATGAGTTAGCATTTTAGCACTTCCTGTTCCCTCGTCTGGAAGTCAATGGGTTTTTAGTTAGATGCCTGAAATAAGGTCTGTGGTTCACACATGCTTAAGAAATGTTAACGTTTTGCTCTATGACATAAAATACCGGTACATAAATAAATATCCCACTCGTGAATTTTGAAGCCTCGCGCTCATGTGACCCTGGTGTAGCTCATTTATAGCCTAACGTTAGCTTTTTACTTCTGGTGACTGCATTCACACTTCAAAAATCATAAAAGTTAATTTGTGGAGATTATTTTACGGAACAAGACTAGTCAGTATCATAAACGTTTGTTTGCCACAGAGTTTATTTTCTGCAATAATCCAAAACCCAATAGAACAATCCCGTTGGCTTTTTGTCGAGGGAACCAGGGCGATGCTAACTTCCTGGTTGGCCGACAAAAATACGTCATCCCTGGAGCTCTCTATAGAGACAAAAATTTCTGAAATTGGTCCAGTGTTGAGGGACTGTAAATGGCAGCTGCTTGAAAAAAGGTTTTATTTCTCTGTAGGGTCTTTTCCATAATGTTGTCAGACACGTATAATAACAATCTGAGCCTGTCAATGACAAAAACAAGAACTTTTAGTGAACGTAGTGTTACTTTGAGCTGAAGGGGCCTTTCAGAATCAGAGGAATGTCTCAAAAATGCAATATCTTTGTTCCTTAAAAACTTGGCATCCGACTTATTGACTTATTCCGTCTGACAGCAGCAATAGATGTTTTTTTTTTATGTTGTTCAAATACACGTGGTTTGATGTCAGTGATGGTGCTGAAGTTAAAGGCAAGACACAAGAGAACATTAACTCACTGATCTGTGATCACACCAAATATTACAGTTTCACAAATATGATAATTTGCTGCTTTTCTGTTTCATAAACTCATTCCATATGGGTGGAAGAAGCAGACTGAAGATGATTAGTCAATTAATGGATAAGTTAATAGATAGAAAATTAATCATTAAAGCGTTTTTCAAGCTTCTCAAATGTGCTGATTTTTCTGTTTTATATTAATGTGAACTGAATATCTTTTGGATTTTAAAGACATCACCTTAGGCTCTGGGAAACTGTCATGGTATTTTCACTGTCATTTTATAGACCAAAATGATTCATCATTAGACAAAATGTAATCAATAATGACACTTATCATAGGTAGCAGTCCCATTCTGGGACCTTGCGGTTTATTGGTCATTATTTTTGACATTTTGAGACTAAAGGCTTAATTAAATGAATTATCACTGATGATATCACCATTAGTTGTTGCCCTCTGATTAGGGCTGCATTAACTTTCATGATTAACTTTTGTAGCTACCTTTTAAAGTTAAATGCATCAATCTGGAGCACTTTGAGAGCGAAATCAAGAGGCTAGATCTATGAAGAACTTGTAAACAATTTAAATCATAAACACATTGGTTGTATGGATATGAATGGTGATGACGAGGCAAAAAAAGTCACACCCACAAAGCACGGTTAACAAGACGGTATCCGTGTTTTAAGACGGGTCAGGAAGGTTGCCGACATCGCCGCAGACCCTTGACAGACTGAGGACAGTCCGCCCCGGTTGACAGTCGCGCCAGAGGCCTCGTCCATCCCCGCAGGGAGAGAGGGCGCAGCGAGCATCAAGTCCACGGTCCCGGGAAGCAACGAGGTCCGGGCGAGGTGTGCTTTAAAGCTCACGGAAATGGGCCATCTCCGGCTTAGGCAGATGCGCCCGTCTGATGGGCAAAACGAGTCATATGCAGTATAATACTCTTCTACTCTGGACTGCCAAAACAACAAACCAAAACATCTCGATCGACCCCTGGTGGATGGTCGCGGTCAATCATGTTCATTTAATTGTGGGAAGCCAAAATCGTGATTAATATTCGATTAATTGTGCAGCCCTACTTCTGATGAAGTTTATAGTGCTGGAATGGGTCTTTCTGCCTCAGTTGTATGTCCAGTCCATCCCATGGATGTATACAGAGACCTGGATACAGCGTCTGAGGCTCCCGTTCATTCCTATGAGCGTGTCTCAGTGGAGCATGAAGACAAAATGAATCGACTGCCGAGTGATAAAGTACCCGGATCATCCGGTGATCTTCCTCAACCACCGGGCCCGTAGAGCAGGAGTAGTAGTGTTTCCTTTAACTCCTCCTCCCATCCCTCGCTCCAGCCTCGGTCTGGGTCTCATTCACATGTAGGGAAATAACTCTGGATTCAGCTATTACAGACGTCTCTTTCTCAATGTAAGTCTATGGGTAAAAGTCTTTTTGGGCCCAATGGCATCACATGACGGACACGGAAGTTGTAGTACCGCCGTTTGGCCACTATGAAAATTTGCTTCAAAGCCATCTGGCGCTCTACCTGGGGACTTGGTCCATCCCTGGGTCAGGAGCATCAGGTGGAAGCAGCCATTGTATCTCAACCTAATCAGGACCAACAAAGTGCCGCTACCCAATGAAAACCATACATCTCTAAATATAGTGGTTTGGATTAAATGTTCCTTTATGGTCTGATGTTGTGTAGAGATGCAGGCTTTTCATGAGACAGCAATGAAATGCAATTCAAAAGAAAAACAATAGAAATTGTTCACTATATTTAGCTGAATTTTGCTCATTATAATACAATTAAAGCTGGTTCGGTCTATAGGCCAAAAAAGTAATTTGTGATTAAAAGGAAAATATTATATCTGTCCTGAAAACATAACTATTTATAGTAACATTATTTATAGTTTTATATGAATGTGATTTGATATGGCTTAATGTGTTACCATTAATTACTCTTAATCCTACATCATACATCTTGTAGTGTACTGTTTAGCTATAGAATGAGAAAGTTTGTGACCCGGCAGCCATGTTGAGATCTGTTGAGGAAATACCAAGCACCGCCCATCAGCCGGAGCACAGCCAATAGGAACGCTCAGTAGGAACACTCTCTCTCTGAAATGACCTGTGATTGGTCAAAGTCTCCCGTCACGGGCTAGATTTTCTTAAGCCTGAAAACAGAGCCATGAGGAGGTGCAGAAGGCTAGTTTTCTCTCAGAACACTTGAATTACAATATGCTGAAAGGTTATTATGGAATTTTTGCCCAATGATGCCCAAAACTTTCTTCCTACTGCAGCTTTAAACTAAAATAATTCAATGTTCATACTTTGTTTGACAACAAAAAAAAGACAAATTGGTTATTAACTGATTTGTCAAAGGTCTTTTATATTATAAAGCAGGTTTAAGTGCTTTATAAATACTGTTAAACTATCAAAAAACTCAATATACGGAGAAATACACACATCCCGTATTCAGAAATTGTGCGTTTGAAACAAGCCGTCAGGATTTCTGTCCATTTGTGATGTCACAAATATACAATATTTAGACCGTTACACAGTTTTAAACATAAACATTCTAAATGTGTCCCAGTTTATTTCCTGTTGCAGTGTATGTGAATGACATCAGCTGACAGGAAGTAAACATGGACCCAAGTGGTTGCCTAGCAACGCAATTCCATTGCAATTCCGTTGAAATGCACTAAAACGGAGCGTTTCAGACAGAGAGTAAATACAGGTATATTCAGACAGACAGTATGAGGAAAATAAAGGGTTTTTTGAACATTACAGCTTGTAAACATGTTCTAGTAGAAACACAAAATACAAGTATGAACCTGAAAATGAGCAGGATTTGGGACCTTTAAGTCAGAGTGAAAAGTCTAAATTCTATCTTAGACTTTAATAATTTTTTTCAATCATTTAAACACGTTTTTTTATTTATGCAATTTTCAAGAACATTTTATTGTTAATTTGCATGCAGTAAGGATTGCATGTTTAAAACTCAAGGCTAATAATTTCAGCAAAAAATGGCTTAACTTGGTGGACTGTTTGGTTCCCCAAAATGTCCTCAGAAATGTTATTCCACCATTGTTACCATTAATTACTATCTAACTCCCTGCTAGGAGGAGCAGTACATTAAACAGGGCAGGCTCTGAATCAGCCTCCTGCTGCCTCTTCTTGCTCCACATAGGACCATCCCCGCCGTTACACCGGAGCTTCTGGTGCAACTGTTGCCTTTCAGCGCACTCCACCGTTACGCATGTGTGTCAACAGCATGGACGCGCATGGACTGGAACGGGTACAATAATGAACATACTTGTTAAAGACGAAAGATTTACAGATTACTCAGAGATGACGAGTCAGAGTGCGACAGCTGGTAAACTCAGACCCCCCCCCCACCTCCTCCCTCCTATACCTAGTGTTGTTTTGGGGGGGGGGGGGATTAATTAAAGGACCGGTTCTGTTAGTGGTTCCTGCAGGTTTGGATGAGAGAGCCCAGATCTGCAGTCTGGACTCTGGGTTAACAAACACACACCTAGAGGCCTTAAATGAAACTGCAGGACTTTTTTAAAGGTTATAATTAAGTGCAAAATCACAAATGTCGTGCCAAAAAATATTAAAGCGGGTTAAAGCAGGTCGGATGGAGCTGGTGAGGTGAGGTATCCGTGCTGCGGATTCCACTCACCTGATGCAGAGGCTGCAAAACTGCTGCTTTCAGGACGCCTTTAATCCAAATATATCTATATCTCTATATATCCACAGTAATAAAGCTGCTGTCTGCAGGTCTGTCACTCAGAACGCTTCTTCCTGCGCACAATGAGACGCGGACTTGTTCCATGTAGTTGGAGCTTTACCGGGATGTTTCTCCGGTGCAGCCCCGGCGGTTAGCACCGGGCTACCAGCAGCAACAGCTGAGCCCTTTAAAGACCGGAACCTCAGACCGGTTTCAGTCTCCTCTCAATCCCATTAGGAGCAGCGGGTCTGGATTACTGTGACCGGGAGGAGGAGAAACGGAACCGCGGCGGCCTCGGCAGCAGGAGACCCGGTCGGTGCTCCGGCTGCAGCTCGGCTAGTTCCGACGACTTCCCGGTGTCCGGTAGAGCATATATATATATATCCCCTTCCAGAGAGCTGCTCCAGTAGTCCTCCAGGTTCCTGCTTCAGTCTGAGTTCTCGGCCTCAAACACACAGCAGCTCTTTCTTCCTGACAAGCATCCGGCGGCCAATCACAGCGCTGCATTCAGAGAAGGGACGGAGGATAAACCGGAGTGGATCAGAGCGGACCGGAGTCTGGACTGGACCACAGGACTGGTGGATTGAGGGACCTCAGCAGTCTGAATCTGGGCTGGATTAAAGCTGCAGTAGGCAGAAAGTTTTTCGGCATCATTGGGCAAAAATTTCCATAATAATCTTCAGCATATTCAAGTGTTTCTGAGAGAAAACTGGACTTCTGCTCCTCCTCATGGCTCTGTTTTCAGGCTTTAGAACATCTAGCCTAGTGACGGGAGACTTTGACCAATCACAGGTCATTTCAGAGAGAGAGCGTTCCTATTGAGCGTTCCTATTGGCTGTGCCCCGGCTGGTGGGCGGTGCCAAGCCCCCAGGAAAAGCACCAGTCGTCCATCCCAGATCCTTAGTGGCCAAACGCGCGGTACAACAACTTCCGTGTCCGTCACGTGATGCCATTGGACCCCAAAAATACTTTTTCCCATAGACTTACATTGGGAAAGAGTATACTATACATATATATATATACATATATATATATATATATGTATATTTATATACATATATATATATATGTAAGGGATAATGTACAGCGAGCCGGTCAGTGTTGTGAAAGAATCCCCGACAGGGCGATGCTGCACCCCAACGTGCAGGCTCGCCACTCGCTGCAAATAAAGTCATAATATTCTGAAGTAGTAATTTCAAGTGTTATTTTCTTTTTTTCTCGTAAAGCTATGACTTTATTCTCGTAATGTTACGACTTTTTTTCTCGTTAAGTTATGACTTTATTCACTTAATATTACAACTTTTTTCTCGTTAAGTTATGACTTTATTCCCGTAATGTTACGACTTTTTTTCTCGTCAAGTTATGACTTTATTCTAGTAATATTACAACTTTTTTTCTTGTAAAGTTATGACTTTATTCACTTAATATTACAACTTTTTTTTCTCGTATAGTTATGACTTTATTCTAGTAATATTATGACTTTTTTTCTCGTAAAGTTATGACTTTATTCACTTAATACTACAACTTTTTTTCTCGTAAAGTTATTACTTTATTCACTTAATATTACAACTTTTTTCTCGTTAAGTTATGATTTTATTCCCTTAATATTACGACTTTTTTTCTCGTCAAGTTATGACTTTATTCTAGTAATATTACGACTTTTTTTCTTGTAAAGTTATGACTTTATTCACTTAATATTACAACTTTTTTTTCTCATATAGTTAAGACTTTATTCTAGTAATATTACGACTTTTTTTCTCGTAAAGTTATGACTTTATTCTCGTAATATTACAACTTTTTTCTCGTAAAGTAACGACTTTATTCTCGTAATATTACGACTTTTTTTCTTGTAAAGTTATGACTTCATTCTCGTAATATTGCGACTTTTTTTCTTGTAAAGTTATGACTTTATTCTTGTAATATTACGACTTTACTCTGTAAATCTCAGATGTTTTTTTCCTTCAATGTGACCCTAATACTCCGTAGTACATTTACACTTTGGCCCTCACTGCTCCAGAGGGATTTCTTTTTTTTTTCTTTGCCTAAAATGGCTCTTTTTATAGTAAAGGTTGCTGACCCCTGGGTTAAGGGAACATAGACACGCTCCTGTTTTCTTAAGTAGCTTGTGTTCTGTCTATTTGCATGTGTTTTCTTTCTGAGAACCACCACATTTATGCCCCCTTATGACCTAAAACTAGAAGACTACTTGTAGCTTAACGTTCAACTTACCAGTAAGTGATCCAAGTGATTTTGTTGTCCCAATTGCAGTGGGACAAAAGTGAGGCTGATCCTTTGTTTGCCCTTGTGTCCTCCACTGAACACCATTATTCAGTGCTGATAGTCGAACACCCTCCAGCAATACTTGATAAAAGCAAGGTGAGTCTGGTTGAGCACGCACACACACACACACTGCTATTGGCTGCCAGTCTACAAGGTATAACTCATTAATTATACAGACTGATGAGAGCTTTCACCACATGTATATTTGATACCGTATATCGTTTCTTCGAGACCATTGGTCATATTTATGTAAAAACATCTTCAGCGTGTACATGATAGTGTATGTCATTATAACTGGATTAGTAGTTTACACTACTCTCCATATACATTAATAATTTTCAGGGGGTTTTAATTTATTATTTTAATTTTATTCAATTCACTTCATTATTTATACATTATCCTTTTTTTTCATTTTCTGCATTTTCATGTATCGCTCCATATTTCATATATCCCATCATGCCCCACATCCACTTTTTAGTCATGCATGGCCAGCGTTACCCGCTACCCGTACCGAGGCTTTGTCACCATGGAGGACAGAACCTGCCAAAATAAAAAAAAAAATAAACGTAACAGGTAACGCAGCCGCCATGCGCTGCTGACGCTCCTGGTGTGGACACGCCGTTATGGCCATTCAACTGACTGACTGAGAATGTGGAGGAATAATAAAAGCTTACACAGTCTTTGTAGAGATTTACAACAGACGGAGATACAGAAGTTTCCAATACCGACTCATCTAATTATGTAAGGGCCATGTTTGTACATATAAATAGTGGATTGCACATGCATTATTGATGCCACAAATCGTTTAAATATATGGTCATTTGGATTTTGGCCCAATATTGACATTCTTTTTTTTTTTTTATTACACTGAAGTAAAATTTTACGATAAGATACGATACTTTACTGTCAGTTTACACTGAAATTCATTTTGCATCCCTAGGCAGTTCCATTCAAGGCATACATACAGACATACATACATTTCTGAATGTTTATTATTAAAATTAAAATAATAAACAAAACTCACAACAATCACCACTAAAGCAAACCATGCCTGTCTTCCCTCATACATTCAAATAAAAACACTATTTGATTATTTGGGAATCAATACAAAAACCTCCTTGCATAATATAGTTAAACACAAATATTGATATACAATATAATATATATATATATATATATATATATATATATATATATATAGACTGAGTGAGACTTGGCCAAGTGGACAAATATGTCTGCTTCAGAGGCACCAATCAATATGAATGTATTACCACAAATTAATTTAATTAATATGATGCTCCCCCCTCTAATTGATGACTAGAATAAATAAGATAATTACCTGTGGCAGGTAATACTTCTATACGTCTATACTTCAACCACTTGTTTCCAGTAGTGTCCAATAATATCATAGTTGAATCCACTGTTGACTTTTAGGAGGGCGATACAGGAATCACTGACAGCTCCTCAAAGTTTTGTGTCCCGTAATACACAATCGAGGATCCATTGGTTTCCCATGTTGGCGTACAATAGTTATATTTTCAAGTGTGATCTGTTCCCAAGGGGGACTCTTGGCACATAAAGGGGGAACTCCTCTGATTTTACACATCAAGGTGTGTTTCCAGGTGTTGGGGAGTTCTACTAGTGAAAAAAAAGTAGTATAAAGCCTCTAGTGTCTCCAGAGGAAGCTGTGTGATAAATGCAAGTGATGAACCAGCGTTGGTTGGGTCTGAAGACTAGTTTGAGAATTAATAAAAATCTGGAGGTGTGGAGTTGAAGAAGTGAGCGTACCAGACGTCTGTAGCCCGCTGCTCATCTCTGCTGCAGGCCGGAGGCTCCGGGCTACGTTAGCTGCTACTAGCATAACACATTCTAGGTGTCAATTAATTGGTCCGAGAAACATTAAGAACAACCCGATTGTCTCTGACTAAAAGTCTCTGTGTTAAGTGCAGCAGCTCAAATGAGCTTGACAGTCAGGCAATGCCTGTTAATTACTATTTTCCTTGAATTTGTCTGTGCCTTGAAGGGCGACTTCACCAGTTTAAAGCAAGCTATTAGATTTTTAGATTAAGTCTGAATACAAACAAAATCCCCGTGAGCTTGAGTTTGTAGCAGGTGTTTTACTCCCCACTCAGCCCACACCAGCTTTAATCATTACATGTGAATCACAGTCTGTTTTCCTACATTTCTTTAATCTAAGTCTCTTCAAACAGGTGAAATGAACATTTCTAGATGATTCCACAGAGTCTAAGAGTGTTTCTGCCGGCTCTGGGTTGTGTGGTGCTGACCTCATAGTCCTATAGCAGTGGGATCAGTGGTGGCAGGCTGCTTTAAAGCCGGACCCAGCAGGGAGCCGGTCTCTGAGCTGCACTGCTGGCTGGCGGGGGATCAGGCTTCACTAACCCTGGAAATCCTCATGGACTATCTAGCCATGCTTTTTTCTGCTCAGACACACTCGGTCCAAGTGATGAGCCTCTTGGATACGTCGCAATATGATTCTACTCGAGCTTTGAAGGAAGCATCAAAGGACCGTTTTGGATGAGAAGCTAATCATGCTTTTCATCCTGAGACAGACTGTTAAAGAAAAAGATGGAAGTAATTATTATTTGTCTCATTGTAAATCAATACTAATTTACACACATTTTATCAGTATATGTAGGGAAAATGATGGCCTGCATGAAATGGCAGGTGACAGCCAATCACAGTCTCCACTGATTGTCTGCAAAATAAGCTTTTAGTGACCCAGTTTGCACTTGATTCAAACAGGATGTGTCTTTACAAAGGGAAATACAAAACAAGCATAAAACACAAGATTAGAAGCGAGACTATATGAGCTTTGCTGAACAGCCACTGTAACATGAATAGTGCCAATAATACGGTGGCCCTGAGAGCTCAACACACTGCAAATGAACAAAACACAAGCAAATTAAGAAGATGTTTTCACCAAATTGACAACACATGTGCAGCATTTAGAAAAAAAAACCCCGCAGCAAATAGAGAAAACAGCCCGTTCTCATTCCCAGGGCGTCCAATACCGACGCTTTGTCATCATGTCTGTCGGCATTCGATACTGCCGCAAAAGGCATCCTTTAACGCCAGTATGCGTCGCACCAGGCTTTCCATTCCAACAGTAGTCGCTCAGGGAAAGAGCTGTGGTGACGTAGTTTAAAGACACACACGGCAGGTGAGAGGAGAGGTGGACGGGTCCAACAAACACAAGGCTTTCATCGAAGAGACTGCAGTTCATGTCCTGTGTTTCGTAACACCAAGTCACATTGTCACTGTACCAACGTAGTAATTTTAAGCTCAACCATGTTGTTTTTTCAACCTAACTATAGTGAATACAGAAACACGATGCAAATACAGAAACACGCCTGAAATACAGAAACACAACCAAATACAGAAACACGATGCAAATACAGAAACAAGCCTGAAATACAGAAACATGCTGCAAATACAGAAACAAGCTGCAAATACAGAAACACGCTGCAAATACGGAAACACGCTGCAAATACAGAAACACGCTGCAAATACAGAAACACGCTGCAAATACGGAAACACGCTGCAAATACAGTAACACGCTGCAAATACAGAAACACAACCAAATACAGAAACACGCTGCAAATACAGAAACACAACCAAATACAGAAACACGCTGCAAAAAACAGAAAACAACCTCGTTATAAAGCTCTGTGAAGTTGAGGTGAGCTGCAGATTCAGGTGATAATTCCCTTTTGGTTGATCACTACCGGAGACACGTTTCACAACATTATTAAGAAATTATAAAAATATGATTATAGCCACTTTAAGTGCAATACTTCTGCAAATGTACTTCGTTACCTTTCACCACTGCCTTGGTTTAGATACCTCATCATGGACTACTACTTGTTCAAGATATACTTTGTTCTAAAACTGCGGTTGGAGGAAAGTCATGAGGATAAGAATATCCATACCAAATCTAATGGCAGATTAGCCAGTAGTTGTTCTGGACCAAAGTGTTGCATTGACGAACGGACCAATGCTGCCAGCGAGGTAAAAAGAGAGCAGATATAGAGGAGGAGGCAGGAGGAGTGTAGTCAGTAGAGTGCCCGGCACTGAGTCAGCATTAAAAGGTGGAGGTGCTGCTGCTGATTTACTGCAGGACTTCACAAGGCTACAGCGTCATTAGCCCACCAATCCCCCGCATGGTTGGGATCACACACAGAGCTAATAAATGTTAAACACTATTTCATTATTTCATCGGACATCATTTGACTTGTTCAGAGGGGTTTCATTTATCACTCACCGCTGGCAGATCTGTGATGAGTTCACATGAAATGCTTCAGGTGAAACAGAGCTGTGTCTTATACATGATGGAATCTCATTCAGAGGTGGTGATATGAGAAGCAGTCAGAGCGTTCAGGTACATATGCTGACTCGTGGTTAACGTTGTGAATTGAAACAAAACAGAAGAAAAACACAACAAAACTACTTGGTTATGTTTAATAAAACATCATGGTTTGACTTAAAATAAGTTGCTTATATAACATTAAATGTAACGTTAAAATAAGTCAGCGCTGACTTCTGGTTTCACACGGGACACAAACAGCGGTCTCCTGGGTGAAAGTCCTGTGTTTGTTCGACCCAACCACCACCCTGATCTCCTCTCTATTTGGACGATGATTAGAAACGTATTAATGCTGTCAATCGATTAATATAGTTAATCGCACATTTTTTATCTGTTCTAATTGTACCTTAAAGGGAGATTTGTCCAGTTTTTAATCCTCTTATCAACATGGGAGTGGACAAATATGCTGCTTTATGCAAATGTATGTATATATTTATTATTGTAAATCAATAAACAACACAAAACAATGACAGAGAAACCCTCACATGTACTGCATTTAGCGTAAATGTGTGCTACAAGTGTGCAAAGGTTTGAATATAGCTTGCATAATGGGAAGTGTGGGATCCAGTGTAAACCGAGTTTGACCCAAGCCCCCCGGAAGATCAGCGGATGATCCGGGTACTTTATCTCTCGGCTCTTGGCTTCATGCTCCACTGAGACACTCTGATAGGAATGAACGGGAGCCTCCGACGCTGTATCCAGTTCTCTTAATACATCCATGGTTTGACCCATACTGGGGACCAAATTTCAGGATATCTACTGCTGCTTTGATTTTGACCATTTTTTAAAATGTTTTTCAATATGAAATCACTGCAGTGCTTCTAACAATGTGCTAATATTGCTAAATGTAAAGTTATAAAAATCCAATCTGAATCAAGGCCTTCCTTCACTTATTAATTGAAGTAAATAAACTAAAAGCCACTATTTTATGCATTGGAGTGTGTCAGTTTTTAATGTAATTTTAATTACTCTATTCTTGAGTACAAAAAGACAATTGGTCTACTCGAGCTTTGAAGGAAGCATCAAAGGACCGTTTTGGATGAGAAGCTAATCATGCTTTTCATCCTGAGACAGACTGTTAAAGAAAAAGATGGAAGTAATTATTATTTGTCTCATTGTAAATCAATACTAATTTACACACATTTTATCAGTATATGTAGGGAAAATGATGGCCTGCATGAAATGGCAGGTGACAGCCAATCACAGTCTCCACTGATTGTCTGCAAAATAAGCTTTTAGTGACCCAGTTTGCACTTGATTCAAACAGGATGTGTCTTTACAAAGGGAAATACAAAACAAGCATAAAACACAAGATTAGAAGCGAGACTATATGAGCTTTGCTGAACAGCCACTGTAACATGAATAGTGCCAATAATACGGTGGCCCTGAGAGCTCAACACACTGCAAGTGAACAAAACACAAGCAAATAAAGAAGATGTTTTCACCAAATTGACAACACGTGCAGCATTTAGAAAAAAAAAACCCACAGCAAATAGAGAAAACAGCCCGTTCTCATTCCCAGGGCGTCCAATACCGACGCTTTGTCATCATGTCTGTCGGCATTCGATACTGCCGCAAAAGGCATCCTTTAACGCCAGTATGCGTCGCACCAGGCTTTTCATTCCAACAGTAGTCGCTCAGGGAAAGAGCTGTGGTGACGTAGTTTAAAGACACAAACAGGTGAGAGGAGAGGTGGACGGGTCCAACAAACACAAGGCTTTCATCGAAGAGACTGCAGTTCATGTCCCGTGTTTCGTAACACCAAGTCACATTGTCACTGTACCAACGTAGTAATTTTAAGCTCAACCATGTTGTTTTTTCAACCTAACTATAGTGAATACAGAAACACGCTGCAAATACAGAAACACGATGCAAATACAGAAACACAACCAAATACAGAAACACGATGCAAATACAGAAACAAGCCTGAAATACAGAAACATGCTGCAAATACAGAAACACGCTGCAAATACAGAAACACGCTGCAAATACAGAAACAAGCCTGAAATACAGAAACATGCTGCAAATACAGAAACACGCTGCAAATACAGAAACACGCTGCAAATACAGAAACACGCTGCAAATACAGAAACACGCTGCAAATACAGAAATACGCTGCAAATACAGAAAAAACAACCTCGTTATAAAGCTCTGTGAAGCTGAGGTGAGCTGCAGATTCAGGTGATAATTCCCTTTTGGTTGAAAACTACCGGAGACACGTTTCACATCGTTATTAAGAAATTATAAAAATATGATTATAGCCACTTTAAGTACAATACTTCTGCAAATGTACTTCGTTACCTTTCACCACTGCCTTGGTTTAGATACCTCGTCATGGACTACTACTTGTTCAAGATATACTTTGTTCTAAAACTGCGGTTGGAGGAAAGTCATGAGGATAAGAATATCCATACCAAATCTAATGGCAGTTTAGCCAGTAGTTGTTCTGGACCAAAGTGTTGCATGGACGAACGGACCAATGCTGCCAGCGAGGTAAAAAGAGAGCAGATATAGAGGAGGAGGCAGGAGGAGTGTAGTCAGTAGAGTGCCCGGCACTGAGTCAGCATTAAAAGGTGGAGGTGCTGCTGCTGATTTACTGCAGGACTTCACAAGGCTACAGCGTCATTAGCCCACCAATCCCCCGCATGGCTGGGATCACACACAGAGCTAATAAATGTTAAACACTATTTCATTATTTCATCGGACATCATTTGACTTGTTCAGAGGGGTTTCATTTATCACTCACCGCTGGCAGATCTGTGATGAGTTCACATGAAATGCTTCAGGTGAAACAGAGCTGTGTCTTATACATGATGGAGTCTCATTCAGAGGTGGTGATATGAGAAGCATGTCAGAGCGTTCAGGTACATATGCTGACTCGTGGTTAACGTTGTGAATTGAAACAAAACAGAAGAAAAACACAACAAAACTACTTGGTTATGTTTAATAAAACATCATGGTTTGACTTAAAATAAGTTGCTTATATAACATTAAACGTAACGTTAAAATAAGTCAGCGCTGACTTCTGGTTTCACACGGGACACAAACAGCGGTCTCCTGGGTGAAAGTCCTGTGTTTGTTTGACCCAACCACCACCCTGATCTCCTCTCTATGTGGACGATGATTAGAAACGTATTAAGGCTGTCAATCGATTAATATAGTTAATCGCACATTTTTTATCTGTTCTAAATGTACCTTAAAGGGAGATTTGTCCAGTTTTTAATACTCTTATCAACATGGGAGTGGACAAATATGCTGCTTTATGCAAATGTATGTATATATTTATTATTGGAAATCAATAAACAACACAAAACAATGACAGAGAAACCCTCACATGTACTGCATTTAGCGTAAATGTGTGCTACAAGTGTGCAAAGGTTTGAATATAGCTTGCATAATGGGAAGTGTGGGATCCAGTGTAAACCGAGTTTGACCCAAGCCCCCCGGAAGATCAGCGGATGATCCGGGTACTTTATCTCTCGGCTCTTGGCTTCATGCTCCACTGAGACACTCTGATAGGAATGAACGGGAGCCTCCGACGCTGTATCCACTTCTCTTAATACATCCATGGTTTGACCCATACTGGGGACCAAAATTCAGGATATCTACTGCTGCTTTGATTTTGACCATTTTTAAAAATGTTTTTCAATATGAAATCACTGCAGTGCTCCTAACAATGTGCTAATATTGCTAAATGTAAAGTGATAAAGTCCAATCTGAATCAAGGCCTTCCTTCACTTATTAATTGAAGTAAATAAACTAAAAGCCACTATTTTATGCATTGGAGTGTGTCAGTTTTTAATGTAATTTTAATTACTCTATTCTTGAGTACAAAAAGACAATTGGTCTAGTTCTGCCCCCCCCCCCTCCAGAGACACTGAGGCTTCACATTCATATCACGTCCCATCCATTCACTGCTGCAGTGAGTGAGTCTCTGAGTGCTCTCTCTCTCCACAGACTCCCTCTGATCCACTCTGGTCAACAGAGACAGATGTGCTCTCGAGTCCCTCCACTGTATCCCGTCCGTCCCCCTGACAGCGCCTTTGAATCCATCCTGCAAGACAAGCCTACTAAAGCGTCGTGAGTTTGTTAAGTGGGCTAACAGAGCGTCATGCTCACAGAGAGTTGCGAGGGGAGAGGACGCCGTTAACATCAGTCATGGGATCTCTAACTCGGAGTGGCAGTTGGTGACAGGAGAGCGTCACTGAGGCAGAAGTCGGCAGGAAACTGCCTGAACAGCAGCAGAGCAACCAAACTATCCGTATGATATCTTACGGAAAGTTTTTTTTATTTGCGTTTTCCTCTGAAAAACCAGATCAGTGCGCCTGTGCAAGCTTCAGTGAAGAACCTGTTTAGGCAACAAAACTACTTAGGTTTAGGAAAACATGGTAGTTTGGGTTAAAATAAGTACGGAAGTTATGAGACAAATAAGTCAATGATGACTTCTGATTTCACACGGGACATGAAGAGCGGGGTGAATCCAACACTACCTCCTCCCTATGCAGACTTTATCGCTCTTTATACTACATCACCTGTCCTGACTAACGATTACGTGGATTACATACGAATTGATTACGTGGGATATATATAATTTCTAGTGCATTACTTTTTGAAGATAGAGCTACGAACAATGTGTGCAACCTGATCTCATGGGAAGGCGTATAAACAGCACGGCATTTTAAGGACATTCCAAGTGTCATGATAACGTATTTTGCCGAACCCCGACGCGGGTTGCGCTCCACGTCTCTCATCGCCCTGAAGGGGTTTATTTCACAACAATGACCCGCTAGCTGTACATTATCCCGCTTATTACATGACTACTTATAGAAGAAATCAATAATTTGAGTCTGCCATCAGAGCTGCTCCCATAGCAACGGTCTGTTATACATAGCAACGGTCTGTTATACATAGCAACGGTCTGTTATACATAGCACAGGTCTGTTATACATAGCAACGGTCTGTTATACATAGCAACGGTCTGTTATACATAGCAACGGTCTGTTATACATAGCAACGGTCTGTTATACATAGCAACGGTCTGCTATACATAGCAACGGTCTGTTATACATAGCAACGGTCTGTTATAAATAGCAACGGTCTGTTATACATAGCAAAGGTCTGTTATACATAGCAAAGGTCTGATATACATAGCAAAGGTCTGCTATACATAGCAACGGTCTGTTATACAAAGCATCGGTCTGTTATACATAGCAAAGGTCTGTTATACATAGCAACGGTGTGTTATACATAGCAAAGGTCTGTTATACATAGCAACGGTGTGTTATACATAGCAAAGGTCTGCTATACATAGCAACGGTCTGTTATACATAGCAACGGTCTGTTATACATAGCAAAGTTCTGTTATACATAGCAAAGGTCTGATATACATAGCAAAGGTCTGATATATATAGCAACGGTCTGTTATACATAGCAACGGTCTGTTATACATAGCAACGGTCTGTTATACATAGCAACGGTCTGCTATACATAGCAACGGTCTGTTATACATAGCAACGGTCTGTTATACATAGCAACGGTCTGTTATACATAGCAAAGGTCTGCTATACATAGCAACGGTCTGTTATACATAGCAACGGTCTGTTATACACAGCAACGGTCTGTTATACATAGCAACGGTCTGTTATACATAGCAACGGTCTGCTATACATAGCAACGGTCTGTTATACATAGCAACGGTCTGTTATACACAGCAACAGTCTGCTATACATAGCAACGGTCTGTTATACATAGCACTGGTCTGCTATACATAGCAACGGTCTGTTATACATAGCAACAGTCTGCTATACATAGCAACGGTCTGTTATACATAGCAACGGTCTGTTATACGTAGCAACGGTCTGTTACATTTGTAAATACAGCCCACAATATGATGCTGTTAGTGGTATTTTATCATTTTGGTGCAGTTTAAATTAGCGCTATTTCATTTTGTAATGCTATAATGAGAGGAACAACATTGGACCACCTATGCATGTTTGTCAGTGAAATACTGACGGACATGACGTTTGTTTTATTTATTAATTTATTTTATTTTAATTTTTGGGGGCATTCTACAGCGCTAAAGGGCAAACTGACAGCACAGAGATGACAGGAAATGACGGGAGAATTATGGGGAAACAAAATGCAATACGGTGGGTGCTCACAGTTGACTGATTTGGCATCTACGGTCAATGCTGAAACAAGGGGATGGAATGCATTATGAAAAAGTACATTGGACATTGGAGCCTTGTGAATCATGAAATGAAAATGTCAGATGCTGTGATGTCAGAGACAACAACCTTGTTCGCAGGTGAGCGGACGATCAGGTTACAGCTGGATGGAGAGGGAATGACATGCAAAAATAACTAAGATGGTACTGTTGTCATGACAACACTAGATGCCCAATCATCTTTGCTGTTGTTTGAATGGCAGGTTTCAGACTGCAGCTTTGCACCAGCGCTATCAGTTGCGTATTTAGCTTCTCCATGTTGGTACCCACAGTGAAGACAGCGGATCAGAACAACAGAGCTCTGGTTGTGGATGGAACATGTGTGGGAGCACGCTTTATTTCATATCACGCTCAGATGGTAGCACGTTTAATATGGTTAAGATTATTGGTATTGAGTGTAATTCAGATGAAATTCACGGTTCTATCTGTTTTTCTACTGAGGCAAATATCTCTGGGGGAGGAGAGCTCCCTCAGGGAGTAATTACAACCAACTGTATAACATGCTCTCACTCACACACACATGCACACTCCTCTGTTTCTCATATTAAATCAAACAGCCGAAATGAAACCTCCCCATAGAGCAGGAAGCAAAGAGAGGGGAGGGTTTCGCTGATGTAAACAGGCGCTGGTTTCTCTCCAGCTGAGCGTGCTGTGTTGCACACTGCTGGAGAGAGCCGGGCTCCACGGGGTGAACCGAGCGGCCCCCCAGGACAGCAGAGGCTAATTCTGCCTGGACCTCCTGTTATGTTAGCTTCGCTCCGTCCTCTGATCTCTGTGTCTGGACTAATAAAAGACTGACTGACTTGAGACTGAAAATACTGTATGAAAAGCAGAGTTTCTCTCTGGGAAGATTCTCTATGAGATCGGCGTGCTGTTGCTGGTGTGAAAACTATTCTGTAAATAAATCATTTAGTCTTAATGAGACCTCAGGGGAGACAAACTAATGTGCAATTCATATTTGTGTCGGGGGCCTCACACCGACTGTTGTATTTCTGCTGACCTTTTAAAGAACTCAAAAGCATTTCATGCAAACTCTCAGTTAACATTAGCATTTCAGATACAAATTATGCAGCTAAATTAAGAATGACTTCGGAGAGACTAGCAGTGCTGCACGAGACGGGCACAAGTACAGCTCATCACTGTCACGGTGTGAAATCATGGTGTGATTCCAGGCTCATTTGCTCCCTCCGGAGACTATAGACCGGCATGGATAATCATTATTAACCTATCACAGGCTGAGACTGGAGACCTACATCTGTCCAAGAGGCTGAAGTCACACAAAACACAGAGTCCACTGAAGTAGCTCATTTTGCTATCCTAAGAAAATCAATGACTTACAGTGTGCTCACACCAAATGCGAAGTGAAATTTTTATGCAGCGCGATTACATACAGAGTCAATGCAAAGACACAAATACACATGAATTCATGCCATGAGATGCAAATATTCTGAACGTGTAAATATAACACAGAGGATGAAGCATTCTGCACAGATTGTAAAAGTATTCGAGGAAAATGATGATTTTTGATGTATTTTTGCACTATTGCACTATTGCACCATTGGCACACTGTCACTTCACTGCTGTACGTACTTATGTTATCTTATTTTTATTTTTATTTTATTTTTATTTCACTTTATTCTATTTGATTGTATCTTTTTTAAGGTGTATTGGTGTTGGGACTTTTTGTATATGCTACTGGATGCCTAAATTTCCTTCGGGATCAATAAAGTATCTATCTATCTATCTATCTATCTATCTATCTATCTATCTATCTATCTATGTTGGGCTATATGAATAAAACTGACTTGACAGTGACGCATCACTCAAAAGAAGTAGCAACACAATATTGGTTTGAAACGTGCTATTTGAGAAGTAGCTGGAAAAACGGCAGTCATGGTTTTTGCATATTCGGTGGCAGCATTGCCAGCTCAAATCATCTTTCAACGCGTATCCCGGGCGGACCTGGTCACTGGGAGAGAGAGAGAGAGAGAGAGCTGCACCTTTTAATATATGTTATATACGATTGTAATATCTTTGACAAAGCATGAGGAGAAAACAGCATTCTGTCTGTGTAGCACAATATTTCAGTAGGGCGCCACAAGGCCTGTTACAGCTTCTCATTTCCTGTCAGCGATAAGATACTTGATAAAAGGGCACTGACATTCACAATCATATTCATACGACCTTTACTGCATTTGTGACCATTTTAATCTCCTGTGTATGGGGGCAAAAAGATGAAGAATTCCCAGTGTCGACTCTTGCAGTGCTGGGCCCTTCACGCAGGTCTTTAGTGGACTTGATGAACTCGATTTCCTTTATTTGGCTCCTCGCTCCGTGGGGACAGCAGTGTTTGAGCTGAGATCAGCCCCGACGTGGCTTGAGTAATGGCACCCCGCTTTGGACAGGAAACTCATAAAGCCTCCTATAGCACCTTCTATCTCTATAACCACCATATCTTCCTCTGCGGAATACAAACTAAAGACTCGTAGTGCCACAGCTCCTCCAGGGCAGCTGCTGTTTGTCTCTGAATTATATAAAAATGAAAGAAAGAAAAAGCAAATATGACACATCTTTATAAAGCAGAGCCCTTTTTTTTATCCTATCCTTATGGTCAAAAAAAAATTATTCTAAATTAGCTTCCTTAGTTTGCAGTCTGCTCTACTTTTGTCATCATCACTCATCCTAAAATATCTCTGCTGACATTGCTCCTCCTCTGCCTTTCCTGCTGGACTTCAGATTAGTTTTACGAGTACGAGATACCCGATGGTATCGGTATCGGTGCACCAGGTTTAGCAGGGAATTCCAGACGTCCCTCTCCCCAGCAACGTTTTCCAGGTCTTCCTGGGGGACCCGAGGCGTTCCCAGGACAGACCAGATATATAATCTCTCCAGCGTGTTCTGGGTCTACCCCGGGGCCTCTTACCAGTTGGATGTGCCCGGAAAACCTCCAAAGGGAGGATCCTGATCAGATGTTGAACCACCTCAGCTGGTTCCTTTAGAGGTGAAGAGGCAGCGTCTCTACTCTTTCCGGCAGAGAACCATGGCCTCAGACTTGGAGGTTCTGACTCTCATCCCGACCGCTTCACACTCGACTACAAACCGCCTCAGTGCTGCTGCAGCTCACGGTCTGATGAAGCCAACAGAACCACATCTTCTGCAAAGAGCAGAGACGCAATTCTGAGGTCCCCGAACCGGACATTCTCCTCCCCCCCCCCCGGCTGCACCTTGCGATCTATAAGTTAATAAAAACTGTTTTTATCACAGAATATTTGTTTGAATTTTTTAAACAAGAGTAATTATCATCGTAGATACACCGTTAAGTGACAGAAAAGTTAGAATTTTATGGCTGTTGATACACTATTGACAAAAATGCTAATTTTGCAGTTTTTATACTATAGGTATACTATTAAATATCACAAAGTGTCCTGTATTTTTACTGTAGATACACCATTAAATAATAGAAAATGTTCTGTTTTTTTACTAGATACTCTAGAGAAGATCTTGTTTTTTACTGTGGGAACACTGTTAATTAAATACAAAATTTCTGTTTTTTAATTACGGTACAAAGTCCAGGTAATGAGCTGCCAGTACTTTTTCTGTTATTTTACAAATGTGTCTTCTCATTATACAGGTATATATATATAGATGTATTCTACAGTCCGTTGTTACTGTATTTGAACACATGACACGTCCAGCTGTGTCTCCAGAGGTTCCATCACTATGTTCATGACTGAGAGGATAAATGCAATGAAGCAGCTGACAGCTGAGCGACGTGTTTCTTGCTGCATTTCTATGTAATCTGTGATTATAACATCCCTGTTGCTGTAGGTGAGCATGTTAGACAGCAAGAGAGAGAGAGGGGGGCTTTCAAAACTTCACATCCAGTGATATCACAATCACCTCAAATGGATCTTTGGTTGACGTTGCATTTGATGCATAGCCGAGGAAGCAGACACATGATATAGAGCCGGCGCCGGGTGACATGCTTTATTTTAGGATATTACATTTGGGGGATAGTGATTTGTTTTAAATGTTGTCCCTGTAGGGGAATAGTGAATTATTATCCACTCCAATGAAACAGACTCACTGCTGCTGCAATAACAATCTTCCAATGTCACCTTGCCTTGGCGAGCTATAAATATACAGCAGAAAGCTGCTATCATCTCCGCTGTCTGTTGACTGATAGTCAGGTAGCACAAACTGCATTTGGCTCCATTGAAGATAATCGAAAGAGGTGCAGAATGGAGATGACTGTACATCCCGCTCACACACTCTCTGCATTGGTAAAGCTGCAGTGGCTTTACAGAGTGTTTATGTGGTGTATGTTATAAATAAATACATGTATATACAGCTATGTTGCAGGGAATGTAATGCCACCCATATTTGTTTTTTCATCAACTTAATGAGGAATCATGTATACAAAACAATATACACCACAAAATGTCCATAGGCAGAGCTATTTAAAGGAACAGTGTGCAGCATTTAGGGGGATCATCAGACAGAAATTGAATATAATATTAATACTAAGGCTGCCAATCGATTAAAATATTGAATCACAATTAATCACATGTTTTTCCATTAATCGCACATTTTTTATCTGTTCAAAATGTACCTTGAAAGAAGATTTGTCTACTCTTATCAGCATGCGAGTGGACAAATATGCTGCTTTATGCAAATGTATGTATATATTTATTATTGTAAATCAATGAACAACACAAAACAACGACTTATAATATTGTCCAGAAACCCTCACAGGTACTGCATTTAGCATAAAACAATAT
The DNA here is from genome assembly GCA_916701645.2 of Sebastolobus alascanus. Classification (NCBI taxonomy): domain Eukaryota; kingdom Metazoa; phylum Chordata; class Actinopteri; order Perciformes; family Sebastidae; genus Sebastolobus; species Sebastolobus alascanus. Next base: position 127,354 of record CAKAOJ020000369.1, read on the forward strand.
GCTCAAATCATAACATGGCAGCTCAACACTATGACTTGCCCCAAACTGCATGTGATTATCATAAAGTGGGCATGTCTGTAAAGGGGAGACTCGTGGGTACCCATAGAACCCATTTACATTCACATATCTGGAGGTCAGAGGTCAAGGGACCCTTTTGAAAATGGCGATGCCAGTTTTCCCTCGCCGAAATGTAGCGCAAGTTTGGAGCGTTATTTAACCTCCTTCTCGACCAGCTAGTATGACATGTTTGGTACCGATGGATTCATCAGGTTTTATAGTTTCATATGATACCAGTATCTTCACTCTAGCTTTAAAACTGAGCCCACTACAACCTACAAATCACTTTGACAGCCCTAATTAATACGTATGTTTTCTTTAGTGTTGAATTATTCCGTCATTGTGTATGATATGTTTCCCTCCTGCCATGACTTTTCCTCAATAGCTATTCTGCACATGGTGGGGGTTTTTTTCATGACAAAAGTGCCCTTTAGTTGCCAGGAGTAGCGCCGATTAACGTCCTCTCCTCCGGCAGCTGAATTGATGTATTTGCATAATGGCCGTATAAATAAGCGCATTGAGACAATGAATGGGACATAGAAACTAATTTGCACACCAATATTCACTAACATGTACTTAATCATCACACTAAGATATGTTAGCCCACAATATCCATCATTTCATATGTGTAAAATATCACACTTTTTGTCAAAACAATAAAGAGTTGTGTGTGCACGACGCGCATATATAATTAGGGCTTTACCGAGAAGTCCGACGCTTCGTTCATAACGTTGACATTTTAATTATTATCATTAATAACTTACAGAAACATTGTGTGCAGTCCACCTTCTCTCTCTCTCACAGCTAGCGACGTGATTTAACAGTCTGAAACGGGCTATTTGGAAAGATGAGAACTTTTAGTTTTGATACTTGTAACAGAGTATTTTTAAGTAAAGGATGTGAGTACTTGTTGGAGCTGTGGTTAGAGTGGTGCAGCGGCGTGAGCATGAAATGAAAGACGCTGGCAGCTGGAAACAGACAAATAGAGACAGATGAAGATGGGTCGGCCTCAGCGTCACCTCATTACTCTGATAGCTTTCGCATTATTCCGGTGTCACATCGGCGCTGGAATATCGGATGCCTTGCATCATTCGCCGTACACTCTCTGATCATCTCCATTTGTCAACACTGAGTGAAGAAAACATCGGAGAGCAGGAGGGGGGGGAAGGATTGTCATTCATCCCGCAGCGCTAACATTCAGTGACATTCACATGAACCCATAAAAGCAACCAAAACAATTCTCCATCCCTGACCCGCTCGCTGATATTTCCCCCAGCATACATAGCGATGCCACACAAACCGTGTCTCAGCACAAACCCAAGGCTTTCTGAGTCAGGTCACGTCTGCAACCTTCACATGGAGCACAGAGGATGTGATCAGACGGAGTGGATGCATCCCTGAGCCCTGATGATCCAGCGTCCCAGGTGTCCCCGTCTCCAAAATGAGAGCTCTTATCGTGGGTTCGTGCAGCAGCAGCAGCTTCAAGATGAGAGCAACGAGTGAGAGGTTCAGTTTGAACTCCAGAGAGGCAGCAGAGCCTACTAGGGGATGTTTCAGTGCTCTTGTGGGGCCATGTCGCATTATATTAATGATATGCCACCCTGCATGCTAATTATTAACGTCTTTGTGCAACACATTCTCACTCCCAACTCGTCAACTTGATCTGTGGCCCTTCGCTTCAAACTATGACGCTCTAGTGTCAGTTTACGCTTGTTAGATGCATCATAATGTCTTTTCAGAATAAACTTCTGTGTTCACAGGAAACATACAGTTTCAACTCGTTACATGCATACATTCTCTTTTCAAAATAAACTTCCAATGTACAGCAGAAAGCTGCTATCATCTCCGCTGTCTGTTGACTGATAGTCAGGTAGCACAAACTGCATTTGGCTCCATTGAAGATAATCGAAAGAGGTGCAGAATGGAGATGACTGTACAGCCCACTCACACACTCTCTGCATTGGTAAAGCTGCAGTGGCTTTACAGAGTGTTTATGTGGTGTATGTTATAAATAAATACATGTATATACAGCTATGTTGCAGGGAATGTAATGCCACCCATATTTGTTTTTTCATCAACTTAATGAGGAATCATGTATACAAAACAATATACACCACAAAATGTCCATAGAAGGAGCTATTTAAAGGAACAGTGTGCAGCATTTAGGGGGATCATCAGGCAGAAATTGAATATAATATTAATACTAAGGCTGCCAATCGATTAAAATATTGAATCACAATTAATCACGTTTTTCCATTAATCGCACATTTTTTATCTGTTCAAAATGTACCTTGAAAGAAGATTTGTCTACGCTTATCAGCATGCGAGTGGACAAATATGCTGCTTTATGCAAATGTATGTATATATTTATTATTGTAAATCAATGAACAACACAAAACAATGACTTATAATATTGTCCAGAAACCCTCACAGGTACTGCATTTAGCATAAAACAATATGCTCAGATCATAACATGGCAGCTCAACACTATGACTTGCCCCAAAATGCATGTGATTATCATAAAGTGGGCATGTCTGTAAAGGGGAGACTCGTGGGTACCCATAGAACCCATTTACATTCACATATCTGGAGGTCAGAGGTCAAGGGACCCCTTTAAAAATGGCCATGACAGTTTTTCCTCGCCGAAATGTAGCACAAGTTTGGAGCGTTATTTAAACCTCCTTCTCGACCAGCTAGTCTGACATGTTTGGTACCGATGGATTCATCAGGTTTTATAGTTTCATATGATACCAGTATCTTCACTCTAGCTTTAAAACTGAGCCCACTACAACCTACAAATCACTTTGACAGCCCTAATTAATACGTATGTTTTCTTTAGTGTGGAATTATTCCATCATTGTGTATGATATGTTTCCCTCCTGCCCTGACTTTTCCTCAATAGCTATTCTGCACATGGTGGGGTTTTTTTTCATGACAAAAGCGCCCTTTAGTTGCCAGGAGTAACGTCGATTAACGTCCTCTCCTCCGGCAGCTGAATTGATGTATTTGCATAATGGCCGTATAAATAAGCGCATTGAGACAATGAATGGGACATAGAAACTAATTTGCACACAAATATTCACTAACATGTACTTAATCATCCCACTAAGATATGTTAGCCCACAATATCCATCATTTCATGTGTAAAATATCACACTTTTTGTCAAACAATAAAAGTTGTGTGTGCACGACGCGCATATATAATTAGAGCTTTACCGAGAAGTCCGACGCTTCGTTCATAACGTTGACATTTTAATTATTATCATTAATAACTTACAGAAACATTGTGTGCAGTCCACCTTCTCTCTCTCTCACAGCTAGCGACGTGATTTAACAGTCTGAAACGGGCTATTTGGAAAGATGAGAACTTTTAGTTTTGATACTTGTAACAGAGTATTTTTAAGTAAAGGATGTGAGTACTTGTTGGAGCTGTGGTTAGAGTGGTGCAGCGGCGTGAGCATGAAATGAAAGGCGCTGGCAGCTGGAAACAGACAAATAGAGACAGATGAAGATGGGTCGGCCTCAGCGTCACCTCATTACTCTGATAGCTTTCGCATTATTCCGGTGTCACATCGGCGCTGGAATATCGGATGCCTTGCATCATTCGCCGTACACTCTCTGATCATCTCCATTTGTCAACACTGAGTGAAGAAAACATCGGAGAGCAGGAGGGGGGGGAGGATTGTCATTCATCCCGCAGCGCTAACATTCAGTGACATTCACATGAACCCATAAAAGCAACCAAAACAATTCTCCATCCCTGACCAGCTCGCTGATATTTCCCCCAGCATACATAGCGATGCCACACAAACCGTGTCTCAGCACAAACCCAAGCTTTCTGAGTCAGGTCACGTCTGCAACCTTCACATGGAGCACAGAGGATGTGATCAGACGGAGTGGATGCATCCCTGAGCCCTGATGATCCAGCGTCCCAGGTGTCCCCGTCTCCAAAATGAGAGCTCTTATCGTGGGTTCGTGCAGCAGCAGCAGCTTCAAGATGAGAGCAACGAGTGAGAGGTTCAGTTTGAACTCCAGAGAGGCAGCAGAGCCTACTAGGGGATGTTTCAGTGCTCTTGTTGGGCCATGTCGCATTATATTAATGATATGCCACCCTGCATGCTAATTATTAACGTCTTTGTGCAACACATTCTCACTCCCAACTCGTCAACTTGATCTTTGGCCCTTCGCTTCAAACTATGACACTCTAGTGTCAGTTTCCGCTTGTTAGATGCATAATGTCTTTTCAGAATAAACTTCTGTGTTCACAGGAAACATACAGTTTCCACTCGTTACATGCATACATTCTCTTTTCAAAATAAACTTCCAATGTACGTTTACTTAGACAACAAAACTACTAAACTTAGGTTCAGGAAAAGATCATTTGGGTTAAAATAAGTATATTTGTTACGTAACAAAACTATGGTACAATAAGTCAACGTTGACTTGGTTTCACGAACAGCGGTCTCCTGGGTGGAAGTCCTGTGTTTGTTTGACCCGTCCAACCTCACCTCCTGCCCGCCCTACGTGATTTCTCGCTCTTTATACTACGTCTAATAATGACGCGGATGGGTTTACATTGGAGTTAGTTGGAAACCCGGTGCGTCTCATACAGACGCTAAAGGTTGCCGTGCTTCGTCACGGGCCTTGGCGTCACTTCGGGTTTTGGCAACAACGGAAGTGGTACGTGGTTTGTTTACACGACGTGAAAGTGCATATTTAACGGTGTGTGGACAGAGAGCGTCCGATATTATTAGGCTATGAGTAAATAAAAAGACCACAAATCTATCTCTTTCTTATCTTGATGGTTGGTTCTGTCAATAATATAGATATTATTCCTCATTACAATAAATTATTAGTTCTACGTTATTATAGAAAAATATATATAGATGCATTTCTAGGGGGTTCAGCGAACCGACAAAGGTGCCCAGTTGCTGAATTGCATCTAAGCCAATATATCCCCCCCCCTCCCATAATAATCTCACCAGCTCTACCAGCCCTTTACCTGCCTCATCCCTTAGCAGGCTCATTTCAAGCAATCCAGGAGCTGCTGTGACTGCTATGAATATGTTTATGTCCTCCCTGCTGCCGTCTGAAGCCGGTGATGTAAGAGGAGGGAAGCCGCCGCCTCCGCCTCCGCCGCCGCCGCCGCCGCCTCCTCCTCCTCCTCCTCCTCCTCCTCCTCCTCCTCCATAATAAAGGCACCGGGAAGTGAGAGTCTTTGCCTTCATCAGCTCTCCACACAATCAAGGCTTTGACCCACCAGCACCGAGCGCTCAGAATGGAAATGAACTCGCCGATGAAGTGATAGTGTGGCTGCGAGAGATTGTGTGTGTGAGAGAGAGGGATTGTGTGTGTTGGGGGGGCACAGAGGCCTACGAGGTGTCTAGACAATGAGGAAGCACTTTAGGACTCTCTGTGGTCTCATTACTTTTGAGCTTCCTGTCTGTTATTGTCCTAAAGAAGTGTTTGCAGTTCCTCCCAGTCTGGATGAAGGCGTCTTGCATACCTGACAGCAGCCGAGGGTCACAGCATCAAGAGAGGACTTTCACCTACTCAGCATCCATACTAATGCAGCAGCCAGCAGCCAGCGGGGAATACTTAATCATGCTGCAGGGCATCCTCCTCGTCCCTGCAGAGGAGTTACAGCACAAACACTGAAGGTCGCCATACTCATGTGTGCACAACAGCATACACTCTCAAGTTTACCTCAGTCGCCTCCGTGAAAACTACTTTCTCTAAATTGTTTTATTATTTGAAAGTCCCCTACAGAGGGAGTGTTTTATGAGCTGAGTGCTTAATATCTGTGGGTTGGACCACAGAGAGAAGAGGCAAATAAACACACCATGTGCAAGCTGAAGGTTTCATTCTACAAACATCTGGGAGGGAGAACATCTGGGTGGTTTAAGGCAAATATCTGACCAACGGAAAGAAATATCTTAAAGGAATAGTTGGACATTTTGGGGAAAAACACTTTCTTTCATGCAGAGCGTTAGATGAGAAGCTCGATACCACTCTACTACAGTCAGGAGACAGTTAGCTTAGCTTAGCTTAGCATGAAGACTGGGGAACAGGGAAACAACTAGTAATAAAAAATCCAACATCCAGTATATGAAGAATTTAGTTTCCAATCATCAACAAGTGATGAATACATATTAACATGTTTAAATGGAGCAGTTCTTTCAAGGATGCTGGAAATCAACAGCTGTTTTTAACAGACAAATATTTTTTTTTGTTTTAGGAAATTATAGGGATATATTTCACCCATATTATTATGTGTTCCAGTTATTTGCAATTAACCCTCTGAGACCCATAATATTGTCTTTTTTTAGGGGGGTACATGGGGTCTTTAGGGGGCGATAGCAGGTCAACAGTAGACGTCACATAGAAGTGGTGTACATCATCTGAAAGCTGGAACCTGAAGATTCATTTGAGATGCTGCTCAGCACTGTGTGTCAAGTTGTTCTAGTCCTAAATCTGTAATAAAGGATAAATTAATTAATTAACTAATTATTTATAAAGGCTTGAACATTGTGATAGAAGTATATGATGGTCATTCCCCATGCTCTATTATGTCTCATAAGTTGTTGCAGCAATTTTTGGGTTGCTGATTTGGTGCTAAATTTAACCATTTTTTTTTTTACCAGTGGAGAATTGCTAAAAATGATCAATAATCCCTCTAAAATACCACATTAAGACACCGAGACCTTGAGGAACACCATAGAAAAAGACATGCTGTGATTTGGGATCAAAACCTTTTGACATTTCCTTGAGATTTCTGCAAGAATTATATTTTTCTGCGATTAGATGGCGAGCACTTCTGTTGTGTAATCTGCTCAGAAACCCCCTTATTGTCAGTCCAGCTAGGAAAGCCATCATGAAGGGACTAAAGAGAAGACAAAACTAACATCCAGAGCATTCAGTTAACAGACAAACATCTGGATCCAACTCTTGTTGTTTAAAAAAATATGGTAAAATCTTTATTTAACCCACATAGGAAGGATATGGTTAATCTCTTCAGAAAGGAGCAGGGCTCTTCAAGACCAGATCTTGCTCAGAGGGGACGGTGCAAACCACAAAGTAACCATGCCAATAAGATTATTTCTGCTTCCAAAGCCTCCCGGTCTCGGTTTGTAGAACCAAAACAAACCCCGGTCTGCAGCAGACGTCTCAGACTGACCTCACGGACCTCCTTCTGTATGGTTGAAATGATGTCTTTTGATGTGTTTCCACACACCTTTGGTACGGACTTTTCTTCTCTTCCTCGCTGGATTGCCAGATTGCATCATGCAGGGAAACTCAATAAGGGAACATCAAAGTAAGTTTGTGACTTCCTCCGAAAGAGAAAATCCAATTTGCAGTTACTCTTTGCTGAGAGAGGCTATAAAAAGAAACCACAAAGTCAGTAGAGATACGCTTAAAAACTCAAAATGACATTGTAGGATATCATGTTTATGTGACCCAGATAACAAAGTAATATACAGGTGGTGACTAAAAATAACCAGGAATACAATATGATTTAATCAAATACATGCCATGAATAAACCTCACGCACGTCACTTAATGTAGAAGTCACTGCTGCCCCTCTATCTGTATACGTTAACATGTTAAAGCACTATATTTTATAGCCTAAAGGTTTTCTTTGATTTAATACTTCTATCATATAACACCGTCATCATCATATATCACCTTTGCAGAATGTAACATAGTAACTCAGAGTACATTTTATCTGCACAACTTTTAACTTTTATCTCACTTTTATACAAGCAACAGTACTTTAACTTTAGTCAAACATTGTAATACCCTCCCTGATTGTTACCCTGAGGCACCGTTAGGCTTCTTTATTCTTCCCAACTCCTCTCAATGTGACAAACACAGCACTGCATGCAAATAGTGAGTTATGGAGACAGTGAAAGGTTCACTGATTGTTAAAGCGGTTAATTACTCCGCTGCTGCCACTCGCCGTCTCATTTAAATGCTAGTCTTTTTATTCAGGTGAATTATTATGACACCTCTGATTTAAGTCATCAGAACCAATTAAACTAATGCACTATAGCTCCTCCAGCTACACTGTGTTTGTGTTCAGGGCTCTCCCTGTTTAGTAGGCATATTGCTTCTTTTATTTATGCATTTTTTCCTCAGAAACACACCGTTATCACTCTAATTCAGATACAGCTCGTTGACATGGAGGAAATATATATATATCCGCTGCAAATGTAATATCCAGGTTTCTCTTCTACGTGTTTTAAATGGAGAGCATATGAGCTTGGAGCATCGCTTTCGGTGATGTAGTCAATTAACAAATCTGTTTACGTGTGGAGGACCGGCTAACGGTTGTGTATTGAGGTGGTCACATAATGTACTGCATATCTCTATCCTTTAGATCTTATTCAGGTAGATTACGGTGAACTCAGCAGCTCCACCTGTCAGTTTTGCAAAGTTGGGCTTTGCTCGATGCAGCGAAAAGCTGTCGTGGCGCTGCGCAAACGTTGGAAATAACGGGTTTCAGAGCACAGTGGTGCCGTTGCTGCGTTGTGTGTGAAAGGACCTTCATGGTTCATGTCCGCAGGAGCGTTTGATGGGCTGCTACTAGACACTCGGCACCCGATTGGACGAACTCTTTCCCTTCGTGGGCTGCTGCTTCCAGCTTTCAAACTGGAACCAACATGGCGGCTCGTTTGGAAACTTTCTTCTCTTATTTCACAAAAATAGTTCAACTAAATGTGTTTCTGAAAACATTTAATGCGAGAAATAATCCATGTTGATGAATCTGTCTTTATTTTTGGATCGACAACGTTTAGTTTAGAAGTTTCTCGGGAGTTTCCAGAGGTGACGAGTAGTGTTGGACGCCCGTGATTTGCATAAATAGCCTGGACCTCAACTTTATGCAAATGAGGAACGGGCAACAAGCCGCCACGCTACCAGAATGCATTGCACGGCTGCTTACATAGACAATGCATTGTGGACCTTCAGTGAGTGAGAGAAGCCCGTTCTCTACGCTCATCCTCAGCTGGTCTTCTGACCATCCCCACCTCACGCCTGAGCACCCATGGGTGCTATAGGGCCTTCAGCTGCACTGCTCCCAGGCTCTGGAACTCCCTCCCTCCACACATCCGACAGTCTGACACTTTTACAACATTCAAATCCGACCTCAAATCTCACCTGTTCAAACTGGCCTATTCACTGTAGTGTCCATCAGTCTGTGTCCTTCCCTCAACACTGGTACTGTTTTATTCCCTCTCATACGTCTCTGCCTGAGCACCCATTTATAGTCCGGGTGCACAAGATGACCTGATGACCTTCGCACAGTCAACCGTTGAGCCTAACCAGGAATCCACTGGGCACCAAGAGAGGGATGTCACACATAGACTAAAGATTTGATGCAGAAGACATCTACTTAAGAACAAGATTAATGATATAATCAACAACAAATTACAATGCTGCTATATCGGGCGTATAGCATCCGTTAAAAAGCAATTATTATGTAACTCCCAAGCACAAATTGGACAGCATTACACTCTCTTTACCTCAATAGAAGCTCTTAATTTTTGACCACATTTGTTCTCTGGGAAATAAAATAATGATTCAAGCCGAAACTTCCCTTCTATGAGGAACGAGTGTGTAATTAAAAATAAATATCTGTTTTATGGCTCTCTATCTATTTTTATATACAGAGGAGGAGGATGAAGAACACTTTATGACCTGAAAGCTTTCATACTTGTACATCACACACTGAAATGTGTTTAAAGTGAATGTGGATATTGTAATGACATGAACCAGTGAGCTGAACATGTTGGTTCAAGCCTGTGGCTAAAGCTCTGTGCTGTTATCTGAGTGACGAGGTTGAATGCTGGCAACAGAAAGACCAAACGGTGCCATGAAGAGATTAGTCTCTCTAAGACAAAAGGAGAATATTTATAGTAAATGCTGAGCAGTGAAATCCTTTGTGACCCACCACCCACTTCTCCGGATTGTTATTAATCCTGCATTCTGTCAGACTGCTTTGTTAAAAGCAGCACAATGCCAAAAAACAGGACTTCTCATGCCAAATATCTTGGTGTCGTGCTGCAGCTCTGCTGTGTTAAGTCCTCTTTCTCTTTGGTTCCGTTTATTTTCTCAGGATCAACCTACTCAATACTGATCAGAGCTGCAGAGCTCAGGTTGGTGGTGTTGGGCAGTCGGTTCTTCAGGCAGTTATACATCCAATAAGTTGGACTGGACTAATGGCAAATTATCATAAAACATGGTATGTTCATCCATGGTGTATTCCTAGTGAAGTTGGTATTCTCCATCATCACCATCATGTCAAAGCTTCTCCTTGACCGACACTTTTTGATATGGATCTCCTAAAAGAAAGTGGACTCGGTCCACTTTAAAGAAATACACCTATCAACACCTCTATAAGTCTACAGTCCATCAGTTTACCCCTTCTATCTTATTTCTTTAATCTGTATACAAACAGAATTATAAATAAAAAGTAATATGTGGTTCCCATAGTTAGCACACAGACGGTGGAAACAATTTTCTCATCTAACTCTGCAAGAAAACAAATGTTTACAAAAGTGTATTTCCAAAAATGTCTTTAAATTAGTTTTTTTTTTAAAGAATTGTGTCATTTAAAATGTGTGTTCTGCTCACCAGCCGCTGATCGAGATGTTTTGGCTTCACTTTTAGGTATACATTTTATCTATACAACCAATGTGTTTATGATTAAATTGAGAGCATATAATTGTTTATCTAGCTCTTAATGTTGCAATATAGCTAACAAAGGGTAGGGTGAATATTCATGTATTTTTTCATATTGCAATATATATAGCAGAAAAAAATATTGCAATGTCAGTTTTTTCCAACAGCCTGCAGAATACATTTGTACATTAGCAGGAATGAAGCACAGCATGGAAGTGAGAGCAGCGCTCTGTTTATCTAAATGTGAAAGTGCAATAAAAATATGTTGTCGCTAAGATCAATTAATAATCGTAATCTCAATATTGATCAAAATTATCATGATTATCATTTTGGCCATAATCGTGCAGCTCAACGATGAGTTTGACTGACCTGTTTGTGTCCAACCTGTCTCCCATCGGACTTCTTTTGTCGTTGTATTACCAGATCTCAGAAAGTACAGTCTTACCATTACTGACCAAAACTATGAGAATAACAACCCACGTTGGACTTGAGACATCAATGAGTCTCTCTGATATAAATCAGCACTGCATGGCGTCTAACACTCGTACCTGTCTGGCACTGAGCAACCAAACCTGGCTGGTACTGATCCATCAAAAGGGTTTTAAAGGGGACCCTGTTCATCGGCACTATCGGGGTACAGTATATGTTTCTATGAAGCATCGACGACCTTATCCAAGGGCACATCTTCAGATTGTTTTCTGTAATTGAAATTTGGAGTTGCTCTCATCTCTTATTACTGGAGAACCCTCACATGCCTCTCGTTGCCCCTTCCTAATTATGCTGCTGGTGATTAAAACATGCTGGCAAGCCAAGCTATTGAGCTGGGTTGGTGCTCCTCTAATTAATTTGTCTTCCTTCCCTGGGCACATTATGCTATTTTCTCTTCCTCTCATGCAGTCTCAACATCTAACTTTAGAAACCAAATCTCACCAGGGTAGCTCCGGGACTCTCTGAATTTATGGGAAATATTCAAGTTGTCTCTGCTGTGAATGTTTCATCATTATGAGCTCTATTAGCGGGAAGTGAAAACAAAACTTCTGAGTTGAAATAACAAGTTAATTACAAAACAAACACTAAACCTCATACGAGGCTGTCATTCGCGTCCTTCGTGTCAGCGGAGTGAACAGCGGGCTGCAGTTTCTGTCTCCTCAAACTCTACAACGATGTCCCAGCGGTGGAAGTTTCATTCCTCTCGTCGGGAGAGCGGCGTGCAGGAACGAGGACTTGGAGTGTTGAGAGCAGCTAGGGAGGACAATAAATCATGCAGGAGAAGCAATGCCTGAGGGCCGGAGCAGCAAAGCAAGCACTGTGGGTGGAATAGCTGATGAGGGGGGGGGGGGGAGGGAGGCGGTGCATGAGTTGGCTTAGAGCACATGAGACAGACCGAGAAAAGGTGTGTTAGAGATGCATTAATAAAAGACAGAGCAGAGAGAAGCAAAGTACGGGGAGATGAAGGTGTACATGACAAAGAGTCAGACAGGGAGAGGAAAGGTAAAGATGGAGAGATTCTTCTCTCAGGACTGTTCCACGCCGCCAAAATGCCAAAACCTGAGTATTGTCCAGTCATACGGTTAGATTCTGGCTGCCAACTGTAAGTCCACAATGCCATCATTCAACCACAATCATGCTGAGAATATGGCCAAACTTCCCATTGTGGGCCTGCACCATGCTCATATATACAGTATATATATATACATATCCCATGTATCCTGGAATAATGGGATCCCCCACTGAGAGCTGAAGGCTGGGGAGCAGGACATCTGGACAAATGGGAAATAAGAGTATAGCAGCACATTTCCAGAGACTACTCCTCTTCGGAGTGAGACAGACACGGTCCATAAACTACAAAGTAATCTGTAGGGTTATTATTGCTCTCTTCATTAGTGGACAGACTGTCAACGGTTACAAAGGTCAAACAAAATCCTCAACCACACATAATCGTGTCTACTTTTCCTCTGTAGCCGTACGAGGGTAGCTCCTCCTCGGTCTACTTCCCTCTCCCCGTGTCTCTAATCTGGCCTCCACTTAGGCCGTCTGATGATGTGCCTGAGAGAAAAGGCTGCCTCATTAGGAGATGCCCCCACAGATGTCTGTAATTGTGCAGATCTCAGTGAAGCGTTGTGACCTCACCCTGCTCCCCTCAGTGAGAAGGCAACGAGGACGGTATCATTTCAGCACATCTCTGGCTGGAATCAACCACCAGCGCACACAGCTGCTGGGATCCACTTCGGTTTCACTAAATATTCTTAAAACATTAATTGCAAACAACTCGCTTTTCGGCAAATGTTGATGTTTTCACGTCAGTGTGGGTGACTTGTGTGAATCGTCCAGATCCTTATGTTGAGTTCACACCAAGAGTGAAGCGAGTTTTCGCCTCACTTTACTCACACAAGTTGGACCGCCGCGATCATATGTGTTCATTGGCGTTACTCGCTCTAGACGTGCTGGAGAGGAGGAGGAGGAGCTTGTCTCCATAGATCACAACAACTTTTCTTTCCGCCATTTCTGCCATCAACCTATATATTAGCTATATTAACTATATTAGCAGGGTTTGATTGATTAAAGGGTAACTTGGCTCAAACCCATCTGTTGCGAAGTATTCAAACCTAAATCAAACTATCTAATATTGTCCTTAAATTAATTATTTCACTCGATTTTTACAGGAATATTGAGAGAATTTCAAATAAAATGTGCAGTACAAACTCGCTGTGCACAGCAGTTTCATAAGGACGTAAAGAAAATACTACAGGCTTTATATATCTGGTCAAGCAGGAAAGCAGGTACCGTATTCTGATTTAGACACCTGGACCTCGAAAACATCTTTGTGCTCAGATTTCTTTCCTTCCTAGTACAATGAAGAGTTGTGACTTAGTTTGGAGTCTGCAAACACTGTGAAGGTACTCGGGTTCAGATGATTCTTCTTCAAGCACCTCTAAAAGCTTACGGTGAGTAATCGGAGCAGATGGAGAACTTCCACATCGATGCATTGCTGCGAGTTCCCCGAGGTAATTCTAATCCGACGTACATCTAGCGTGTATCATCATCATCACCTACCGTGGTCTGGTGCTCTGCTGCCGCTCAGCACAGCGAGCAGGCTCTGCTGATGAAGGCGCTGCCGTCTGCTAAGCAAACACATTATTACCGTGCACACGAGATGCTGCAATAACAACGATCTGATAGAGTCACACTGCAGCACTGAATACCTTATGGACCTGGTCTGTGAGCCTTTGTTATTCTCTACATTATGTCATACCAACCTGAGAAATATATATTCATGCATTTGTGTTAATATGCACTACTCCACACAGAGCGGGAGAACTGCCAACAGATTAGTGAGCTGCATGTCGACCCCAGCAGGAGGTCGATGGTCGACTAGGTTTCCTCATTTCAAAGCATTCCACATTACATTGATTAATTATGAACATTACATCTAAATGTTTATTCTCACTGTCATTAAATCTCTTTGAAAACCAGAAATCCTATCTGTCAAATACCCGTACAGATAGACACAAGCCCGTACTGGAAACAGGCTTATATTAGAGACAGATTTTTAGAATTATTATTTTCTTTACGTATATTCAATTGTAGCATTTCACCACACTCCCGGCACGCTTTTCTCGGAGAGTTTACTTTTGCCGTTGGTGGGTTTCCATTGTATTCATTAAAGCTGCAGTAGGCAGTATATTTGTGGCATCATTGGGCTAAAATCCCATAATAACCTTTCAGCATATTGTAATTCAAGTGTTCTGAGAGACTTCTGCTCCTCCTCATGTCTCTGTTTTCAGGCTTTAGAAAATCTAGCCCGTGACGGGAGACTTTGGCCAATCACAGGTCATTTCACAGAGAGAGAGCGTTCCTATTGGCTGTGCTCTAGCTGGTGGGCGGTGCTTGGTATAACTAGTCTCAATATGGCTGCCGGGTCACAAACTTTCTCATTTTACAGCCAAACAGTAACTACAAGATGATTCTGAGAAAATCTGAGGAGAGAAATAGGCATTACAGTAACAGAATCTTGATCCATATTTGATCAGCGCTGTCTAGTTTGACCGTTTGATCGGAGTTCGTGAGTGCACTACTGTCTACTACTATTACTGTTTTTTTAATCATATTTGCTCCATTTCTACTCACTGCAGCTTCAATTGAAAGATAATTGTGTTGTGAAAAGATCTACCAGTGGTACGGAGGTTAAACGCAGCTACTGCTCTACTGTATATCATAAGCTGTGATTTGATCTTCACAATAAAACTGAATTACTGAGACATTACGAGCAAGTACATGAGTGAAATTAAATGAATGGGCTGAAACGGGCTCCGAGGCTCCGCTGTGTGATGGCTGTGAGAGAGCTGTAGTGTAATGATGACCCTCTCTGATAGAAGCCACTTCAGGAAACCACTGTTTTCTGTCACCCTGTCATTCCCACTGAACACAGTGTTCACCTTCACACAGGATGGACCTCCACTCACCGGACCAACCATCGCTCTGCCATCCCAACGTAACAAGGATAGATAGATACTGTTTACACCACGGACGTTGGATTCTCATTGGCTCAGTGGTGTCTGTTCAAGAAAACACAACAAACACTGGTCAACAGTTTGACCACTGTTCTAAATCACTGCACCAGGTAGCCTATTTTAATCTGCAGGTATCCATGGCAACAACCCCACAGCTTCATGATGTGTTACTGATTATTTTAAAGGATACGGCTGAGGATATTTTACACTTTTCTTCTTGTCAACAAACCAACAATGAGTGTATCCTAGTGGCCTTTTTAGGTGGTAAAACAATGGTACATCATTATTACACAATTTTACAATTTGACATAATATACTAGTTCACATTTCCCACACCTGAGTTTAACACCAGTGATAGTCCAACTGATCACATACTTTTTAATATTTATTTATTAAGGGACGTTTCATTGAGAGGAAGCCTCTCTTTTTGCAGGAACTATCTGTTCACAGTTACACACATCGACAACCACAGTCTGATCTGCCGGTCCAGGGATTGAACCAACGACCTCCCTGTCAAAAGCTTGCTTCTCTAACCTTCCTCAACTGACTGCTGTACGGCTCAAGTTCCTGTTTGCATGCGCTGTCAAGTTGGGTGGCTACTTTATATCTGCACTGCAGAGCAAGCCCAATGTTCCCGTGTTGTCCTGCTGCTTTCAGAGAGATGCTTGAGGTCCTGAGAGCCTGTTCTTGACCAGGTACCATCTCTATCTATATATATTTTTATATAGCGTCAAATCATAACAGAAGTTATCTCAAGAGACTTTCATTCAGACCTAAATCTATAATTTAGAGACCAAACAAGAGATCCCCCATGAGCATGCATTGTTATGTGACAGTTGCAAGAAAAAAAACTCCCCTTTAGCGGGTAGAACCAGGCTCTGGGTGGGCGACCATCTGCCTCGACTGGTTGGGTTTAGAGAGAGGGAGAGGGAGAGAGGGGGAGAGAGAGAGGGAGAGAGAGAGAGGGAGGGAGAGGGAGAGAGAGGGAGAGAGATGTAAATAACACACACAGGTTTTTAGCAGCAGATTGGTTTATAATAGTATCCTGTGGCTGGTGGGCACCGAGGTATTTAAGTAATTCATGTTTGTTTTATGTTTATTAAGCTTTTCTTCAAAAGACTTTTATAGTTACTATATCTTCCTTAACAGAAATACTAACTCCTGCCAACCACAAGCGATGGGGGGGGGATTTGACATTGAGAGCATGCAGCTCTCTCCACATGGCGGCCTCTCGAGCACAAGCGTAATTAAAACACCTTTTTCATCAGCCACTGACCTTGAATTGAAAGATAAATAACAGCATCAACCGAGGATGTTTTTACGTCATGCATTAATCAAAAAATGATATGACTTATTTCTAAGTTACTCAGCACCACTAAAACCACACACTGCAGGCTCCAAATGACCCGTCTCCTCTAACTGTACGTGCATCCAAAGCCGGTCTTATTCCTCTGCACCATAGAACCGATGGAAACTCCTTGAAAAGACCAAAAGCAACAATGACCCTGTTTACACTGGTATCAACATGCGTCTTGGGCGATCGGATGCATTGTGATCCGATCACTCGGACCACTTGCCGAGGTGGTCTGGGGTGCATTGGACCACACATCTTTTGTAGTGTAAATGATAAATGCGTCCCGATGAATCGCAGACAAAGATGTAACAGGAAAATACTTGTTCCTCCTTTTTCTCCAGTTGGTTCTCAAATCGCGTAAGCTGTTGTAGTCGAGGGTTCTGAGCTTCCAACATGTTCTCGTCCCAACTCGGCGTCACTTTTCGGTTCTGATCCAACAGTAAGAGCTGCTGAGGTGCATCAGGTTTGTTCAAAACATAACGTCACGAGTATGTTTTTATTGTTGTTAGTGATTTGTACTTATTTGCCAACTACCTGACGTTTATTTGGCACTCAGTGCGATGAACATCTTTTTATCAGTGCGGATCATCGCGCATTAGTAAACACCAGTTCTTTTTGTCTTCATAGCAGGAATGGGATGCGATGCGAGATAATGAGAGAATGTCAGCTTCAATTCAACTATTAGATTAATTAATAATACTTTATAGATAGCAACAAAATATCTGCTCAGCATTCTAGATACGGACGTACATGAGACCACACGCACAGAACAAAGAGTGCACAAAAAGCCACTTGTATTAAGTGAAAATATTGTCGATGTGTGAGAGGAAGGGAGTGTAGCGGTGGCAGCTTTAATGAAGGCTATAAGGAAGATTAATGAGAGCTTATTGGAGCAGGCAGCCCCCTTTAGGAAGGCTGCAACACAGAGAACAAAGATCTGCCATCAAGGTGAAGACTGAGCGGGACAATTAGAGCTCAGAAACAAAAAACGTGACCCTTTTACTTTTACTTAACCTCATCAAATACCAAACCTAATGTGATTTCAGTAATAATAATGTGTGATTCTCAGAGGGATTGATCTTATTTTTAAGGGTCTTAAATAGTAGACTACATCGATGATAACTCTATGATGGTAGAAAACAATCTATGCATCGCTAAACCGAGAGACGAGTTCAATAAACTGTTTTAATGGGTTGCAGAAATTTTGAGCGAGAATGGGATTGACCTCTCATTCAGTAAATACTGCTTGTTTATATCCTCATTTCCCAGATTAGCAACATTGATTAATTTGCGATTAATCGTGTTTAAATATTTTTTTTTTTCCTCCTGTCCATGTTTATAAGTATTACTTATAATTGAGCTTTTTTTTTAAAAATAGTTTGGACCACTTTACATGTACAATAGCCACTCAGAATGAATGACCTGCACTTCTCACCCAAACTAATGATGTGATTTTCTCTCATTAACAGATCGGTACACAATTAAGCATCCAAATGAAAGCCAACTGAGCATGCAGTTGATGCAGCGATGAAGTTCGAACACATTGAAATGAATCCAATCCAAATATCCACACGTTTGCACGACTGGCAGTGATTTACAGTCATCGACCACAGCGGATCCTATTGATCACATCACTATTGATTAACTGGTGTTTTTCTTTACTGAACCCCCGTTGATGGCGCTGGTTTCGGGAGGAGAATTAGCTTCAAAATGCTGACAGCTATCTCAAGAGTTTCCAATCAGGCTTCTACTAAACCTCTAATTAATCTCTTAAATGCATGGGGGAGAAGAGTTGGGCTGTGAAGTGCAGAGGGCTTTATGTCTGAGCATCAGCGCCCCAGAAACCCCAGAATCTTTATCTGCTGCTCACAGAGCTTTAGGTTGGATCAAGTCTTGTTTGGATGTTGACTTACATCCTGGAGAAGCAGCAGCAGGGTTTCTGCTACAAGTAGCTTCCTTACTGCTGAGAATTTTCACTAAAATGTCTACTTCACTTTAGATTCCCTAATTTCACAATTAATAAATTGATTCATTTAAAAAGTGCTGTTATAACTTGATTAATTAAAGTTTTTTGAAATGTATTTAAATGGTAGATTAATTGAGTCAGTTCAGACTTTTGTTTCTCTTGTTGTCTGTTATACATAGCAACGGTCTGTTATACATAGCAACGGTCTGTTATACATAGCAACGGTCTGCTATACATAGCAATGGTCTGCTATATCTGCTATAGCAACGGTCTGCTATACATAGCAACGGTCTGTTATACATAGCAACGGTCTGCTATACATAGCAACGGTCTGTTATACATAGCAACGGTCTGCTATACATAGCAACGGTCTGCTGTACATAGCAACGGTCTGCTATACATAGCAACTCTGCTATACATAGCAACGGTCTGTTATACATAGCAACGGTCTGTTATACATAGCAACGGTCTGCTATATCTGCTATAGCAACGGTCTGCTATACATAGCAACGGTCTGCTATACATAGTAACGGTCTGCTATATCTGCTATACATAACAACGGTCTGCTATACATAGCAACTGTCTGTTTTACATAGCAACGGTCTGCTATATCTGCTATACATAGCAACGGTCTGCTATACATATTAACGGTCTGCTATAAAGAAATAACAGACCGCAGAAAGCCGTAATTAACCAATCAGAATCGAGTATTCAATACAGGCGTGTAATAATATTTTTTATAGTTTAGTGCTATTTCTTTCTACTCGCTATATGTAGATACTATTCACTATCTATACTTATGACATCACATGGGACAGCTGTGGGGAACACTATATCAGTGAAACAGCGAGGACCCTGAATGAACACCAGAAATAGACATCAGCTGTCTATGAACACCAGGCCAAAATTACCCCCATCATCCACTGGGAAGAGGTCAAAGGTCATCGACCAGGATGAGGACATTCACATCTGACACCAGAGACAATCTCTGATATATACGGCAAGCTGTTATCATGTTCCATGTCATGTGGTGACAACTGAGCAAGGAGATATAGTTGAAAGCTCTGGCAAAAGTAAGTAAACCTTGAGATAAGATTAGTCGTTTAACAAACCTTGACAGTTCCTCTCTTATCAGAACAAACACGCTTTAACCTTCTCAGGATGTATTCCAAGAAAAGCTGTGATCAGCAGACTACCGGTTAAATCTATTGGAAACATAAAGTAGTAAATGGTGTAAAGATGTTACTGATCATTACTTTAACCGTCGCCATTTATCTGCTGTTGGTGCAGTGTCCCCGAGAGACTATTCATTACAATAATCCATAATGTGATCGATGCATTAGTTTGCTGGCTTTACTGCTGGACACAGAGAGAGAGGTGATAATGGCCGGCTGGAGGAAAATACTGTACGTATTGCTGCATGATGGTTCGCCCGGTGCCAGATGCTGGCGGAATATGTCTGTTGGATAAATCAATAAAGTCCTCTTCGCCACAATCACTGCTGTCTCTCAAACATTGAATCTACTGACTACCGTTCATTCTGTCAAAACCAGGAGCCAATCAAATTAAAACAAATTAATTATTATATGTCAAGTAGGCTGCTTGTTACGCTGCTCTACACAAAGTGCTATCGTCTAAACTTTGCGTTTCTTAGCTGTGTAGCACGAGGCCTGAACTCATCAAGTTCTCCCACTTCTACCTCCACACCAGACTCAAGTCTGTGAGTACACCCAGGAAGGTAATGAAAACTGAAAAACACCGATAAGACGTATTTGCATAACACAACACTGTGTGTGGATGCTAACTGAGCACTTCTGTTCAATTAGGGGATCCATCACAGCTGGTTAAATCCAAACACACACACAGAGAAAACTACTGCATATATTTAATGTGTTGGAAAATATTTCAAATGTTTGTTGTAATTTGACTTTATGACATTTAGATTTATAGTCCTGCACATAAGAAACCCAGAGCAGCGATTCTCTTATTAACCGGCTCACGGCAGGAAAAGGATGGGTAAAAAAAGGACTTCTACTACTTCAGAGGAAAACACTGTTGGTGAGAGAGCGAGGAGTCCAGTGCGCCGTTCGTCTGCATGCACGCCATGGATGCGTGCTCGCGCTGCATTTCTTTACTAACAAAAGTGCTAAAAAACACTTTCATATAACGTTTGTCGTCCTTAAATACAAGGTGCAAATCCTTAGTATCCACACAATCCATTTTATATCGATATACGTCTCCCGTGAAGGACGACTTGCCGAGTACCTATCGATGTAGTTGGATCGTAGGAATTAATATCGATATATCGATGTAGTAGATGAATCGTTACACCCCTATGGTCGATGCATGTGTGCCCTCTACTGACAGGACTGGACACACTTATAGATGAGAAAACTTCTCTCGCACCGACCGTAGAATAACGCCGCGGGTGGGTTTACATTGGAGTCAGTAGAAAGCCGGTTTGTCACACGGTGTTGCTAAAGGTTGCCATCGTGCGTCGGTTTCCGATGCCGAGGGCCGCTTACGAAATGACGGTAGAACGGGTTGGTGATTCTTCACTCCCCTACCCCTCCTGTCTTGCTGTGGAGGAGTGTTGGAGCCTATCAGAGAGCACACCCTCTACACCTCATTAACACTCCTGTTAAGAGTGTCAGGCTACATTCACAGCTCTCTGCTCCCTCGACTCCTGTCCACTCTTGTGTACAACAAATGTCCTGCCAGGAAAGACTGATTACAATGTAAGTGATGATGAACTGTGCCATAAATCTTCTCACAGCTTGTTAACCGTGCTCCTCGTGTGGTCTCTTGAATCTCATGATAACTTATCACAATGTTCTCTCAGTGGAAAAGTCATTTAATATCCTGTGTTTACTGATTATTACGATCAGTAAACACTTTATTGAGTTCTCAGCTACTCACAGTACCTGCACAGTGTTGTCCAAAATGTGTGGTGCTGCTCTCTCTCTCGATACCAATTTTATAAAATCCATATTATATATATTCATTACACATTACTGTACACGGTGCATTAATACCTTAAACTAAATTTAATTGATAGGCCTAAGCATCAAATGACATGTATTCACTGTATTGATTCATTCATCCTTTATTCATTCTGTTCTTTTTCCTTTTGTTTTATCATTTATTTTCTGTTAGTAGTTTAGTCATGTAGTTAGTTAAATAAACATTTCAATTCATAATAAACTTGGTTATTTGATGTGTGTGTGTGTATAAAACAACTTAAATCATGATAAACTATTCCCAAGAACTCGTAGCAACCCTGAGATTACGAGCCCTTCAAATAATCACATTTTGAATTTTTCCCTGTTTTTCCTAAATTGAATAATTTAATTGAATATAAGGTTGCATTCTGATATTAAAATTAATTTTGTATGACAGCTGAAGCTGAGTGTCATCACTTTCCTTCACCTTTCACGACAATTCACGGGTTTACGATTCATAATATTGAGTTATTAATTAAAGATACACATTTTGATGTTAAAATTCATGACTGATTATGAATCTGCTTCATGCAATAATGCTTCAGTTTAATAAAGAGTAATAATGCTTCATATTTTAATTGTTATATTTTGTGAGCCAAATCTGAATCTGCAGCGTAACTCAGGTAAATGTAGTACTACGATGTTTTCCTCTGAAGTAGAAGTACACATTAAGTAGTATACAGTTGAGTTGCATGTTTTCAAGTGCTTTGGGGGCCGCTTGTTATATATGTATAAGTTATTTCGGCGTACAATGAGTTACAATAGTAACACGATTCAATATTTTTCATATCTAAACAGGCAGTAGCATGCCTTGCCTAACCGTAAAGTCTGCTTTCGGCCTGTACATTTTGAAAGTAAGGCTCACAAAAACAAACAAACTTTTTCCTGAATTTTGCAGATCCAGACGAATCTATCTATATGAGCCAGGCCCATTTGCATTTAGACTGATTTTCCACCATTTTGAATCTTATCCAAATCTGATTTTTTTTGCTGCTACTCCCACAAATTTTGAGCAATTGTCACCAAATTGGGTACAGAACATCTCTGGACCAAGCTGGGAAAAGTTACTATTTTGGATTTTTGTTTTTCCATACAGTGTTGCTAAAGCTGACCATCAAAGCTAGCTGTTGACAGGGCTCATATTACAAAAAAAAATGTCATATGTCTGGAACAATTTGTGCTATTGTGACAACATTTGGTGGACATGTGCATATATTAGATCTGAGTGACCATGGCAAATTTGGTGCCATTTGGCCAATAGGTGGCGCTGTAGCAGCATCATCTAACTATAAAGGAAGTATTCTCTGTCTGTCTGTGTATGTGTGTATTACTACACTCCGCATATCTCAAGAACCGTTCAACCAATCAAACTTCACACTTGGTGGGTACAAGCAGCCATACTGCGGTTCTTGACAACGCTGAAAGCAGAACTTCCGGGGTCCAAGCAATTAGCCTGAAGAACAGGCACTTGCTCCGAATCGGCACTGCACTAGTTGTATTGCAGTTGTAAAAGAAATACACGGAGTGGCTATAAGAGGCCCAAGATTTGCATAAAAACTAGCCAAAAACATGGAATATCCATTTAAACACAGTGTTATATGACATTGTGAATGAAGATTGGAAATTGCTGATCAAGAGCTTCAAAACCTCATATCTCAAAAAATAATAATCTGGATAAAATTGTGTCATTTTCACCTAAATGAAATAGAAAATAGCAATTAATTAATTTTCCAAAATAAGTACATACGCTTGCCCATTTAAGGGTTAGAGGTGAGTAATGCACTTTTTTTTGTATACTAAAGAAACAGATTATTGTTTATTTACTTCAAAAAATACCCACACACACACACACACACACACACACACACTGCCCTTGACTGAAAGCTGCCATTAATCTACGCCTGAGAGAAGTGCGGACACAGCGAGGAGGAATAATCGAATCCGGACTCAACCAAAGGTAAGTAGTATTGGCGTTGACGTTCATCAACAGTGCTGAGATCAGTGCTCAGCCTGTGCAGGAGCTGATTCATCATCCTCCTGTTGTGTTGACAGATACCAGACGTGGCAATGACTCAAAATAAATTATTTTATACAGTAGTGCACTGCGGGCGTGTGTATTAGTGGGTGTACTGTATATACTATACTTTACTATACTATATACTACTATATGTATATACTATACTAAACGGCTACTATATGGGTTTGCTGGAGTTTTCCCACAGTGATGAGCGGTTTGAAACATGCTCGGCCTGATGTACAATACGTGCTAATAATTTAGCATGTAAACTGTGGAGCAGCAGAGTTTCTTTGGATTATGATATCCATGCTAGTAGCCTCTAGAGGTTACAATCTGCATTAAACCCCACAAGTATTGGACAAAATGAGCAGCATAGTGGTGATACCTTACAGGTAGTGTGGATAACAACAGCAAGAGTCTACAGCAGCCCATTACGGCTTTGTCTAGCTGTTATTTGGCACAGCGTGGTGCTCCTAAATCCTAAAGTTTGTGAATCCTTCTGTGTGCGTTCATTAATATTGAGACTGATCTGACTCCATAGACTTTAATACCAGGTATATAGGTGCAAAGGCCCCAGATACAGATCACATGTTAAAACCAGGTAGAAATTGAAAAGTGGGTGAAGCATCGGCCATCAGTTTTTGGAGAAACTAAATGTTGGAAACATGATGTGCAATTTCAAAATATGGAATAGAAATTCACATTAAATTAAAATGCTCTACCTGCTGCCACAGATATCTGCCCTCAACACTTGACCTAAGATTCAGCGCACATTTCTGCTGGCTCACATCATCTGAGCAGCACCGGAGACAGACGGAGTTAATAGGATATTCCACAGGGGTTGTCTGCCACAGAACAAGGACACGTAAAGAACACATTCTCCGTGGCTGGTTTATTTAATAATGGCAGCCTTCAAGTCAAGGCACACACACACACATATATAATGTGCTGCAGCCCCGAGAGAAGAGCACGGAAAAATGTTTTCCACTCTCGGTCGTTTGTTTGCAGGCAGCCACCGATCAAACTGTGATCCTGACCGAGGCCCGGCTGCTCGGAGCAGAGCTCCACAACCTCTGCCTCTCATTGACCATTATCTAGTGAAAAGGTCATTGTGGTGTGACTCATCCTCCTGCTGTGTGTGACGGGAATAAATGAAGGCAGGGAGATTCGGTCCAAAGCGGGAGGAGAAACAGATGAAAGCAAGAAGAACAAAGCATCAGTGAGAGGGTTGTACCTGCAAAATGGATGAGTGGAGATGAAAGGATGGAGAGGATTTTGAATTAAGTTTACAGGCCTTGTAAATTTATAGGATTGATGTGAAAGATGGACATTATACCCTATATGGCCTTATGGCTGCTCAATACAGAAGCTCCTTAATCTGATTCGGCAAAGCACAAATAAAGCATTTAGTTCTTTGTGAAAAACTCTTTTGCTTGTGTTGGGTCATACACCGTTCGTAGCTCTACCTATGACAAATAATGCACTGCAATTCATATATATCCAACAAGGAGACAAGTGTTTGTACCCCTTGTGATACCAGAAGTCAATGTAGATTATTTGTCACGTAACTCCTGAACTTCCACTCCGCTTCCGTACTTATATTTTAATACGAACCACATTCTTTTCCTAAACCTAAATACGTAGTTTTGTTGCCTAAATCTAACCGAGTTTCCTGTGAAGACGGAAGTGTATTTTGAAAAGACATATACATATAACGAGCGGAAATTGACACGTGTTGCTAGACATTCATAGGAAAACGCACTAAAAATGAAAACTTTCCATAAGATAACATACGATTGTTTGTTAGGTAAATATATGAGGATAACATGGAAATAATTTTCAATAATCAAACCAGCGTTTTTTAACGTTTAACCCCTAATTTATTCTTAACTGACCCAACATTTAAACGAAAGCATCGGGTGCTTCTGTTGGTTTCTCGTTTCTCTTTCTCTGGCAGCCATTTGGTTTCCAATTATTTCACCATATAATAAAACCCTCTCGCAGAGACTTCAACCTCACTAGACGATCCATCACAGTGAATATATCTTTGTCAAGGTTATCTTATCATTACATGGTAACACTTTTTCAAAGTTAGGACTCATTTGGAAGGTGAGAGTCTCTGAGCTCAGAAACATGAGAGAGAACAATAAGTTAGTCCGTCTTCCCTACCCCTTTCCTTCCTCGGTAAGAGCTCTGACAAATGATTGACCTCATGGAACTCCTGCTCCCGGGCCGCTAATCCAAGTGGAGGATGACCTGGACCCGCCACCTGGATTGATTGCTGACTCTGCTTGTATTGAAACGTTCTTCATTTATAACATGTGGCCATCAGATGGTAGTGAAGAGGGATTTTTTCACATGAGAAACTTACAGAAAGATAAGGCATGAATATGTTACTGTTTGAGGGTTGTACATCATCCCTTCAGGCTTGGGGCTGAATGTATGTGTGTACATAATGAGTTGTATGCATTTGAAGCTGTTAGTTGTCCATGCAGTTCATAGACAGAAACAAAACACACTGATTGGTTTGGAGTTTTGCTCCGTCAGGTTCAAATGTTGCCAACATCAGATCAATACCAGCTGTCACTCCATCAACAGACTGAGAGAGCTTTCTACTTTATGTTTTTTCCACCAATCGCTCAAAACTGGAGTTAAAAGGAACGCTTCCCCGAGCAACAACAGCCCTGCTTAGAAGGATGGGCACCATTACATACTGTAAGGTGCTGAAGAGCCATTGATCAGAGGCAGCTCCGAGCACGGGGAAACCTGCGAGGGGAAAGCGAGGAAGTGGTGTGGCTCTTAATACATGTATTGATCAGCAGCGAGAGATAGATGGCTTTCCACTATGATACCATCTGTCATTTCAGGTGCAACAACCTGTTGGGTACGCCCTCTGGGAGAGCCTACCTCCTCTTTGGCCTGGAGTTCGGCAACAAGAGGAATGGAGGCTGTCATGCAAATGGCAGGGGAGGAGCAGATATCCAGGCATACAACAGACTGCCCATGCCGGGGGCCTTTTGTTAAAACATGGCTTTGTTCTAACTCCTGTGATGAGGAAGCGCTGAACGGCCCATCAAGAAAGCACAATTCTGCTTTTTCATGTCATTGTGTATTTCCTGTTGGTCCCATGCCTCAAACATTGCTTTCTACATTACTGTCACTTACAAAAGGCACATGCAATTATTTTTGTCCTCTCCCAAAAGTCCTTAGCCTATTCAAATTTTTCACAAATTTATGTGTTGCAAATAAACGCTGGAAACTTTTCCTAAGTCATGCTCTCTGATATTGAATCCACAATGCACCATTCATTTCATTGTGATGCACTGTGTGGTGCCAGCTAACAGTTTGAATCCTCCTGGCGATGGAAGAGGGCATGCCATCTTTACTTTTCAAAATTTGTATTTGCTTTGCTACCCTTAAAATATAATCCTTCATAGTGTACTCACTGTACACGGCTGTAATCCAGAGGGCATGTGTTTAATTCATAAAAATAGGTCTGCAATATTCCCATTTTCTACCGTTACCTTGCTCTCAAATGCCTCACAACCAACACAGAGCATTTGGGGAAAAGAATTGCCCTGAATTGCCCCTTTCAGACAGTGCATCCTGTCCAGCTGCATACAAAGCACCTCTTTCGTTGGTAATGTAAGACCCTAAACCCCCAAACTAACCAAAACCATCAGTCAACTGAACCATCTGATATATGGAGCCTCTGGAGGCACTCTGCAGCCACGCTGCACTGTTTGGAACAACATGCTCTATCAACTATAGAGCCCAGATGTTCACAAGTTCACACTTCACAAGAGCCAACTCAAAGTTCAGTTCACACAGATTAAAATGAACTAGTTCACGTTCATAGTTCACAACTTTGAACTAAGTTCACAGTCCCTAAAAATTAACTAGTTCAGTCATTTCTTTCTTTTAAACTGTCATGGCGTTTAGTTAGTGTCAAATTTCTTCTTTTATTCTGAAGTATTTGCAGGACAGTGTTGTAGAATATGCAGTGACTTGCACGGCTCCATGAATGAATAAAGTACAGGGTTTTAATTGTGGAATATTACATGAGCACACACTTCTTAACCTTTTTCTGTCTAAAATAAATATAAATTACATTTATTATGAAATGAAATGGCCATTATGAAAGTTAAACCCTATGTAGAAAAAAAGGGCTGACAGCAGCAGCAGCAGCAGAAACGCTGCTGGTGTGAACACCACACACATGAGTCACACAGCAGTTCAGCGAGGCAGCCGCCAAGCGCTGCTGACGTTCCCTGAGTTAGAAGTCACATATAGCACAGGGATGTTTGGACACATGTCATTTCTGTGTTTAAAGCGAGCTCAAGTGCAATCAGACATGCAGAACTAAGTGGAAGCCAATTAGAGCCGGTATTGATTGGGGTGAGCATAATTGTCATTGAGCCCTCAGGCTTTATTCTGTGAGTCACCATATATGAAAGGAGGCATCTGCTGGAGCTAAAACACTGAGGTATCCTACTGGAGCATCTGCTGTGCTGACAGGTGGAATAAATCACCTGCTCCACTACAGTGCGTTGCTGCACAGCCAAACCTTGTGAGGACTGCAGCTCTCTGGTTCTGGGCATGAAGCCCTGTAGACTTCTACAGAAACACACTGAGCCAAGAGCAGGTCTGCTCACATGACCTGCTGAGAGACAACAATACACATATATGCACAGATTGTTAGCAATACTTTCATCTATCAAAGAAATACCGTAAAACTGCAATTAATAGCTCAGCCTTTTATTTGCTTCAATCACTGAACCCAACCAGCGTCCATATGGGACGATTTAGCACACAACTCATGATCAGCAAAGAAAGGAAATACTATCAAATTAATTATTTAAACCAACAACGCTTGTTTTACACACACCTCTCTTTATCCTGTTAAAACCCAGATGCCCGTCAGGCCCTGCCCCTCACTGATTATAGCATCTGAGTGTCACACTGCATTTGACTCAGACGTTTACAGCACACAGGACTGTGACCGCCTGGCAGCTCTGAAGAAGAGCAAACTGGTTTGACACCCATGCTCCCAGCAGACATTCAATATTAATGCCCACTTTGTATATATAATTAAATGGCTTGATATTGCAAAAAGTGTCATGTTTATGTAAGCGAGTGTTTTGCCAGATCCAGATCCTCGGAGACTTCACAGGTAAGAGAGAAGCAGACCGAGCAGGCTGACACGTGGCGATGCTGTCGTCATGTTGTATTTCACCAGGGTGCATCACACTTAGCACAGCAGTGAAGTGAGTAAGAACACGGTGTGCTGTTCTGCTGTGAGACATTCACACTGTGACCTTTCTCTAAAGCATTCAATATCAGGCGTGTTGTCATAACAACCCTCTCTGGCTGCTCAGTGGACTGCATTTGGAAAATCCAGCATCAGTAAACTCTGGACACTGTGGCTCAGCTCCTCTTTAACATGTATTTCTACCATGTGTATTTATTAATTTGCACTGTCGCTTCTCTCAAATAAACTAGAAGTTATTGATTATTATACTGTTTATATCCTGGACATATAGAGGAGTTTTGGTTTCAGATTCAGTCAGGTACCGGTTTCTAGGACTTGGACTTGGAGTCAAAAGTAAAATCCACAAATAAAATCCATTTTCCTGCAATTTACAATCACCTCAATTCTTTAGAATCGAGAAAACACCACCGATTTGTTTCCTGTTTCAAACAGACATTTAAATTGGGAGGTCAAGTTGCATGTTCTAACAAACGATGAGCTCTCACTAACCCTAACCAAGAACTTTTTTTGCCTAAACCTTAACCAAACCTTAACCATGGAGGTGGCAGGAGAAAACATGGGCATACAAATACATTTGAAACATTGCTTTTTAACAGTTTTTGAAGACAGACTCTTCCAGGTGCTCTGGTTCCTTCTCACAGTCCAAACACCTGCAGGTTTGGGAAATGGAAAACTTATTTTTTTTGTTTGCCGTAGGTGTGAATGTGTTTGTCTTGGCAGCGCTCAGTCTGGGACTTTGGCCTGGACACAAGTGCTCTTGACTAAAGTCTTGGTTGGAGAGCAACACATTTTGAGAGTGTGCATCGTATCACTCTCTGTGTGCAGCACACACACAGGAATATATACCTGCAGGATTCATACGACTCTCCTGCCTGAGTGTCAGGCTTTCTAGCAAAGCTGTATCATCAGATCAGCAGAGTTGACACAGAAAGTGAGTCTGAGATAAACAAGGATACCCCAATTAGAGAAGAAGAGGCACTTTGCCATGCCTGTGGCGTAAACACTTTGCATATTTATGAGATATGTAAATAAGAAATGAAGATGCTTTGTGCTAAAGAACCAGAGAATCCACAGAATGCTGATCTGTGTAAAGAGACTTCTAGAGGTACGGTAGTTACTGAAACATTACTGCAGACAACCTCAAAAACAGTGACAACAACTCTGAGTTAAAGGTATGTTTCCAGGTCAGGGCTGCACGACACTGGAAACAAACTGACATTGCAATATTTGTTTTATATATTGTGATATGAAAAAATAGAGGAATTTTCACCTTAAATTTTGTACATTTTAAAGTAAAAGCATAAATGATGACAGTCCCAGTCACACAGGGAGCCCCGTCCATCCCTGCAGGGAGAGAGGGCGCCGCGAGCGCTAACCTTGAAGCCCCGGAAAGTGACGATGTAATAGGTGCTGTTCACACGTTTTACTATATTTTTTAATACAATCGCTCTAGAAGAGACGATTAGCGTATTGTTACCATGGAAAACACCAGTTCCGGTTCAGTGACACGACGCGTCAGAAGTTGCGCCCATAATTCACGCAAGGCATCATTGGGGCTAGGAATAAGGTGGGTAGTTTCTCTGGAGCTCAGACCCACATATTTTTTTTTTTTACCTGCCGTGCAGTCGTAATGAAATAACTCATTAAGCCCATAAACGTCTGTGTGGCGTGTAAAGAAAATGAACCACGTGTGAAATCACGAAGCATTCGTTTGCTAGCTATGTTATCAAACATTGGGATGTTATAAAAATGGTAAAAAAAATACAACCAGAGTCTCGGCATCACTCTGGTCAAACTAGAAATTGGTTCCAAAAATGTTAATTAATAAAGTTAATCACAGTGTGTACAAGCAGTACAATCTGTAGCAGGCAAAGCATGGCAATCTATCTATTGTGTCATAGGGGTGATTACTCTAAGCAGTCCGGAGCTGGAATCCCATTTGGATGGAAGCCCAGAAGGGTCACCGTAAGCAAGAAACTGAACTCTGAGCCAAACGCTTCAGGATGATGATAGCAGCGGGATGCTGAGCATGAGGAAGTGCACCAAGCATCATTTTAGCTTTTATGGAATCAGCCCTTAGAAATGAAAAAAACTTTCATCCATGAATCTGCGATGCCACTAAAAGCGGGCCTGGGTTTGTGATAGGAAACAGACAGTGGATTGTAAAGAAGCTCTCAACCACGCGTCTCTCCTCCTTCAGTGGATCTTGACTGACAGCCACAGGAATGAACAAACTGACACTTACGACACGACCATTCATGAAATCACAACAAAACGAGACAAGTGTCAAGTGCATGCGTTTGGCCAAACACTTGCCGGGCCTCCTCCTCTTAGTCTGTTCAGTTTAATCATGTTAATATCCTAGTACAGATGAGGAAAACAGCCTCGCTAATGCCCAGTCAGATTAGTACTAAACCTCCTGCCAATCACACGGAGAGACTATAGAGCTAACTAGTTCAGCTAACTCTCCTTCAGGGTTTCATTCTCCCATTTATTTGGAGTGAGCGAGCAAGTTGTTTGACATGGGATGAACCAAGGTTGTGATTCAAACTGTTTTCGACAGCCAGACAAATGATGTGGGAACTCACCTTTGAACAAAATGTGCTTTCACCCGGTTTATTACATGTGTGCAGTACAGCACACAAACACACAAAGCTTTGATTAAAACTTTTTCTGCTTTGACAACATTGTTAGGTCAGTCCTCCTCCCTCCACAACGTGCACCATGACCAAGCACAATCAAATCAAGCACCCCGATTGGTTCATAGCAGTGATATCCTATGACGTCTAACTCCTTTGCACTTTCAGTATCACTCCATGTTTGCGAAAAAAAACTTTAGACTGATGTGTTGTCATGGTTTTAGTGACAGGGTCACGGGAGGAACACAGGACTGGTTACAGGTACAAAGTTAGCTGCTAAAATGGAAACTTGTAAGGTTCAATTCTATGGAGAAGTGGATTGAGGAGTGCCATATCTCCAGAAAAACATCCACATGCTAAACAACATGCAGCGTTATGTAAAGAGGAGGTTCCACAATGTTGCCCGGAATATGCAAAGCAAGCAGGAACACTGCAGAAAGACACCAACCAGTCCTCCTCCACAGCACCATGATTCAGAAACTATGGCTGTGTTGGAAACCTCATACTATACTAGTAGTATGTACTGATTTGGCCAAAATGTAGCATGCAGTATGCAAACAAAAGCTAAATCTACAGTATGACAAAAAAATACAGTACTAATTTGGAAAAAATCTCCAGTATTCATCGAGCCAGCAGGACAGTCTATGGCCAAAAACGGCAAGTTATTTTACTTTTTTCGTAGCTATTTCATCACTAAAATCATAATTTTTTAAGCGAAAAATCAACTGTGTAAATTTTGAATATTAGCAGTTTTATGAAAATTGATGGCGTATCAAGCATTTTCAGAGTTGAGAAGCTCCTCAAACTGCCGTGACAGCAAGCCAGCAGCTACCGGGGTCGCTGCCTCGCCAGCCGGGCGGCCACGCTCACAGACCGCTGTGAGCTGGCTGGAGATCTCTAGAGACCGGTCTGTAATTTTGGCAAGGACTTTCTGGGCTTCATGACAGAGTGGCCAGACGGAAGTCTCTCCTCAGGGAAGGACACATGAAAGCACCTAAAGATTGAACTGTTTGGTCTAGATTCTGGGACCGCTCATCACCTGTGCAATAGCATCCCAACGGTGAAGCATGGTGGTGGCAGAGTCATACTGTGGGGGTGTTTTTCAGTGGCAGGGACCGGTCAACTCTGAAGGAACCCAGACTTGAAGCCAATCCAACATCTCTGGAGAGACCTGTGGGAGAACGACGGTCTCCATCCAACCTCATCTGCAGAGAAGAATGGCAGAAAATCCCCAAATTCAGGTGTGCAAAGCAAAGCTCGTCGCATCATACCCAAGGAGACTCAAGGCTACGATCGCTGACAAAGGTGCTACAACTACAACTGTTTTTTTTTGTATTTCATAACTTTTTTAAAAAATGTGTGTTGTTTGTCAAGCAAAAAGGGTGGGTTGACATGAGCAACATGTTCCAGTAATTGAACAGGACATGTAATGTGTTATTATGGCACACAAATCAATGGCCACTTCATTCTTTGACTGTAAGCTATGATTCATCAGCGTTTATCATTTTCTGTTTTTAAAAACACACCAAATACATCAGAGCTCTGAGATGTGTTAGTGAAAGACAAACCTTCGGTAAACAGACACCAGCACTGTGCAGGAATTCAACTATGATCACAGTAGATACACTCACGCACACACTGTTTACAGTAAATAGCAGTGTGTGTGATAGAGACAGGCTATGTAACAGGGCTGTGGGTTGTCTCCTACAGGATTAGTCATGTTATTGTTTTCTGCCTCTGCACTTTGCAGCCTTGTTTTGTCCCACTGGTGTTTCATCTCCCCGTTCTGAGGAGACACTGCTGCCTTTTATTAACAAGCCAAGAACGAGGGAGCAGGAGCTCAACAACCGTAGAGCGTCTGATGTTCGCTATCAGCACCTATAATACCAAACTGGTGGCTTTATTTCTAGTCTGTGTCCATTTGGAATTACAGCTCTGTAATTGTTAAGAGTTTCAGTAGTTGCCAACAACACTTTCAGATTGCTTAAAGTCTGTTTTATCACAACAACTACTGGTCAGATTTCCATGAAATTTGCAGTGCTTGCTAAAGGATGAATACTTATCATTACTATTTTGTCCTGTTTTCCCTGGGATCCCTTGTACCCGGGCAGCTCTTCAGTCCTTAACCCTTAAAACTGCAACGGCCCGCCGGTGGGCCCGGTTGCTATTCTGTCTTTCAGAGAAAGAAGGTGTCGCTGTTGAGGCATTTTTATTAGAATGTATTAATTAAACGATTTTTTGCCAAAGAAGAGAGAAAAGAAAAGTTATAAATAATACTGAGATTTGGTAATGGTTTATTCCAGCTAATTACTCTTTTTAATATTTTTCTTGCCTCTTAAAAAATAATAGAGGAGGAGCAACCTCCTCTGCCTCTATGGACCAGCCTCCACCAGCTTCAATCCATATTTGTTGGCGTTTAGCCTTTCAAAAACGAAATTTTCACTGCGGTCAAAAAACAGTTTGCTCTCCCGCTTGCCAACTCATTCTCATTCCAGACAGACTTTTTTTTTTTTTTTTTGCCTAAAATGGCTCTTTTGATAGTAAAGGTTGCTGACCCCTGACTTAGACATACGTCACGTCTGCAGTCGACCTGTTCACAAGCTCTTTTCTGTTAAAAGTAATCTGCATTCTAGTAATTAAAAAAATTAAAATTAAAAAATCATGTGAAAATACCACTCTTTTGTAATACTTTTCTTGAGAAATTATAACTTTATAATTGCAATATTTCATACTATAGAAACTAAAAAAAAATTGTTTTTTTACATTTAATCCATTACTTGCGAGACACACACACACAGATGTCAGATAATAGACTCCATCAAAACCTGACACACTTTCCTTATTTGGAAGTAGACAACAATGTCTCTTTGATAGAACATCTGGGTGTTTATTTCTGGCCGGTGGCAGGTTGTGAGGGCATACATCTGTAACGGCGGGTGTCCGAGTCCTGCAGAGTGCCAGTGTATATCAGACTTTTAGATCAGCTCCCAGTGGATCCCCGGCAGACGCTGTCTCACACGTTGGCTTCACTTCAGTGACTCTCTCAGGTCACACTGCTGGCCCACAATGCCTGTGGAGCATACATAAACAGCCGTGACCTCCTTATTCAGACCGACCACTGTGGCCTGCTGGAAGTGAACAGCCAGAAAACGCCTGTAAGAACATCTGGCGGCACTAAACACTCAGAGATTTCACAGTTACTCGCTCTATGGCAGGGGTTTCTAAAGTAGGGACTGTGGAACCCTGGGGTGCATTAAGGACGGGCCAAAGGCATTTTTGTTTGTACATAACTTCTGACCACAAAACATTTACAGTTACTATATCTTATGTTACATATTGGAATGGAAGAGATGAACAAAGAATATAAAAATCACCACATTAAAGGGAAAATTCGCCACCTGTTATGTGGTTGTCCAATCGGTGCTGATGGGAAATGTAGTCCGCTGAAGAAATGAATCCCCCTGTGTGTGTTATATCGACGGAGAAAGCTGATTTCTCCTGCTGAGCCGTACCGCTGTGCCTACATGTATCAGGATGCATTGCTACATCCGATAAATAAACTCACAAAATGTCAATGAAGGAAATATTCTTACACCTAAACAGAACAATATCCGTATATACTCCTTCTGAATTCAAGTAAGACAGGCTTAATTACCTCGTTAACTCATTAAAGTAAAACACAATTCAATCAAACTGGACAGAAACAGCAACTCTGGTTTGGTTGAAATAAATCCTTAATTCACAGAGTGAGATGTGAAAATATGCCGGCTCTACATGCTGTTTTCTGCCGCCGTTTCTCTCTGCCGTGCGCTGGCCCGTTTAGCGGCGGCCCGCTGA
Source organism: Sebastolobus alascanus (assembly GCA_916701645.2). Lineage (NCBI taxonomy): Eukaryota > Metazoa > Chordata > Actinopteri > Perciformes > Sebastidae > Sebastolobus > Sebastolobus alascanus. Next base: position 162,692 of record CAKAOJ020000369.1, read on the forward strand.
GCAGCTGCCCCGATTGCAGCAGCTCGTTGGCGGCTCTCGTTCTTCAGAGGCAGACCATAAAGGAGCTAAATCTAATGACAAAACTTGCCTGAAAATTGCACTGCTGGTCTTAGTTGTCTTTTCCAGTTTAGGAAAGGTCTCCAGCACACCTCTATAATAACGCACTCCAGGCTCGCTCTCAGCATCCAACAAAAACTGCCCACTTTGACATTCATAAACAGCAGAATGATCCCATTTCCCGTTGGCATCGGAGGGCAATTTGAGCAAAGGCTCCACCAGTCAGTGTTTGCTCTCGGCAGCTCAGGTTCTGGAGGTTCCCCGCTGGCCATATCCTCGAGCTCCTTTGTAAATTATAGTAATAATCCACCATTAAAACCCTGTACTTTATTCATTCACGGAGCCGTGCAAGTCACTGCATGTTCTACAGCACTGTCCTGCAAATATTTCAGAATAAAAGCCTCGTGTTAACAAATGAAGGAATTCTGTCCACAGAAAAAAAAACGTTTCAGTGTTTTTAATTTGAAATGAAAGCAGTAAGTGTTGATTTAAAAATGAATCTTTACCTTTTTTCATGTCCGTGACATATTCTACAGATACAGACATTGAAACTGTAGTAATGTAGCTGGTATGATGTCAATATACAGTAAAACAACAGCAGCTGCCACGCGCTGCTGATGTTCCCTGTGTGGCCTGGACTTAAGGGTCCAGCGCAGTACTGAGATCTGTGTTTCTTCTAGAAACTGAGGCACTACAGACGAGACTGTGTTATAAAGAATAAATGCATGAGCTGCTCTGGTTTATCCTTGTTCTCTTATTACACTGGGTCAATCAATACAGCAAAGCATCATCATTTATTTGAGACTGTCCTCTTGTTTTGGTGAAGGGGGTATTAGATTCCCAATCACTGCAAACTTGAGATGCCTTTGTAGCTCCATTATGTTCCATGTTTTATAACAGTCTATCACAGAGGTGGGTTTCATAATCCTGCTCCTCAGCGTCTACAGGGACGCTTCAGAATTTGTTATAAGGAGCTCTGTTAATGGATCTACTACATATACTTCTTGGGACTAAATTGCCCCACTTTTTAATATATAAAAATATACTTTAAATGTACACAACTAGTTTACATCCAAGTTGTATTTTGTACTGCAACTATAATATGAACTATACAACAAGGTATACTGTTAGTTTACTAGTTCAATACTTGTAGCCCACTTTTTAGTTTATGAAAGTACACTTTAAAGTATACTCTCAGTTAACTCTGTAACTTTTACTGCAAGTATACTTGTAAGTTTTCTTTCCCACTTATAATACTTAGCTAAATGTACTTATACTTTTCTGTATACTTTTCAGTATAAGCCAAGTATACTTGGACTTTTCTGTATACTTGTCGGTATAAGCTAAAGATATTTAAGTATAATTTTGTGAAGTATATCTCTAAGTACATAAAAAGTAAACTGAAAGCATACTCTCTTGTTTTAAGTTTAAAAGAAGTATACTAGTAGCACACTTGAATAAACTTCTTTTTTGTGAGGGGATGCATTAATGTCTGAGCTTTTTAAGGTTGTATTTCTTCGACGTAACTTATTAATTGCTTTATATAGTGTTGGGTCGTTTAAATCATAAACTGCAAAGTACCTACAGTTGTCAGATAAATGTAGTGGAGTAAAAAGTACCAGATTTCCCACTGAGATATAGTGAAGTAGAAAAATCAGAGTAATAATAGCTCACACAGCCAGTTGTATCAGGTGTAGCGTAGCTCGCTGGCTAGCTCTGGTGCTAGTGACACTGTTGGTTACATGACGTAGTCCCTGGAGAGTCTCCCAGCCTCTCTGATGGCACGGAAGTTAAATGACCATTAACATGATGATGTTATGAATGTTGTTGCATTCATTAGATTTGTTTTAATATTATCATTTGAAGTGTTATAGAGTCAAAGAGAGGGCTCAGGGAGGAGCAGATGAGAGTGAGAGAGCACCGTGGGCAGAGAAGTGAAAGCTTATTACCACGGGTGAGAGGAGAAGGAGAAGGTCACATTTGATTAGGATGCCTTCATTTGGTTTGTGGTCACAGCCTGGCTCAGCTCTGCAGGATGTTTTCCATCAAACACGGAGCAGTAAGCAGATGCACTTTCAGCTCCGACTGGTTTTATTTTCACTACGGAGGCACCGGGGCTATTATGAGAGCAATTACACACAATGAATGCCTCGTAAAATGGGTTCCGCTGTCAAAATGAAACGCCTGGAAGGCAAAACATCTGCCCTGAAGTCAGGAAGAGCCCGGCATGCTTTAACTGGGCTGAGTCACAGCGTGAGGAGGAGGAGGAGGAGGAAGAGGAGGAGGCACAGAGGCTGAAAGGCTATAAATGAACCGGAACTAAGAATAATGTAAAGGCTTGTGAAATGGGAAACTGAGGGATACATTTTGACTGATTTGATGAGCGTAATGATGAATTAACAAGGCGTTGAATACAAAATAATAATAGTTATCATCTAAGTGACCTTAAGCTGAGGAGAGCACACTGGACTGTGAGACCTTGATTTATACAAATAGTATAAACAGACAATAAACTCAGTTTTGATCATCAATGACATCCATAATAGATCCCAGCAAAGACTTCCTGCCATCCATAAACTCAGAGCACTGTCTCACTTTCATCACCTCCTCACTGTCTTTGTCTTTGCTCGGGGTCCTTCAGGCTGAACCTCACACTCTCCACTCTGTTAACATGGATTTTCTTCAATTTGCCGATGCAGAGATCTGTGTAAGTTCACTTACTGACAGAGTAGCAGACGGATAAAGGACGATACCTGATAAAGAGAGAATTCATTCTTTATTGAACCTATAGTAAGCTGTGAGCCTCGTCCCCTCTGAACACCCACAAAGAGCTGCCACAAGAAAAGTGTAACACTGCAACAAAGACTGTTATTAGTGGGTCAGCATTCTCAGCAGGAGGGGTTTCCTTTTTACATTTGACCTTTTTAGAGTGGACCGGAGGAGAAAAATAATCTCTTTCTCTGTTTCAGGTTCTTTCATAATGTCAAATAAAAGCATTTCTGACCTGAGGTAAAGTTAGCTCTGTTTTTATCTGAACATAAACTATAAATATAACCTTATCTTTTCCTCTGCTGTATCCCCATGCCTGTTGTACTTTTTCCTCTGCTAACAAAGAGGTCATGTGTAGGTGTGATGGTGAGAAATTGTTCTTGTGCTGAAGCTCACATGATGCTCTCTAGTTTCCTCTCGCTTCTCTGTACAGTAAAAAATGTGTCAACAGATTTCCTTCCTTTAGCCTCTCCCGTCGATGTCTCCGGAGGGAAGATATCGACGTGCCAACAGAAGCCAAACGAGCCACGACATCCTCCGCAGCGGTGCAGCTCTCTCGAGACCGCTGGCGTTTGTTTCAGATCAGCCGTGCTGTGGAGAGCTATTGTCCTTTCATACAGCAGTAATCTTTTCACCTCCTCCTCTCCCGCTGAATAACCACAATTCTGTTGCTGAAAATCAAGATGACCTTAGTTATGACCTTTAGTATACAAGAGGAGGACAACAGCAGCGGAACATAATTGTGATTGGCCCCGGTGCAAACACCAGGGCACGCACGCACACACACAACCACTCCAGACAATTGCTATACCGCCATGGAGAGGCTCACCATGCAACTCCCATCCTGCAAACCAGCCTGTGATCAGCACCACGGACAGCAGCCGGAGTGCCGGTCCTGGACTCAACTGTTCTCACAGACACAGACTACAGTAGGTGCGTATTTTCCAACATATGAGAGGTAACAAAAACATTTCTATCTTCTTCGGGGGCGTTACTGTAGAAATGATTATTGGTTTAACTTCCTGGGAGGTAGCAATCCAATCAGGAGCAATTTGGGGTTCAGTATCTTGCCCAAGGACACTTTGACATGCAGACTGGAGGAGCCAGGGATCGAACCGCCGATCATCCAATTAGTGGATGACCCGGTCTATCTCCTGAGCCACAGCCGCCCGCCCCTCCAAAGCAATGAAATAATGTCATGCAAGTTAGGCATGGACAAAGCCATGTTCAGCAGTCTGGAAATGAACAAACTACCCTGGGGAACAACACGCATCGTGGAATTTAGATGGCCGAGGAGAGAAAGCTATTTTCTTACTTCTTTTGATGCAGTTAAAGGCTGCAGTTATTTCACAAATGCACTCGAGTTACTCAACTGGAAGAGAAGCTTTTATTTCTACTGTGTCCAATAGTTTTTTCGTCACAGAGGGGGAAGCCTAAATGATTGAGCAGGTGTTTCAATTTTAACAGTAAGGAGCAAGATTTGTCATACGGAAACTTGACTACAAATGGAAGGAGTGCTTTTAAACGTGAGGCGCACTGCAAAATACAGTTTGGATTCACATTTTAAACCGAAAAGATGCCACCGAGAAGGACATGTTGGGACAATTTTGAGAGCATCTGTGATATCGGCTTTGGAAAGCCATGCTCCGTGACCAACTAGCTTAATGAGCTTGATAGCACTGTCACCGGTGGAATAATGAAGGGAAAAAGGCTCGGCTGGAACAAGACTGTTAATGCTAGGAATTGGCCCAGAGTTGGGAGCAGAAAGATCAAATATAAGTCTTTTCTTTACCGTTTTATTTTCTTGTTACTACTCCTATGAGACTAGAGCAAAACACAGGGAATGGTGAAGAGTTGTAAGGGCCAATTAAGTAACCTTTATCAAGCTCCTTTTTAAGTAGCTGAGACACCATGTCTGGCTCTTTTAGAGCAGACTGGAGGTTTTTAGACACATGAGGAGGCCAGAGACGAGACAACCCCTACCCGAAACTAGGGATGCACCGATCAGACTTCTTCAGTCCCCAGTTATTACCTCAGTAAACATTGTAAACATGAGTTTATGGTCTCAATCGCTAGTTTCAAGTCTTCTTCAATACAGCATGATGTTCATTTAGTAAATTATGGTCCCATTTAGAGTCAAATAGACCAGGTCTATTACACGCTTTCCTGTAAGACTGGGCTGCAGTAATCCAAAAAAACAAGTACGATGAAGAAATGTACTTACTTGTGCTAAAGACACTTTGCCACAGATCTCCAGGAAATCTCATCCAAACCTTAAAAATTAACGTGAGACCGTCTGCTGGTGGTAAACTGACCGGAAGCACATCCTGCTCAACCCTGTGTAACTACGTAAAAAGGTCCGTGTTACCTTTAACCCCGCGTCAGGAGCTCCCCCACGCAGCCCTACTTGACTGTTTCCAAGGTCAATGGTGTACTTTCAGTAGTATAGTACAGATGATTATAGCAAGAGACCAAAAATATTATAGCAATGGAGTGCAAATGGAATTCTTTCCCAATAATCATGTCTTCAGACACCCAAAACACTATGGAGAGGATGTCATGTTCCTGGGTTTTTGTAGTTTGTTTCCTGTTTTATTCTGAAAATTCACTCCTTTTGTGTCTTGTCTAGTTTTACTTCCTGCATTGTTTGCCATATTACTAGTGTTCATTCTGCTTTGTTCCTGGTGTTAATCTGGCTATTCCGCCCGAGTTTCCCAGCCCCGCCTCTGCCCTGCCCCCGGGCCGTCCGCCCAAGTTTCCCGGCTCCGCCTCTGCCCTGCACCCGGGCCGTCCGCCCAAGTTTCCCGGCTCCGCCTCTGCCCTGCCCCCGGGCTGTCCGCCCGAGTTTCCCGGCTCCGCCTCTGCCCTGCCCCCCGGCCGTCCGCCCAAGTTTCCCGGCTCCGCCTCTGCCCTGCACCCGGCCGTCCGCCCGAGTTTCCCGGCTCCGCCTCTGCCCTGCACCCGGGCCGTCCGCCTGAGGTCACCTGCTTCGCCCCCATCCAGCCCTCTGTTCTTCAGCTCCCTGGCCACTTGCCCTTCAGTTTAGTTTTCGGTGTATTTCCTTTGTACTTTGTTTTTCCTTAAGCCTGGACTCTCTGTTTTTTTTTTCTTGTCAACTTTGTTTTGCGACTTCATCTTCTGAGATTAAAAACCCGCTTTTTGTTGGATTCATCTGAGACCTGCTGGGTCTCTCTGCTTTTGGGTCCACCTTTAAACCATAACCTTGACAGAGGGACTGCTATATTATGCTGAAAGTTAAAGAGAAAGCAAAGGAACATTTGGATAAAGTCAGAGGAATTATCTCAGTATCAGTTTTTCTTAAAGACTACATTATAATTGGTAGTCATTTAAACTGATCACCCTGGGTCACATTTATGAGTTTTTTCCCCCCTTCCTCCAGTGTTATCATTATTTCTCCTATGTTCATTTAAATCTGGCTTTCTATTCTTTTTTTCCATAAGATAAGAATCTGATTTTAAGATATTCAAATACAGAAACCAAACCAAAGCAGATCATAGTAATAGTAAAAGGAAGGATTAACAGTTTTATTTATAGAGTTCTGCTACAACTTGTCAAAGTGAAATTTAAGGGCAAATACTTACATCAGTGCACCAGCTGGCAATCGGCCCCTAAATATTTTTTCAGTTAGCAGCAGCCACCCAGCAGCCTGATCATCCGGGGAATAGCTGTGTGTGTGTGTTTCCTTTATTTGGCTCCTCATTCAGTGGGGACAGCGGTGCTGGGGCTGAGATCAGCACCAACCTAGCTTGAGTAATGGCACCTGCTCTGGACAGGAAACTCATAAAGCCTCCTATAGCATCTTCTATCTCTTTGTAACTAGGATGGATATCTCCCTCAGCGGAATTCAAACTAAGTGAAGGTTTTTATCTCCACTGTGGCTCAGAGAAGAAAACAAGTTTAGGTCCACAACTCATGAGTGAAAAGTGTAAAGAAACCTTCATCTTTAATGAACTGAAGGAGGAATTTGAATTTAGACACCTTGTGTAAAACTATTTCTATGTTTATTTGTATCACAGAAGAAGCCTGCTTGTTTTCTGGTCTGATGCAAACTCTACCTTTGTCTCAATAAAGTCTGTATAATGTACATTTCTATCAGTGTCATACTCACCACTTTGCTGCTCTAGAAGTAAAAATACTGTTCTTATTCACTGATAAATTCCAGTTGCTACTTTGCAGGGACATTTGATCACTTTTATTTCAGACTATTAAAAGTCTGCAGCGACTCAGTATATAATCCCCAACGTGCTTGGCAGGCTTTTAATGTAATAAATGTACAGGAACTATTTCATTGACAGTAACTCAACAGTGATTATAAAAAAAGAGAGAAGTAGACGCAGCTGGAACTGGAATATATTGGTGAGAACAGTGTTTAAAAGTGAATGTAGCTGAGTGGTGAGTATGACATGACTTGTTGTTTCCAGATGGTATTGTGAGCCATACAACAGGCTGATAAAGCTGGTATAGTTCTTTTGATTTCATCTCAGGGCATAAAAAAAACTTGTCTGCAGTCCTTTGTCTTCACTTCAGTTAAAACTGCAGTAGGTAGAAATGGAGCAAATTTGGTTAAAAAAAGTTATTTTTATAAAACGGTCACTATATGATCTCTTATCTTGAACATAACCTGATCTGCCATGACAGGTTTGGGTTAAAATATGTACTATTGTTATGTAATGTATGTACACGCGACCCTGATTACCCCCTGGTTACGGATAATGAAAATATAAATAAATAGTATTATATATTTTTTAAGTTAAGTGGTTTTCTTTCCGCAGTTCTTTTTGTGTTCTCCAGTTTTTCTTTCCTTTCTTAACTTCTTCTATCAACCCTGTCACCTAAAAATCACATTTGAGTTAGATTCTTCTGACACTGTATTGTGGGTTATATTGAACATTGAAACCCGAGGCTGCTGGTGAGACTTTAGTCCTACTGATCACTTCTACGTAGCTTTCTCAAGCTGTAATCAGCAGCAGCACAACTCATTCTTAAATGAATATTTTATTAGACGAGCCTAATTATCAGTGATGAACAGGACGTCTTGGTAGAACTCACCAACAGAGAATCTGTCATATTTATTATCTGATGATTGGATGACCTCGCTCTTGTTTACGGCTCAGGAAAAAATTTAAAAAGTGAAAACGAAAGGCAGCGGCTGATGGCTGCAGAGGACAAAACAGACAAAGAGAGACAGATGGGGACGGGTCTAGTCTCAGTGTCACCTCATTACTCCGTTGGCTTTCCAGTGTCACATCCATGCTTGAAAATCATACGCCGCATCATTTGCCTTGGACCCACTGATCATCTTCATTCATCAACATACTGATGAAAGAAATGGGATGATAAAGCACGGATGAAAAATGTGCATAAACAAACACTTTTCTGTCGACTCATATCCGCAACACAAATTCTGTAACATGCAGTTTGTGAGGATAGATTGGGCCCCCTTCTGGAGCCGGGGTTAGGCGTTAGGGGAGGCCAGGCTGAAACCTTTTTGCAACAGTGATCTGTAACAGTTGCACTGACATGATGGCATCCTGCCGTGGCTGATAGGGATAAAACCAAATTATATGGCAGTAATACAGACCAGAACTTACAGAGAAAAACTATACTTTTCCAACCCATATAAAGCCGTCTTTATTATGTGGATTAATTAGCAGGGTAAGCACATTTTCCACTTACTCAGTCTGCTACATTGGCAGTAAAGAGCTCTCCACACTCAATCAGATGCAATTTTATTCAAGCTTTAGGCCCAACTCACTAAAACGGAGGCAACCTCTTGTACTCGTTAAGAATTATAAACTTTAAATTGCCATATATACAATATGTGCAGCTTGCTGGCAGCAATAATTTAAGTATTTGCACCCCCCAAACACCCACTTCCACGTAAACCAAACATCTTTTTGAAAAATGCAGCACATTCATAAGATTTGACTTCATATTACATTCAAGTTTCAATTAAATTGAATAATTTCATTCGATTAAAAGTAGCTTTAGTTATAGTTCACGTTTATTTTTTTGGAATTTAAAATAAGCCACTTTAAATGTGGGGGAAAAAAGAGCTGATGGATTTTTCTGTAGATGAATAGAAAACCTTTGATCTGTTGCCAAAAAATATACTCCATGATTGATAATCACAAACTCTCTTGAGCCTCTCGTCAACAAATAAATAACATTAGGATATAATTCAGGGAGATTAAAGGTGCATTTGGGGGCATCTAGCGGTTAGGTTGCAGATGGCAAACAACTAAAACTTCTCCTGAACTACGGCGAAATTATTTATTTAGATAAGTACCTCATACAACCCCACTTCAAAACGCCCGAACTATTTCTTTAATCCATTGCACTTCTATTGTGTTTCTCCAGGTAAAATGCTTGAGTGGCAAGATAATATATGTGTAAATCTGGCACATTAAACCTCCCCTCCAAATCATAAAAACATCAGAGAACCATGATAGAAAACTTGTGTAGTGTATACAGTAGGTGCGAGATAGGAGAGAGTACCTAAACCACTTCCCTTCATCTGATAGACACCATGTTTGTTGACAAGTCCGCCAGCTCCGCCTACCTAATTATCATATAAAGAAACAATCATAATGAGGGCAGAATGAAGATAACAAGAACACGTTAATACCAGGTGTAAATTATGTCTTTGGTTTCGTGCATGATTCCTACACCTGCTCTCCCAACGGCTGGAAACTTAGGGTTTCAGTGGGCTTTCATTCATCGCGTTTAAGATAACCTTGACTCCTGCACGTCTTTGTAATCCTTCTCAGAGTGAGTATATATTCAGACATTGAACCACGAATGAGTCCCGTTTGATCACAGCATTGATGATGAGCTGCAGGCGTACAGACAGAGCTTGCCGGGTCTTACATCATATACAGGATGGTTCTGACCAATGGAGGAGCAGGTAGAGCAGAGAGGTGGATTCTACTGAGTCTATGGACATTTCAATACTCTTTGTTTGCTACAGTTTTGGAAACCATTGTACGTGACATGAATACAAGACCAACTCTTTGTTTCTTCTCCGACTGCAGATAAGAAACAACATACAAAACTTTTTCTCTGTACAAGAAGGGTCAGAGCCGCCTATTTTTTCTCAGGAGACTCGAATCCTTCAACGTCTGCAGAACCACGCTGCAGATGTTCTTTCACTCGGTGGTGGCCAGCGTCATCTTCTACGCTGTAGTGTGCCGGGGCAGCAGGGTGAAGGCAGTCGACGCCAATAGACTCAACAAGCTCATCATGAAAGCAGGTTCTGTCTCAAGAGTTGAACTGGAGTCTGTGGTGGAGGATGCTGAGGAAACTACTCAGTATTTGGGACAATGCCTCTCATCCCCTGCACGCCACACTGGAGTCATACCAGAGCACCTTCAGCCGTAGACTGAGATCACCGAGCTGCACCACAGTACGCCATCAGACTATATAACTCCTCCTTCTGCAGGAAGGACAGCTGAAAACACCGGACACTGAGAACAACAATAACATTAATATCACTGTTCATTGTGTGCAATATTAATGTCCATCATGTGCAATGTTTTTTAGCTCACTTTTTTTTTTTTTTAATCTTTAATCTATTCATCTTTTTTATTTTACTTATCTTATTTACTCATTTTACTAAATGTATCTTACTTTATTCTTATTCCATTAGGCACTGGTGATAGAAATAGTACTTTTTATTTTATACACTTGAACTTGTAATTTTGACCAATCTCTGGTACAAGAATTTCCTTCTGGATTAATAAAGTTCCATATTATCTTATTTTAAAAACACTTTCCAGACACAGATATGACGCAGCTGTAAAATCATGTCTCGTCCAACCTCACCCAACTAATTGCTGCGGTTCCAGTGAATTGGCTGAAACACATGGGGATATAGAGGATTGTGCACCGAGGAACAATTCAAACTCCTTTCCAATTATTCACTGCTGCCTTGGGACTTCATAAGCAGGTGATGAAAGCAATTAGCCATAATGAAGATAAAGTAGGTCTTCAAAATCTCATCATCTAATAAAATCAGAGATTTCAGATTAACATGAACATTGTGTAACTTTGATGTTGAAATGTTGTCAAAAGTTTGAAAGTGACTGACTCCAGTGAGGTGTAAAAACCCCCGAGGCTTTAGGAGCATTTTCCTGCTAATCCTGTGTTTTTCAAGCCATCCAAGCGGAACGGTTATTGTTGGATATGGGAGGAAAACAAAGAAATCAATAGCACTCTGCCTGCTTTTTACCTTACTATCGCAGAAAATAAAATCTTGGATCACCTGCAACAATTTCTGCAGCTGAAAGTAACACTGCTAATTAAATGCATAATGAATTGTCTCATGAGTCTTTCCAACCTGTTACTTTTCCTTTTCCTCAGCACACCTAATTAACTTGCTTTGTTGATTTTTTCAGTATTGATCTCCAGAACAGGGACATTTTTAACTAGAAGCTTCTATTCACAGACACAAGTCAATAAGAGCCATTTACAGGTTTACACCTCCACCCTGACACATTAACACATGAAGAGCACTTTCTAAAAACACTGAAATCAGTCGGTCCATCACTAAGACTGTCTGCATCAATGAGTCACAGTCAAGACTAACTTAACTGAATGAATGTGGAGAGACAAAGGAGCTCTCAGTCAGAGTGATGTTTCTCTCTATAGACTCTGATACGGGAGAATGAGACGCTCCATCTCATTGTAAATTGTGGCAGCAAGAGCAGCAATATTTTTCCTAAACCAAGGTCATACACGAGGTAGTCTCTGTGCTCACATGTGTTGTTTTTCTCACTGATATGCAGTCATCTGCTGAACAGTCATTGGCCTCTACGTTGTTATGGATACATTCTTATTACACAAACAACTTACACACAGTTGGTCACTATTTCTTGGTGACCGACAGCCAAGTCCTCACAGTGAGGTTGCCAGGTCTGGTATCATTGTGCACACTGACCTTATCTGGCAACCCGTGCTATAGACGGAGACACAGCGCAGCAGTGCAGGACTATTAGTAGAGAAATGGCTTCAACATGTAATTTTTACATATCTAATAAGGTTAAAAAAACAAGAGACAGTGTTTAAACAAGAGCTTTAAAGAGGTAGATATTTTGTATCATGGCTATGTTGGTGTGTCAGTCGGTCGGTCCAATGCTTTGGTCCAAAAGGCTTCTGTTATGGAGGTTTATTTCTCGCCCTTCCTGGCTACATCATGTTGTATTTGTAATTCCTCGACCACGAATCGCTAGAAGAGACGCAGCTGAAATATATCTCAAAAACCTTTGTATGGATTTTTGTGAAATCCTGGACAGATATCCGTGCTGCCCGATGGATAAACCTTTGTGACATTGGTGATCCCCGACTTTACCTGTAGTGCCCCCGTGAGGTTTGCATTTGTGGTTTTGAATGAAATGTCTGTAACTAATCGATGGTACAGACGTTCATGTTCCCCTCAGGATTATCTGTATTCACTTTGGTGATCCTCTCTGACTTTTCATCAGGTGCCATCATCATGTCAGAATTTGAATTTGTCCAGGTAAAGACAAAGTTTACAAAGTTATGTCGTTTCAGATGGAAGTTGGAGTTTTGTCGTTTCGCATTTCCAACAGTTTTGAAATGCACTGTGCTCAATATAATTCAGGTGTAACTGATGCAGAAGAACGAGTGTATCTTCACTTCTGTCTGACAAAGAGAGGATAGTAAATGTGCTGTGAACCGTTCTTTACTGAATAATGCTGCAGAGCCTTCAGTACTCACACATGTACCTGCAGCTCATTCTACACCAACATCACCGGCTGTCTGCTTATCTCTCTACCTCATATAAAGATGTGAAAATCAATCATGTTCATTCAACCATTGAATTGAATTTTTTTTAGCTGAGACTTTTCATCACACGGTGAAGGACAAGGCTGGACTTAATATGATTTTGTATGTACAGTATTCACCGACTGTGTTGCTATTGTAATGAGAAAATGTGCATGTATCGAGAGCAACAACTCAATCCTTCATGTCAGTTTCACTTCTTAATTATTATTTCCGAATAGAGATTTCTCTTTTGGAAACAAAGTTTTAATAATAATGTTACATCTGTAATTTCCTTGTGTCTCTGGGATCTTGTTTAGTATGCAAGGATTGATTATAAAATAATGGGCCCCTGAGCACAAATGTGTAAAAAAAGCCTCTAACCCTCCGACATAAGAGCAAGACCCCCAGACTGAGAGTCTTTTTGCAGTGGTTTCGCGTCCCTTTGTGCTCATTTTGAATCTCTCTGTTGTCATTTTCAGTCTGTATGTAGTCATTTGTGAGTCTTTGTGGTCGCTTTGCATCTTTCTGTGATCTTGTTGCATCTCTTCAGAACCATGGTGCGTCTACTTGTCGTCATTTGATTGACTTTCCAACAAGTAATATTAACAGTCACTTGAAACAGAGGCTGAAGTCCAGCAGTGACAATAAAAACTACAATATTGAGAAGCAATTACAGAATATAAGAATGACTCACTGCAAAAAAAGGGTCTCCTATTTACTTTCCACCCCTCAATAATAAGAAAACCGGAGCCAGCTTGATCAAATGCCTACATGCACACCTCAGTGACTATCCTCATACATGCTGTAAATACTGTAAAACACATGAAGTCACGATAGGTGTCCACACAGATTTGAACTATGTGTGTTTATTTGAATGGAAGAGCCACAGTAGTCCTCTGATTGGTCCACAGAGAGCAGGCCCCGGTCCAAAAGAACCACACTTTAATGTCCCTTGGCTGTGGTTCAAGTAAAGCACACAGCACACAGTAATGGCCGCTGGCTGTGAATGGAGTGAACGGCTACAGCTTTATGTACACTGGCTCCGTTACAGCTGTTCAATAGCCAATCACACAGATGCCGATGCACCACTGAGGTAAGACTCTTGCTGGGCACATGATGCGTTCGTCCACCTCCAGAATCCACATTACATGGTTTCATATCGCTCGGAACAGTGGAAGTAATAATGGAAAACGAGGAGAATGAGGAGTGAATATTTAACACCTGTGAATAGAGATGTGCAGTCAGCGTGCTCTGTGAGCTAGGTGAGTGTAATTGGGGCAGTCAACAGGGAGGACTGCCAAACTTTTAGCTCATTAGCACATCTCCCAACCACCGAGGCTTCAGACTACTTGCTCTGCTTTCTGACTCGAAAGTTGGAGTCTTAATGAAGTCGGGGCCCTCTAATTGTCTCCCAGCTGACCTCGAGGTCAGCTCAGTTATGTGAATGAAACGTTGAAACTTCTTTACAGTTTTGTTTGTGATTTGGTGGTGTGGTCGTGTATATAGATAGGATACAGTGTACTGTAGTTTCTGCTTTCCCTTTCCTAGTATTGTGAACCAGAATGTGTTATATCTGTTCGTACTCCAACACATTGTCCCTCTCAGCTCGTCAAATGTGCAGCTTGGTCAGCGGCCCTTCGCTTCAAACTATGACGCTCTACGTAACCCTCTAGCGTCAGTTTCGCACGTGTCAGTTTCCGCTCGTTACATGCATACACTCTTTTCAAAATAAACTTCAATTAAAAGCCGAGCCCCAATTAGACGCCGAGCCCCTTTTGACAAATAAACGCAGGGTAACTTTAGTCGATATGGACGTGTTACACATCATTAGATCGGTTAGATTCTCCACAGTTAAATCGTCCAGTTCATTTTAGGGAAACCGTGAGCACGAAAGTATAATTCATTCAGATTTATGGTGCTGTTGATTGCCAAGCCCCCCCGTTAGGTGTGTGCCTCCCTTTCAGGGTTTACACTAGACTCTTTTTTGGCGGGCAATTTGACCGTTAATATTCCAGATTCCAGCCATATAACAGCCTACATTTGACATATCTCGAAAATAATTTAAATGAGGCTTCATATCAGAATCACATTCTAATGAGGCTTCCTTTGTTTAGAGCTGTATGTAATGGCTTTAAGGTAAAAACAAAATTTGCCGCAAATCCACAGGCCAAGTAAAAATGGTGCACCAAGCCGTGCGCAGTACATACAGGCACGATGAGGACGATGATTGGAGAAAGCATTTCAGAGACATATGGCCCACTTCCTGTATTTTTCTTTGCTCCAGCCAGATAGTTAAGTAGAGTATATATTGCATGCACTTTACAATCAGACTACATATTTGCAGTTTAGATTTCCACGATAAGGAATAATGTCTGCTATATTTTTTGTTTTTAAACCAACTGTCATGAAGACTCGAGACGACTCTGGAGTCTACAGCTGTGCTAGCTGTGAGGCTGTTCTGTGGAAAGCTAGATGCTAACATCAGCATACTAACACTCACAATAACAATACATGCTGATATATAAAATCTTAGTTTAGCATGCTTGCATTTGCTAATTAGCTCTAAACACAAAGTACAGTTTAAACTAATGAGGATGTCATTAGTTTTGCAGGTATTTTGCCATATTAGGCGTTTGTAGAAAGGTTAGGAGTTCGCTAAATAATTCATGGACGTTTCACTCAAAGCCACAAATTGAGGTTCGGGGGATTGCTTAAGTCATTATTCATTCTCAGGCAATGTATGTACCAAATTTCACAGCCATCCATTCAATAGTTCAAAAGTGCAACCTTGGAAATTTTTTTTTTCATAACTGACACTTTTCAAGAGTTACAGCCTGAAATTAGACTTTTGAAATGTGGAATTCAGAATGATGTACTTGTACATTACTTTTAAGAAAGGTTATCTTTATTTCAAAGCTTTGCTCCTTCTGCTGGTATGGTGTACTGTTTTTTGCTTGTAGGCGAGATAAATGTGCTATTTTACCATTTTATTTTATTCATTTACTGTTCATTACACTCTAATCTTACATTTTTTTAGTGTTTTATTTGGTCATTGTTGAAAACGCAAACCTCCATGTAAATAGATGACTCTTCGCGACCCGACCCCGGATAAGCGGTTGAAGATGAGTGAGTGAGTGTGTTCTTGCTATAGGATTGAATTTATACTGAACCCAAAATATAAATGTTCTATTTCATAAACAATGGATTACCAGTTCTGAATGTAATTCAGGGTGGATTTCATGAAATAGCATGTCGAGCGTAACAAGGAGCCTTACATCACACTCTACATTTTGTTTGTGGTCCTTATTTGAACTCAAGCAATAATGAAGCTGAACTTATGGAAATAAATGGTGATGAAGTACAAACTTTTTGCCCCCCCTCCAGTCCCAGTCTCGTTCTTTGCCTTTGTCTCTCAGCGTGGCTTCTAGCAGAGAGGGAATTAGAACGCTTGTAAATGGTTGCTTTGTGCCTCACAGCTGTTCTGCCTGACAGAATCATCCAGTGTCGACGCTCTGAGTCGCTAACCCAACAGCCTCCTGCTCAGACTCGGGTAGGCGGCGTTCATTGTTTTTCTTATATTTTACATTTCACAGTATTTTCCCTCATTTCCATATCAGGCTCTCAGCACCCAGCTGTGAAAATATTCCCATAATCCTGCCTTATTACTTCCTCGGGTATCATTTTGCTTTAGGTTTCATCTCAGGATTTTGTGTGTTAAACTAATTAAGCCGTATTCCCGGTGATCCATTTGAAGTTGAAGCTTTAACATCCATGTCTTTCAGGTAACAAATGCAGGTTATTTAATAGCAGAATACAAAACACTTCAACTTAAAATTCATGAAGGCAAAATGTATATCTAGGTGTCTCTTGACATTATGCCACAAACCTTAAAACAATACAGTAAAAACGCTTATAGTGATCTCATCTGTCTGGGTCAAATTGATCACTATGAGTTGATGATTATTATAACCAAATTATTTTCATTTATTTCTCATGCAGATTACAATCTGTATTTAAACAGCATTTGTATAGGAATGTTTCTGTCCCAAGGTTTGTGATCACTGTAACCGTGATCACTATCAGCAGTTTCCACTGTATATAAAACACTCAGCTCAGACTCCCAGCACATTACTGAATGAAGGTCTTTGACACATTGAAACAGGAAAGGACACCGTTTACCTGAAGAACTGACTCAACCCAACGTGCAGGCAATCAGGGCTCCACGCATGCATCTGAAGAACTCATGACCGAGTTTACCTCTGATCTTGCCATGCCCTTTAATGTCTCTTTGGTGACAAATGAACCTGATTAATCAGTTTCATAGCTCATGTGTTATCTCAAATGAACTGAGAGGAGTTAGAGGTTGTGTGGAGTCTGAGGCAGCAGTATGAGTCTCTGGTAAAGGACAAGTTGTTCAGTTTGATGTCTCACAGCTGACGTCATAGTACAAGGAAAAGCCTTCCAGCCCTCGTCACATACAGACACAATGTTTATATGGGATGTGTTACGTTTCCCCACTAAAACAAAAACCAGAATGACAGGGGTCGCTACTGGGAAGCTAACAAATAAATAAACTGCACACAGAAATAATAATAAAAGTGTCTCTTGGATTCTAAAAGGAGACTGAGGGAATATAACTCCCCACAGTGAAATGAAGGATTTATCGTTTCTAAAATTGTTCAGAATTTTGGGTGCCAAATTGGTGTAAACAGACATAGCAACAGTAACTACGGAGGCTGCGGCTTAGCAAAGTGTCATTTGCATGGTGAAACTACAACGAGGTCTGACTGGGCAACAACATGAGGAGCAGTTAACAGTCAAACAAGTTTATCCAGATTAAATCTTTGGATGTCAAACTGAAAGTGAGCACACCTGAACTATCACTAATAATCCCTCACTGACCAGAACAACTGTGTGTACAATAAGTATGGAAGGTCAAAGCAGGTCAGAGTTATGGACAGGGGGACAGACTTTTCTAATTGGGCCCCTCATCCACCCCGACCCAATGTTAATCCCAGGTCTTATCCAGCCTATGTATTGATTTGAAATTAAATTATTTACAAAAATAAATGGCAAAAAGAACTCTGAAAAAACAAAACTTGTGAATCTCTTGACTCAGATCTAGTTAATCAACTCAACTTCTGTCATCTTCGTCTTTATTTTCATCTTCACAATCATTTGATACAGCAGGAAGTTCCATTACATCATGTTTATATTTATGATTTAGGGCATCTGAATCTGTGTATGAGTCCGACCCTCTGGAGGTAACGTCCTCTCTCATTGGTCAGCAGGAGGGACACGGATCAGGCTCCAGTGTTTCCCATAAATTCAAAAAAATATATATTTCCCTCAACCCTCATTAACCCTAACCCATACTGCTGATTTGTTCCATGAGTTGAAAGCTAATTTTTTTTAATCATTAAAATGTGGCTGGGTGGTTAGTAACACATTTTTCTGCGGTGTGATAAACCCAGAATGCATATTTATTATTGCTTTACACGGACTTTAAGCCGTGTTTAAGGGGTGAAAACACAGGTACATTTAACGACAAATTCTACTCTTGTGCAATCCTTGACATTTTATGCTCCTTTATCATGTGTAGTGTATACTGTAGTCACAGTAAATGGCGCTTTTCAACCTCTTATTTTTTTATTTCTACCAGTGAGGGCCATAAAAACTTCACCTAAATACAGGAAACTATAAATGTTATGCTAAGAAAAAAAAATATTTGCAATCTCCTCCATCGCTGTCAACCACAGGCAGACATAAATAGCTTTTACAGCAGGTATTTCATCACCATCCTGAGATCTGCAATCTTCTAATTACAGTTTTTACAGCATCATTCATCTACAAGGAAACCTGTGAATCTCCAGAAAAACATACAGATATTACAGTCTTTTCTCCCTGTTGTCAGCTCTATCAGATATTCGAGGGACGGGGGAAAGCTTTGAAGGATTGATGCACTTCTCTATTAGGTAGATGTCTGAAAGCACAGCGGCTCTCTGTGGACCACGGAGTGACTTGGATGTCAGCCATTAGAGGAAAACCACAGAGAGGAGAGGAGTATATGAGATCTAAGAGCAGTCTCAGAGGCTGGCAGGAAGGGTGGTCTAATTGGTTAGAAAGACCCTCATTCAACCAGGGGTTAAAGTCTCTGTTGGCAACTCGCTGTCCTCCTGAACTGCCCTTAAGGAACAAACTGAATTCCCAACAGCTCCAGAGATTTGTTCTGAAGCCAACCCGGACCTCTGATCTCCCTTTAGAGGTGGAAAAGAAGGAAGAGTCCTTTTGTCTGTTTTTCTTTATTTCCCTGTAGAGGTGTTAGTTGCATCACTCTCACTGCAACCACTTCTGGCACCATCGTTGATGTACACTGAAAAAAATACATGAAAGATATTCTGTACTGCAGTGTTAGGTAAGGTATCCTTATGCTAAATTATTTCTGTTACTTAAAAGATAAAATCTGATCAGTTAATAAGGTCACAGCCAGAAATATTTGGCTTGTGCATGCATTAGCTTCTTTGTGAGAAGAATTCCCAATCCTCTCTCTTATCAGCTGCCTAAACACACTCAGTCCATTTCTCTCCGGAGACGGTGGAAATGAGTCAGGTAACAGGAACGGACCTTATTTAATACCCAATGAGACAGGGATGGACGTTTCATTTTGAGCTACAGCAGGCCCGAGGCCTTCAAGTCCCCGTTTCAATTAAAAAGTAATTGCTATTTGTTTGTTATGATTTGCACCATTAATTTAATGCTGCACTGAGAGTTGTCTAACCAGAGTCATGTGATCTGATAGAATTAAGCAACTGGGTGAAATGGTGTTGGACAGCCAGCCAAACTGGAAAAAAAAAAAAGAGAGACAGAGAGAGAGACAGCATCACAGGAACAATAACAGCACAATCAATGTGATGGTCTCTCATTGCATTTGCAACAGTAACTCATGGTACTGTGTCAGATTGGGTTTGTAATGCATCGCAGAATTATAGTTTTTAAGTCAGATCGAAGTATAAAAGTATCCTCAAACTGGAGCAAATCTTCACTTAATGTTATTCGTGTAAATTTAAACCCTGAGTGTTTTTGCAGACTGATCTCAGACCTGTTATTTCAACACATTCTCACTGCCAACTCATCAAATACCGTCGCTTGGTCAGTGCTCCTCGCCATCGGAGACCAACGCACGGAGTACACTTCTTGTGTTACTTTTGGACGGAGTGTCAATATACGTTCGTTACATGCATACTTCCGTTTTTCACAGGAAGTTAGGTTTAGGAAACACAACCACTTAGTTAGGATTAGGAAATGGTCGTGGTTGATGTTAACTCACGACGATACCGACGAGTCACGTGATAAGATAAGTCAACGTTACTTTTAGTTTCACATGGAACACAAACACCGTCTCCTGGAGTTAATTGAAAGCCCAGTTCGTCACATACTGTTGCTAATGGGTTTCTTCCGTGTGTCGCTTTCCAATACCAAACAGCGTGATTTGACGAGATGGGAGTGAGAACGGTTGGTTGGTTATTTGCTTCCAGTCTCCATCATCTTTCCTCTCGTCTCTGTAAATTAATGCGCTTACTAAGCAACCAAAACCTACGATTACGATGATGAAGTTGCGGTAATTTAGCAGTAAAAGCCTCACTGACTAACCTAAACAAAGTCAAAACAAAGATAAAAGGGACTTACAGCACCGTAAAGCTCTGGGTAGCCCTGAACTAAAATGATTAACGTCTCCTCCGTATATTTACTGTAGACGGCTATTTATGGAAGAAAGAAAAGATATCTGCCAGCTGTGATCGGTTGTTCGACGCGTTTGCACAAGTGCTGTGGCCAAGAAACGCCTTTCTGCCGCTCCGTCTCATTCCTCCTCTAATGGGGAGTGAGGCGGAAGCTGTTGTCAGTCATTCCTGTGACCCCAGGTCGCTGCTCGGTGCCAAACTGACTCAGATGATGATGCAAAATTCAGTGGGTGAATGCGTGCGCGTGATTGGAGGAGAGTATTACCCATACAGTCCAGTAGAGGGCTCCAGCTGTGCTCATAGAACTTGGGTTACAATATCGTAACCTTTTGTTCTTGGAAAGGACTTTGTGGATATCCTGTGGTCGGGACGGTGCACGGATAAAAGCACTTTATTTGCAGTACTTTTACTCATTTGCATGTAAAGCCACAAACCAAATCATTCCCAAAGTCTCTTCAGAACCCTGGGACATTTCTTTTGAGTTAATTATCTCAAAAACGGTTTCATCACTAGATTTATGTTATGGATAACTTAATTATTTCTGTCCACAGATACACATGGGTAGATGATGTTTTAACTTTAAGGACTCTCATCAATCCCCTGAAGCGCCCCATAGGGCCGCTCTTTCAAACACAGACAGCTTTAAATTAGCAACGTTCCACTATAGAAAAAGTTAAATGTCCTCGCTGTGCTTCTGGCATAAACATGCTGCATATTCATTAGAAGGATGTAAAGTATGAAAGAGGAGAATGCAGTTGCCATGGACACCTCAGCAACTTCAGCATAAACAGACTGTAAACTTTTTGTGCTGACTCATGCTAAAAGGTGCTCTGGAGGCTGCATTCAAATATCATTACAGATATCACAGTTGTGCAGAAGCTTAGCATGAGTCCCCCAAGGCCTCAACAGCCAAACAGATGTACTTTAATTTATACTGTGTGTCCCTGAAGTTTCAGCTGCATGACAAACAGAAGACAAATGAGCACAGGCTTTACCATTACATCCAGCCGTTTAGCTGACTCTCATTATATGCACTGTAATACACAACAGCATAGCTCTGCTGTGGCAATATGGAAAAACAAGCAGCAGCACAACACCAAGATAGATAGAAGATAATCATTTGTTGTATTCAATTTAAATGTAGAGCTTATTATTTTATTCTAAAAGTCTACAAAAAAAACATATCTAAAGCCATCGTCTGAATCCATCAATCCTCTGGAATGCATGAGGAGTTCTCCCGGAGGTGTGAATTAAAGACCTTGCGGTCCTCCCCAGACGTTCCCAGTTCACCCTCATCACACGTCTGATTGACTGACAGGTTTGTGTATTTAAACAGATGATCAGCACTTTACTAAAGGATCTGTGGGTTTACCTGCATGATTTCAGTGACCCCTTGACCTTTCTTCTGTCTAAACTACCTTTTTATTCTGGACTCCATGAGCTCAACGAGTCTCGCTCAAGAGGACAGATTTTTTTATTCAGCTGGTGCCAACAGCCAAAGCCCTGGAATACTCTGCTGTTAAGTTTTTTTTTTTCTGGTCTTGGAGACCAGCCAGAGGGTAAAACAAACTAACGGACAGGACAACCCTACAGTATGTTTTATCCATTGCAAAATTGAGTTATAAGTCAAACCTAAAAAAGGGAAAGATTGTGGCTAAGTGACCCAGTCCAAAGGTTACGCACCATTAGTCCGTTCTCTTTAACTCTGTGTCGCCAAGGTATCATCATCAGAGAACAGAATACATTATCATAATCTGGATAAGGTGATAATGGGGGCCGTTCTCACACGACATACAGAATATAATGATAGAATAATACAAAATATGATGCTGCATTTTACAGTATTCACACTAAGACCCCACTTAAGCTTTGCTTCTGCTTCCACAGAACAACTGGATGATTAATCGATTAGTCGCCTGACTGAAAATTAATCAACAATCTTGACAGTGGATTAATTTGACAAAGAGGGTGAGCCGCTGTGTGACATCAATTCCAACAGCTTAGATGGTGACCTGGACTCAGATTAAAGGGAAGGATGAATGCAGCCAAATACAGAGCGGTCCTTAAAGAAAAACCTGCTCCAGAACACACGCAACCTCAGACACCTTTCAGCAGGACGATGACCTGAGCATACGGTCAAGGCAACACCGGAGTGGCTTCGGGACAAGTCTCCGACTGTCCTCGAGTGGCCGCCCAGCCAAAAGCCCAGACTTAACGCCCACAGGACATCCGTGGAGAGACCTGAAGATGGCAGTTCACAGATGCTTCCCATCCAATCGGACGGAGCTTCAGAGGATCTGCCAGGAAGAATAGGATAAACTTCCCAAAGAGACTTAACCCAAGAAGACTAGAAGCTGTAATTGCTGCCAAAGTGGCTTCTACAAATAACTGAATTAAGGGTCTAAATACTTCTATAAATGAGAGATTTCAGTTTTTGATTTTTAATTATCTCCCTTAGAGATAGGGTGAGAAGCTCAGTCATCCGTGAGGGACTCGGAGTAGAGCCGCTGCTCCTTTGCATTGGAAGGAGCCAGCTGAGGTGGTTCGGGCATCTAGTAAGGATGCCCCCCCCCGGGCGCTTCCCTAGGGAGGTGTTCCAGGCACGACCAGCTGGGAGGAGGCCACGGGGAAGACCCAGGACTAGGTGGAGAGATTATATCTCCACACTGGCCTGGGAACGCCTCGGGATCCCCCAGTCAGAGCTGGTTAATGTGGCCCGGGAAAGGGAAGTTTAGGATCCCCTGCTGGAGCTGTTTCCCCCACAACCCGACCCTGGGTAAGAGGTTGAAGATGAGATTTTTAATAAATTTGCCAAAAATTCCCCAAACATTCAGCTCTTTAAAGGACATTATCTTTTCTTGTTTCTACCTCTTATACTTTTTAAAATATTAATCTTTTTTCACAATGTAAGTCAAAGCAGAAAATCTTCAAAACAGGAAAAAAAAAAACTAAATGTAACCCGTCTCAGTATTCTAACACATTTGGAGCTGGTAATAGCTGACATAAAGAGGACAGACCCTTGTTAGGGAAATATGGAGGTAAGTCAAAAGACTTTAAAAGCGGCCTGCACAGCAGCGAGCCTGTCACTTTGAGTTTAATGTGAGCTCCTTCCTTTAACTGTAACACTCACTAATCCAGCCTCCACCGGCCTAACAGGCGTGCTGTGCCGCCTCATATTAACTCCGGTGTCAGCTCCGAAGGAAGAGGAAGTTAGTTCATCAGACATACCGGCCCCACTGAATGCATTTCAGTGAACGAGATGCAGCAATACGAGAGATGAATAATCAAAGTGCTGCCTCTGTGCTCGGTAGAGACGTTTCTCGGCCAACTCAGAGAAAAGAGCGGCTTCTGTCATCGTCTCTGTACACATGATGGGAGTATCTCACTTTTAACAACAGAGCAGAGTACAGCCACAGGTAAAACTGGTGGATTATCCATAATGCACAAGTAGAGATTTAGAGTGTAATTTATCTTTCGCTCCTCATGCTCTCAAAGAGATTAGTTTACATTTAATTATTCTGAAAAGGTGCTGCAGTACAAGCAGTCATGTGGAGGAAGGTAATGATTTATTTTCTCACCTTTCTTACATGAATATAAATTACTTTCTGTATTTTAGGATGTTTATCTTTCACTGATCACCAACTGTGGATTCTAAATGCTTAATAGTAGTCAGTAGCGGGGTGCGATGTGTGAAAAAATCAGAAGGGGGGGGGGTGTTTGTATTCATGAAAGTGAATCACAAACCACAGTGATAATAATTATGGACATTAATAAAACAATATTGTCTTTATTTTTTAGCTAATTTTCCAGGTTTCATTCGATATGTATAGTCTTCTATTGGTTTCATTTGATGTGCATCACTTATTGGCCTTTCAAGTACAGATCAATTGTACATGTATTGCTTTGTTTTCAGACAAGTCATGACTCCTTTACTGTATGTGGTTTCTATGGATGAGTCTTTCTGCCTGGTTTGTTCTATATGTTGCCAAAACATGTTTGCATGGAAGCACAGAAAGTAGGTCTCTTAAAACAAGGCGAAGTACAGTATTTTATATTATTTTATTCTATCAAAACGTATTAAACATCTGTGACCATTTGGAGCTAAAAAAGGCTATAAGGTTGTATACCGTGCACCACATTAATGAGCTGAGGTCCGTCTTTAGCTGCCTGACTATGTGGATAAGAAAATAAAATGAAAGATGTGTGAGTAGTAGTGGTACTAGTAAACCTAAATAGAAACAAGCGTACTATGTGTAGTAGAAGCAACAGACAAATAGGCCCTGTTTTTATCTCCCAGAAGACTCTGTGCAGCATCACTGCTCCGCTTCTGTCAAAGCATAAATTCATGTTTTCAGAAAAACAATGGATGGAAAATGCTGTGTAAACAGCAGTTTGGCAAATGGATGAAACATTACCCAAAAAACATTCACTGACAGTGTTGTTGCTCGACTAACAGCGGGGCCTCCAGCATTCTGGTCCAGAGCAAAATATCTGGACTACTACTGCTCATATTGTCGTGGACATCCCAACCCTGTCTCCTAAACAGTCTTGAATTCCATAAACTGTGTATCACTGTAAAGCTGAGACTGATGGATCCAATGAGCCCAACTGTATTCATTTGTGATGATGTTAGTCCCCATAGCAGACATTTCATTGACCTCCCTGTATAAAATGACCTTGTGGTGACCTCTAGGATAATCACAGCCTTATGAAACTTTACAGCCACAAACTAGAGACCTAGAGCAATCAGAGGATGGATGGATCAAACTAGAGACCTAGAACATTCAGAGGATGGATGGATCAGACTAGAGATCTAGAGCATTCAGAGGATGGATGGATCAAACTAGAGACCTAGAGCACTCAGAGGATGGATGGATCAAACTAGAGATCTAGAGCATTCAGAGGATGGATGGATCAAACTAGAGATCTAGAGCATTCAGAGGATGGATGGATCAAACTAGAGACCTAGAGCATTCAGAGGAAGGATGGATCAAACTAGAGACCTAGAGCATTCAGAGGATGGATGGATCAAACTAGAGACCTAGAGCATTCAGAGGATGGATGGATCAAACTAGAGATCTAGAGCATTCAGAGGATGGATGGCTTTCCTAGCTAGATTGACAATCTGTCCCTCCAAGTCTTTTTTTTTTTTTTTTTTTATATGTACAGTACAAATCCCTTCTTGAACACTCTTCCTGGTTGCCATTGCTTTAACGCTGAGCTGTCTATCATCAGGAAAAGCTATCAACAAAACCTGTGAGAGAGCCACCCGACTGTGACCAGTATCACATACAGTAGACCTACAGAGTCCAAAATCCTGCCCTTTTTATTTCAATCACTGCAGCTTACCACAATGATATGGATGACAAAACACAAGGGACTTGTTGAGGTGACAAACAGTAGACCATAATAGATTTACTAGACTCTGCCGAGGACGGCCGCGAGCTCGAGTGATAAATACACAGGGGCCAAGTGAATGCAGCAGGATACCGCTCATTCCAACACTATTGTATAGGCCGACCTGGCCATGACACACATTGTATATCTCGCTGAATGACTAATAACACGAGGACAACACACTGCAGATACTGAGGCCCCCACGGGAGGCAGAGTTGATGCATGATCATTAATAATACGAAAAATCATTGTGTTGCAGACCAGAAGTTAAATCCCACTGATGTGGCCATGTGAATAAGCTGTATTGATATCCTTTTCTCTCCTGTCTGGTTGAGTGGAGGAGCTGGGGACAGACTTGATTGCTTATAAGCCTATAGCATCTTTCACAGTTTCTATGATTTGTTCTGCTAGACCTGTAATCAACTCAATAGAAGAGGACTGAACTCACCAAAATCGCCACTGATTAGGTTGGTGAATGCAAAATGCTATGAAGACCCAGGCCTAAAACTGAGTATGGGGCTGTAAAGATGTAGCGTGAACAACTAAGATGGAGGCTCAAACATGCTTCTGTTTCATGTTCCCCTGCGTGTCTAACTCAAAGTGAGCCAGGCATCGTAGCTTCAGCGATAGAGAGACGTCACTTGTGCTACTTTTGGGTTTGTAGTCTTTCTAATTACACGGGGAAGGACTTCTCTCTAGTGCGCTGCTTAGAGTGTGTAATTTTACAACTTTGTTACGTTTCTCCAATAATACAAAAACCTGAATAACAGGGGTCGCTACTGGGAAACTAACAAAAATAAACTGCACACAGAAATAATAATAAAGGGTTATATTGGGTTATACAACTCCCCACAGCCGCCCACTAAATCTACCAACAATGATAGACCAACAAAGAAGGTATCAGACCCAAAAGAGAAGTAGAGGCTGGCTAAAGATGTGCACACTCTAAATCAAAACCCCACAAAACCCACAACCCAATGTAAACCCAGAGAGCCAACTGAAGGTGTTGACCCTCTGCAGACACACAACCAAACTGAGCAGAGTGAAGCCAACCTGCTGATATAACCTCCCAGCAGGCTGATTATCAACAGCTGAGGGAGATCGAAAGGTGCCACCAATGGCTCCCGATGAGCAAGGCTTAAGCCAAGCCCCCTCAGGAAGAGCGCCGGGCTCTGAAGCAAATTGGTGGTACTGCAACTTCTGTGTCCGTCACGTGATGCCATCGTGCCCAAAAATACTTTTTTCCCATAGACTTACATTGGGAAAGAGACATCCATAAATCAGCGAATATTTGAACACTTGAAAAGCCCTTAATCAAATCATTAGGTTCTAAAATGTGTTCTGGTCAGAGGGATGATGTCAGATCTGGGCTGCAGGTTTCTCTCTCTCCTTGCTCATCACCTGTGATCACGCTCAGCTGTTGATAATCAGCCTGCTGGGAGGTTATATCAGCAGGTTGGCTGCACTCTGTGCAGTTGGTTGTGTCTGCAGAGGGTCAACACCTTCAGTTGGCTCTCTGGGTTTATGTTGGGTTGTGTGTTTTGTGGGATTTTGATTTGGAGTGTGCACATCTTTAGCCTCTACTTCTCTTTTGTTTCCCCCCCTCAGTGACTCCCAACTTACATTTCATATCGGGTCTGATACCTTCTTTGTTGGTCTATCATTTCTGGTAGATTTAATGGGAGTTATATTCCCACAGTTTCCTTTTTTATTATTATTTCTCTTTGCAGTTTATTTTTGTCAGTTTCCCAGTAGCGACCCCTGTTATTCAGGTTTTTGTTTTTTTGGGGAAACGTAACAAAGTTGTAAAATCCAGAGTTAATTTTCCCTCATGTGAATGAGCCCTCTGAGAATGAGTTAAAGGAAACGCTCCTGCTCTACGGGCCCAATGGATGCGGAAGATCACCCGATGATCCGGGTACTTTATCACTCGGCAGTCGATCCGTTTTGGCTTCGTGCACAACGGAGTAAAGCCCGGTACACACAGGAAACGTCCGCAGCGCACGGCGGCTGCGGAACCTGTTGCTACAGAAGCTTAGCAATGTAGGCTACGACTGTGTGGACGCCACGTTAGTTTGGATTCAATAACACAACCTAAGCGATCGAAGCAGCGGTAGACCAGCAACTCCCGTGTTCTCCAAAGTAAAACGACTGTTTTTGTGGACAGAGTCTGGTCTGGTAGCTTTGAAGACAGAATTTGCGACTATTATCTCCTAATCTGACACACTGACCATCGTAACAGACAAAAGTATTGTGCAGTCTGAACCCAGCACAAAAGCTGAGTTGACCTTGGAGTCCGTAGTTTATCTGGTCCACTTCTTTTAAGCCAGCACAGTCTGAGTCCTGCTGAGAATCATGGGAAACTTGAACAGCTACAGCTTGATTAAGACTGAGCAAACTACATCTGCTGGTGAAAACTTTGTGATAGCTGACAGCTATAACAAGTACATGTAGAGAGTTGATGTTGTTTTGGCAACTGCTGTTTCCAAGGTCAAGAATGAACCTTCAACATCAAATCAAACGGGAATTCTGGACTTGTCTCAGATTTGACTTAAGCGGTCATGACTACAGCTCTCACTTCATGGGCAATTTGTCGAATCCCTGAAATATCTACCGCAGACACGAGATGACCCGGAGTCTGGATGGATTGCACCATTATGTAGAATAACAAGATAGCAAACACAGTAATGCTACTGTGTTAACATGATGGGAGTGTGTGTGCAGGCACACAGAGTGGAGTGATCCCGAGCGGCTGGAGTCTGTGTCCCATGGTAACGCACAAGAATGAAACGCTTTCTTCCCAGCCTCCTCTGCTCCTGACAACCAGGAAGCATCCAATCCACACGCAGCCCCCCCCCCATCAGCCTCACCGCTGGCTGACGGTAAAACGTGGCACCAGTGGAACAATGGATGGACCGGGAAACATCAGAGAGTCAGGCTGGGAGGTTTACTGTCTCCCTGCATTTGTTTACAGTGTTTTATAATAAGAACCAGGGAAGCAAAAAAAATCCTTTCTTTAGTTTGACATTATTAAAGCAAACAGAGATTATCTGGAGTATCTGTATAAAGAAAAACTGGAAACCCAAAAAAATGGCTCTACTTTCATTCCTAAAAATACCGAATGCAGGTTTCCTCGGGCTTCTGTGTTTTTGGTCCATAAAGCATGTGCACTAGAGTCCTGACTTTAAATTCTGATAGTACAAAGAGTCATTTCAGAGTGTTTGTGACGCTCAGAGTTATGTATTCCTCATTTTACAGCTGTTCCTTTTTGTTGTGATTATGTATGAGAAGAAGTGTTTTTGGGCCAGTGTGCATCACATGTTCCTGCAATACAGAGTGTGGCCACTGTGCCAAAATCAAGTCACAGCCCAGGGGCCTCATTTACGCACAAAACGGGGCCTGAAATGTGCAAAAACTGTGATCTATAAAAACAAACTTGATGGGAGAGCGCAATGTGCGCACCTGTACGGAAACTCTGACCCATACATACGCACATTATGGAGGCGGGAAACTGGCAGCGCAGACGGTGATTTGAAGCCAGATTGTAGAAATTAAATGTGAGAAGAATCATTATACGTATAATGTTGCCTCTCACGCTTCATATCACACGTTACTTATAGATCCACTTTATCATAAACATTTGAACCAGCAGTGTTATTTGTGCTAGTTCCTGTTCCTGGATCAGCGGTCTGTCCTTCGATATGGTGGGATTCAATCAATTATTAGGTCATTATTAGAAACTAGTACTATCATATCACATTTTCCTTTTAAGCATTTTTCGCATTATCAACTGTTCAAGCTAACGTTACGTCTTTACAAAACGTTTGCTTCTGTAAAATCAGATAAGAGCTAGTTAACCCTCGTTATTGTTAGCTATTCGATATAAGCTAATGTTAGCTTATTGATGTTCATATCTAACATGATATCATGTTTAAAGCATGAAATGTACGATACATATTAAAAACCATATCTGTCTAATATGGCTAACAATTACGCTATTAGATTATTTTGTTTGTTATAATTGCTGTAATTCAGATTAAAACCAATATTATATTAATATTTATTGTTGCCATTATTTATTTATGTACTACTATTTGCCTGTTATTCTGATTGCTCTTATTAATAAGTACATAATAGTAAATACAGTAGCAGTGTTAGCGGTAGCCTATAGATTGAAAGCATGATCACTAAAACGGAGGAAGACATTTCATTGTATATTATATTAAATTATAAAGGGACCTCTCTACAAGTATTAACCTTAACCAAGGAAAATAAGCCAAAACCATACTTGACAAATGTGAGTTTTTAACAATTCCTTCTGATAAATGAATTATTTTCTATCACATAAGAAGTAAGCCTACGGTACACTCGTCTCCTGAGCGTCTAGCAGCGATTAGAGCTCAACTTTCCAGATTCCCTGGAGACAAAACTTTATTTTTCTATTCCTCGTAGATCATAAACCCTTTAACATAAAAACGACTCGTTGAAATCGGTTGAGAAATGTAGACGTTATGGTGCTTTTTATCCAGAAAAACGGCAGCTCACCTGTTCACTTGTATAGGGTTACAGGCCAGTCTTGCCCTGTCCAATATGGCGCCCACGTTGACGTATCATCACAACGGGCTGAAGCGTCCAATGCGGTATTAATGTATATATGTCTATGATTACTACGGCCACTAGAAGCAGCCCTGCACGTGCAAAACTGACGCTAGAGTACATGGAGCATCACAGTTTGACGCGTAGGGCCACTGACCAAGCTGCCATATTTGACGAGTTTGGAGTGAGAATGTACTCTGCATGTTTAGCCTTTTTTTTCAACAAGTTTGCAGTCCAGTGTTATCTATCTACAATTTACAATTCAAGCCGTCTCTCGCTTTAAAACATTTGGTTATTTCAATACCTGCAGAGGTCACTCGGTGCTGTGTTCAGACTGCATTATAGAAAGGAGAAGTCTAGCTAGCTTTAAAAACGTCTGTATGGCAGCTGGGATTAAAGTGATATAGAACACAGGTTTAGAGCCCACCTGAACAGACAATGCACCAATAAGTTCTATAGTTAGTTGCATTTTCTCCTCCAGGATTGGAAGGGTTTTGGTTCAGTTCTACTTTATCTTGTGAGTGAACGGCAGTGGAAATGTGTTTCATATGGTCTGAATGAAATGATAGTGCTATCTGTGAGCAGAGGAGTGGAGTTGCTCTGCAGTGTGCTGCTGCTGCTCAGACGCTGACAGAAAGGCAGATAGCTGAGTGCTGAAGCTCCATCCATCAAACAGATCAGGTCATCAATCTGCGGCTGACACTGCTCCACTTTGGTGTGGACGAGCCGCTTCCCTCTGCATTGAAACTGTAGTCGCTCATCCCCCTCGCCGTGATAAACACTCTGACATTACATTTCTTGTTCAAACTCCTTCTGTTAAATGTTGACCTTCCTGAACTTGGTTTTTAAAATGAAAATGGCTTCAACTGTCATGATAATGATAACTCAAACTTAAAAGGTACAATAAGCTGTCTTTTTTTTTTATCCATCAGCCTACATTACCGGCCTGTTTTTAGTTTGAGGGCATTTATTTACCTCGACTGCAGAGAGAACCAGGCCTTGATTACAGTCCAATATTAAAGACAGGCCTTTATTCATAATTTCTCCTATTTCCCTGATATTTTATCATAATATTCTCCTGTTTAAATTTGTTGTCTGCTGTTTAATGAACATTTTCAAAGCGCTAATGCACGTCATAGAAAGGTGTAGAACAGGTCTTCCATTAATTGTAGGGGTGGTGGTTCAATGCCTAGCTCCTGAGCAAGACCCTGAACCCCAACTTGGGTCCCATGTGGGTGAAAAGCTGTAAGCCACGCTGGACATCTCGATACCTCCTGCACAGAAAGGGCATAATCCCTCCCTGTCCTGGTAGCAGTGTTCAATTCGTTAATGAAAACCTATGACGAAATCGTTTTTATCAAGACTATGACGAGACCGCAATGACGTTATCAAACATGCAGTACCGTTGACGATAAGACGAGACCAAAATGTAGCTTTGAAATCAAAACTTATACAGTAAAATCTCTTTATTTACATCACCTTCCACCTTCTCTTCCCCTCTCTCTGTCTCCAACACACACACCACGCTGCGGCGGCGTTAAGTCCGTCTGTGTCCTTAGTCCTGGCAATTATGCAACTATAATACATAAAGTTGTGGGTCATATTCGGGTGGTTGGTTGGCTGATTGTTTAAAGTTTACAATGTGCACTATTAGAATGCAGGTAATTCTATCCCCCTCAATGTTTTTTTACCAAGACAATTTTTTAAATACAATTTTTTTTGAGAATTTACAGCATATAGTAATTTGGTGTTGGCATGATGTCACACGTGAGGAGCTGATGGTAAACTTGTTGTGGCCATAAATGTGAGGCTTTTGGCCACACAGCGGGGAGGTAACGGCATCGACAGTGTACTGTAGGAAAAAAATGCAGAATAGGAAGCTTAACTTTCAAATTTTGGCTTTGAAACCTCTTGGTATTTACCAGTTCTCTTCCATTACCAACTCATCTCCAAATGTTGACCATCATCGACTCCACTTGGGAGAAATACACCAATATTATGCTTCTTATTGCTAAAGTTTGGTTAAAGCAAATAGCCTTATAGCCTCGAACCCACACAATTGTCATAACTTTTCTTTTTTGTACGTCCAACATATGTAAAATAATAGTTGTTTGTTTCTGCTGTGGGGTATTATCACTCACTCACTCATCTTCAACCGCTTATCCGGGGTCGGGTCGCGGGGGCAACAGCTCCAGCAGGGAGCCCCAAACTTCCCTTTCCCGGGCCACATTAACCAGCTCTGACTGGGGGATCCCGAGGCGTTCCCAGGCCAGTGTGGAGATATAATCTCTCCACCTAGTCCTGGGTCTTCCCCGTGGCCTCCTCCCAGCTGGTCGTGCCTGGAACACCTCCCTAGGGAGGCGCCCAGGGGGGGGGGGGGGCATCCTTACTAGATGCCCGAACCACCTCAACTGGCTTGAGCAGCGGCTCTACTCCGAGTCCCTCACGGATGACTGAGCTTCTCACCCTATCTCTAAGGGAGACGCCAGCCACCCTCCTGAGGAATCCCATTTCGGCCGCTTGTACCCGCGATCTCGTTCTTTCGGTCATGACCCAACTCTCATGACCATAGGTGAGAGTAGGAACGAAGATTGCCCGGTAGATCGAGAGCTTTGCCTTCCGGCTCAGCTCTATTTTCATCACAACGGTGCGGTAAAGCGAATGCAGTACCGCCCCCGCTGCGCCGATTCTCCGGCCAATCTCACGTTCCATTGTCCCCTCACTCGCGAACAAGACCCAGAGGTACTTGAACTACTTCACTTGGGGTAAGGACTCATTCCCTACCCGGAGTAGGCAATCCATCGGTTTCCTGCTGAGAACCATGGCCTCAGATTTAGAGGTGCTGATCCTCATCCCAGCCGCTTCACACTCTGCTGCGAACCGATCCAGTGAGTGCTGGAGGTCACAGTCCGATGATGCCAAGAGGACCACAACATCTGCAAATAGCAGCGATGAGATCCTCAGCACACCGAACTGCAAACCCTCCTCCCCCCGACTACGCCTCGATATCCTGTCCATGAATATCACGAACAGGATTGGTGACAAAGCGCAGCCCTGGCGGAGGCAAACCCCCACCGGAAACGAGTCCGACTTACTGCCGAGGATCCGGACACAGCTCTCGCTTTGGGCGTACAGAGATTGGATGGCCCTAAGAAGGGCCCCCCTCACCCCGTACTCCCGCAGCACCCCCCACAGTATCTCCCAGGAGACCCGGTCATACGCCTTCTCCAAGTCCACAAAACACATGTAGACTGGATACGCATACTCCCAGGCCCCCTCCAGGATCCTTGCTAGAGTGAAGAGCTGGTCTGTTGTTCCACGGCCAGGACGGAATCCGCATTGTTCCTCTTCAATCCGAGGTTCGACTATCGGCCGAACCCTCCTTTCCAGCACCTTGGAGTAGACTTTACCAGGGAGGCTTAGTAGTGTGATACCCCTGTAATTGGCACACACTCTCTGGTCCCCCTTTTTGAAGAGGGGAACCACCATCCCCGTTCTGCCACTCCGTAGGCACTGTCATCGACTTCCACGCAATGTTGAAGAGACGTGTCATCCAAGACAGCCCCTCCACACCCAAAGCTTTCAGCATTTCTGGAGGGATCTCATCAATCCCCGGGGCTTTGCCACTGTGGAGTTGTTTGACTACCTCAGTGACTTCCACCAGGGAAATTGATGATGATCCCCCATCCCCCAGCTTCCAGCTCTGTTCCCCGTTTCCCCCTCCTGAGGTTCCGGACGGTTTTCCAGAAGCACCTTGGTGCCGACCGAAAGTCCTTCTCCATGGCTGCTCCGAACTCCTCCCACACCCGCTGCTTTGCCTCCTTCACGGCAGCGGCTGCTGCCCGTCGGGCCTGTCGGTACCTTGCAACCGCCTCCGGAGTCCTCCGAGATAACATATCCCGGAAGGTCTCCTTATTCAGTCGGACGGCTTCCCTGACCACCGGTGTCCACCACGGTGTTCGAGGGTTGCCGCCCCTTGAGGCACCTAAGACCTTTAGACCACAGCTCACTGCCGCAGCTTCAGCAATGGAAGCTTTGAACATCGTCCACTCGGGTTCAATGCCCCCAACCTCCACAGGGATGCCAGAAAAGCTCCGCCGGAGGTGTGAGTTGAAGGTCTCTCGGACAAGGGCCTCCTCCAGACGTTCCCAGTTCACCCGCACTACCCGTTTGGGCTTACCAGGTCTGTCCAGAGTCTTCCCCCACCCTCTGACCCAACTCACCACCAGATGGTGATCAGTTGACAGCTCCGCCCCTCTCTTCACCCGAGTGTCCAAAACATGCAGCCTCAGATCAGACGATACGATAACAAAATCGATCATCGACCTTTGGCCTAGGGTGCTCTGGTACCACGTACACTTATGAGCATCCTTATGTTCGAACATGGTGTTTGTTATGGACAGTCCATGACTAGCACAGAAGTCCAGTAACAACCGACCACTCGGGTTTAGATCAGGGAGGCCATTCCTCCCCATCACGCCTCTCCAGGTGTCTCCATCGTTGCCCACGTGCGCGTTGAAGTCTCCCAGGAGAACTATGGAGTCCCCTACTGGAGCCCCATGCAGGACTCCATTCAGGGTCTCCAAGAAGGCCGAATACTCTGAACTGCTGTTCGGTGCATACGCACACACAACAGTCAGAGTTTTCCCCCCACGACCCGAAGGCGTAGGGAGGCGACCCTCTCGTCCACCGGGGTAAACTCCAACGTAGCGGCACTCAGCCGGGGATTTGTGAGTATCCCCACACCCGCCCGGCGCCTCGCACCTTGGGCAACTCCAGAGAAGAATAAAGTCCAACCCCTATCCAGGAGTACGGTTCCAGAACCAAGGCTGTGCGTAGAGGTAAGCCCCACCAGATCTATCTGGTAGCGCTCCACCTCCCGCACAAGCTCCGGCTCCTTCCCCCACAGAGAGATGACGTTCCACGTCCCCAGAGCCAGCCTCTGCGGCCCAGGTCTGGTCCGTCGAGGTCCCTGGCCTTCGCTGCCACCCATGTGGCTGCGCACCCTACCCCAGCGATGGAGAGTAGGGGGGTGCCACGTTGCTTCTTCGGGGTATCCCCGGCCGGGCTCCGTGGCAAGCCCGGCCACCAGACGCTAGCTGACGGGCCCTCCGTCTGGGCCTGGCTCCAGACGTGGGCCCCGGGCTTCCTCCGGGCCGGGTCACTTGTCCTCTACCTCGTTTATTCATGGGTTACTTTGAACCATTCTTAGTCTGGCCCCTCGCCTGAAACCAATTTGCCATGGGAGACCCTTCCAGGAGCACCAGGCTCCAGACAACATAGCTCTCAGGTTCATAGGGACACCCAAACCTCTCCACCACGTTAAGGTGATGGTTCCCGGAGAGGGGTATTATATTCTGTTAAAATAGCAGAGACACATATGCAGCTTTGTCAAAATATGCCTGAATCTAGACAATAGTCATTATGAGGTTTGCTCTGTGATGGCAGGATAAGAGTGCAGAGAAGAAAATTAAGTGTTCCGGTCTTCAGCTCTAAAACAACAGTTACTGTATTGAAACATTATCCCCAGTCTTTTGCATAATGTTACATTAAACAACAAACATATCTGCCAACATGAGCAGAGAGAGCGAGAGAGAGTTGTGACTTTGGAACTAAATAAAGTCTAATTTAAAGAAAAAGCTTTCAGCCTCGCAACACAGCAACAGCTTCCCTGCCAATCTGAACATGTTCTAATTGGAGGAGAGGAAGTGATGATTCATGATGTGAATGTGGCCTTTTTAACTTTTAATTGGAGGAAACTGCTCAAATGGGACAAAAAATAGCACAAATTATGACAAGACATTATCCCAAACCTCCACTGATGTATTCACTGACTCTACTATTCACTTCACATTTGCTATGTGTGTATATAAATATATATCCACTGATCAGCCATAACATTATGACCACCTGCCTAATATTCAGTAGGTCCTCCTGACCCGTGGAGGCATGGACTCCACTAGACCTCTGAAGGTCTGCTGTGGTATCTGGTAGAGGTGGACCGATATGGGTTTTTTATGGCCGATGCCGAATTTTTTTTTTTTTTTTTTTTTTTTTTTTTTTTTTTTTTTTTTTTTTTTTTACAGAATCAGGACAGCCGATGGCCGATATATGATGCCGATTTTTTTTTTTTTTTTTTTTTGCCGATATGTTTGGCTGATTTTCTTTTTTTCCTCTATCTGATAAAATATAAAATCTTAATAATAACAAATGATACACACAATTTCTTAACTTAAGTAAACATTTATTGAACAACACTTATGGTCTGTCTCTCCAATCTGCGTTTTGTGTCTGCACTGCAGTGCATATTTTAATTTGTGCATGATGGTTAATAGTAGTAATAGTACAGGGCTAAAAACCTTTTAAGCATGTTTTTTATTTATGTTTGTTGACAGACACTGTTACAAGCTATATGGCCATAATCTAATTGATCAAAAAATAATAATAACTTTGTTCACTCGTATTACACAGCCTGCTGCTCATAGAAACGTTTAATGAGGAAGTGAAGTTTTTCCTAAATCTTTCAACAAATTGCTCGTGTCCTCACACGCAAACGTTCACTTATGACAAGCATTGTCAGCATCAACTCTAGTAAAGTGTAATCACGCTTTATAAGTTTAGTTTTCTCCGCTATAGTTACTAAGAGAAGAAGCTCTGTGTGTCTGAACACGGCGCTGCAGCAGCGTGTATGTGAGAGCTGCTCCGCCCCGCACACAGCTAACGTTACCTACGGAGAGAAATTCTCCGTTGCCAAAAACAGAATTGATTACGTCGGAGTTTATTAATACTACGGTCTGTAATAATTTAGCCCCCGAGCCCGTTACCGGGTTTCGGTACCCATCCCTACCGTTAAGGTAGCTGGTTGGAGGCTCGCTATCAGTACAGTTCCAAAGTATTTTCTCTCCAAAAGTAACATTTCATATCTAACCAACTAATATATAGGGCTTTGAAAGAGAAGAATTTAAGCCTACCGGTTTCTCCCGGTAGAATGGCAATTTGATTGACACACAAGGGGCGGAGTCACACGTTTTCCACAGCAACAACAACACCGGGCTGCCCGCAGATGTGCCTGTTTACTAATCGACTTAATATTCTCAGGCATCAGCCGATAATGAAAAAATGTCTAAAATCGGCCCGATTAATCGGCCGACCGATTAATCGGTCGACCTCTAGTATCTGGCACCAAGCCGTCAGTAGCAGATCCTTTAAGTCCTGTGTTGGGATTTGGTAGGAATATATTTGGTTATTAACAAATATTAATTACTAAGATTAATAAAATTAAAGAAATTATTAATATTAATAAAAACTATCAATAACGGGGCACCACCCTGGAATCAGGGAACAATAACCAAACGTTGATACAGTCTCAAAGGAGCTGTTCACTCAAAATACCAGTATTTACTCACTACTTTAAATTTATGAGGTGAACAGTAAAGGATGAATCCGAGCACTGACTCTCACAACCAACTATTATTACGATACATATGCATAAACAATCACAGACAACTGTTCTTTAAATGTAAAAAACAAGTTTATTTAAAATTAGCAATATCAATTTATAACAAGCAGCGATGAACGGGCCCTCGCACCTTCCCGCACGTCGGGGCTACTGGCGGGACGCCAATCGACACACCCGTACATTTCAGTGACCATCAGACACTGCACGCACACGTTAGACTTTATTTCCTGCGTAGATTGAGTGGCACAGCAAATGACGTATTTCAATTTTTTCACCACTTCCTGTGTCCGCTCTGTGTCGCTAGAGAACACGCGCTAAACATGCATTATGTTGCTCATTATCAAGTGTAGACCACACATTGTAAATTTCATGTGAATCGGATTATGTTTGTCACATAACGCTGACTTCCTGTTGCCAGTAGGTGGCGCTATGAATAGGAGACAATACTAACATGTAGATGTTGTCAGGCCTGAACTCTTATGAAGTAGATCAAGTTTGGGGCAGAGTTGACCAAGTACAGTCGAGCTAAAAAGTCAATATCTTGAAAACGAAATAAGATATCAACAAGCTTTAAGCAACTTTTGATGAACCTGGTTCAATAATGATCCACAGAAAATTTGGTAGCAATCGTCAATACGGTAAATTGAGCTCACTTCCCCTTTAATTTTTCCCTTTAATCTAGTTTTGAGATAGTTTAGTTCTGCCTGAACGTGGGCGTGCGTGAACCTGCGCGTGCCTGAAGGTGCGCACACGTGCCGTACACTTAAGGGTCCT
Source organism: Sebastolobus alascanus (assembly GCA_916701645.2). NCBI lineage: Eukaryota > Metazoa > Chordata > Actinopteri > Perciformes > Sebastidae > Sebastolobus > Sebastolobus alascanus. The sequence continues at coordinate 201,290 of CAKAOJ020000369.1, forward strand.
GGTTTGGGGATTTTGAAAATATGATCACCCTAACATAAGCTAAAGGTAAACTGCTTATTAACAGGACTCTTGAATTATAACACAACATAAGCATTAGCCAGAGACACTCACAGAAGCTACGTCATTGTTCACACTGAATCTTCCGTTTCTCAGACAAACAAAAGCACATGGCTACTTTATAAGCACATGGCTACTTTATTATGCAGAATGATGTCATCACTTTCCCACGTAACGAAATCTGCGGAAAAACTCCCTCTCTCTGCATGTTGTGTAGGAGTAAAAAACACCAGCGCAGTTGCGTCTTTACACATGGAGCTGAGTAAAATACACCATGGAGCATCCAGTTGGCCTGTGAATTATATTTTTATTTTTCTTCCCTGGAGCATCGTGGGCCCTTTTCCGTTGTCGGGTCAGGGGGCTTGAGCCCCGGTTAGCCCGTGCATTAAGACAGCGGTGCATGGAGAGTGTGTATTGTCGGTAAAACGGTATTTCGGAACAATGCGTGTTTGTTTTCGGGACAACGGGCCAGGTCCGGGCGGGGAGTGCTGTAAAAATGTGCCCGCGAACCACCTTCGCCCGACCCTCTCCAAGCCGACCGAGAGCGGGTCTCGGCGCACCGCCTCTTATGCGGGACTCCCCAGCCTGCCGTGTGTCGCTCACACCCTCCAACTGGCTGTTAACGAGGGTCTTTTGGCTGTGAAAGATTGTCCACTGTGCAAAAAAAACAACAAAAAACGTTATTTATTTCCATTTTTTTTTTTGTCAAAGTTACAGGGAGCCACTGCAGATGGGCTAAAGAGCCGCATGCGGTTCCAGAGCCGCCGACCCCTGTCTTAAGCCAAAGTGTGAAATCTGACACCGTCTGAATGTGACGAATGAAAACTGATGCGTTTACTGTCACCTCTAAAATCCGTCATCCAACTATCTCCTGATAATATGGCGCATTTTTATTTCTGTAAAAAAAGAAAAACAATGGAAGGGGCATGGGTACATAATTTAATTATGCCATGTAGATGTCCTCAGGTCTGGAATACTATATGGTATTTCAAGTTTGGGGCAGATTGGGCCAAGTACAGTTGAGTTACAAAATGTTGTTTTTCAATGGCGAGTCATGCAAATTCTCCGCCACGCCACGTCAACGCCGTTTCAAAAACCCTCACGATTTGAACAACTTTTCATCACAAAGATCTTTAGATTGTACTGACCAAATCTGAAGTTGATCGGGTTAAGTCTCTAGGACTAGTTCGTTAAAGTACAAAGCCTGGAAATGGCCAAAAATATCCAAAAAATTCACACAAAAATCCAGATGGCCGACTTCCTGTTGGGTTTAGAGAATGGCACCAAGAGACTTTTTGTTAAGTCTACGGGTGATACATGTGCCTACCAAATCTCGAACATCTAGGTGAAACGTACGGCGAGGGCTGCTTCGTTGAAATTTTGTAGGGGGCGCTATCGAGCTCCCTTGCCACACCAAAGCACAAAAACCATATCCGTTAACACATTTTAGCACCGTTAATGAGTGTGCCGAGTTTAGTTCATTTACAAGCATATCTAGCCCTTGAAAAACAACTTCCTGTTTCATGGCGAATGATGCGTCGCCACGGCAAGTACGCTCAACAAAAGCTAAAAAGCTTTGCAGGCTGGCATCAGGAACTTCTTAACACCACGCTGACCAAAGTTGAAGTGGATCTGGTTAACCTGCTAAGAGTAGCACGCCAAAATAGAGCGACTGTAACTTCCTGTTGCCAATAGGTGGCGCTATGAGTATGATTCAAAATGTGCCTGTAGATGTCTTCAAGTCGGGACACTCATCAAACGTCAGAAATTTGGAAAAGATCTGACCATCTGGAGTCGAGTTACAGAGGTTTGTTTTTTAATGGCGAGTCATCGAAATTCGCCATGCCGCCACGGCGCCGCCATTCAACGAAACCTCACAATTTTCACAAGGAAGCATCATCAAGGTCTTAAGGCTTTCCTGACCTAATTTGAGGTGGATCTGATTAGTTTGTGAGGCAGAGTACATCAGCATGCAAAACATGACATTTCCTGTTGCCAGTAGGTGGCGCTATGACTGCGAGCCAAAATTTGCACGTGGATGTCATCAGGGACGGACCTTTATCAGGCATGAGAGATTTGGAGCAGATTGGTTAATGTACGACAAAGTTACAGCAACTTCCTGTTTTTTGGCGAAAGGCGCTTTTTTGCCGCCACGCCACGGCAACATAGTTCGATGAAAATGAAAGATTTGAACAATTTTTCATCACAAAGGTCTTAAGACTGTACTGACCAAATTTGAAGTCGATCGGGTTACAACTCTAGGACTAGTTCGTTAAAGTATAGTGCCTGGAAATGGCAAAAAATACCCTAAAATAACACATTCAATTCAATATGGCTGACTTCCTGTTGGGTTTATGGTATACCTCCAAGAGGCTTTTTTGTACGTCTCAACATGTTGCATATACCTGTCAAATTTCATACTTCTAGGTGAAACCACAACGAGGGGCTCAATGTTTGCAATTTTGTAGGGGGCGCTATCGAGCCATTTTGTCACATCCCAGCAAGACACCCAGAAAATATCAAATTTTTCACCAGTCCTGATACATGTGCAAAATTTTTTCATTTTCCGAGCACCTTTAGCCCCTCAAAACTGCGATTACTTTGTCCTAAAAATAATAAGAATAATAATAATAATAATAATTAAAGCTGCAAGCAGCGATGAGCGGGCCCTCGCCCCTTGCGGACGTCGGGGAACACGCTGTCGCCCACTTCATGAAAGTCGGACACCGCACGTAACGGTTTGAGGGTATTTTCTGCGTGTGGCGCGCGTTGCCGTAAATGACCTGTTGAGAACCTGTGGGGCATCCTTTAAAGGCACTTCTATGAGGGTGGGTGGCAGTACACAACCATATGCTATTGCCAGTAGGTGGCGCTATCACCATAACTCAATAACGGCAGGGATATGTCTTCAGGCCAAGACTCTTGTAAAACATGTCAAGTTTGGGGCTGATTCGACAATGCATAGTCAACTTACAACATTTTCTTGTTTCCTGTAGGGGGCGCTATGACTATCACTCATAATTACACAGATATTTCTTCAGGCCGGGACTCTTATAAAACATGTCAAGTTTGAAGCTGATTGGACAATGTATAGTCAATTTATAACATTTTCCTGTTTCCTGTAGGGGGCGCTATGACTATCACTCATAATTACACAGATATGTCTTCAGGTCTGGACTATTATCCAGCTTGTGAAAATTGGGACAGATCTGACTATATAAAGTCAAGTTAAAACAGCCTCCTGTGTCATGTCGAAACATCGAAATTCGCCGCGCCGCCACAACAACGCCGTTTCGTAAAAACACAAAAGCTTCAAAATTTAGCGTCGTGGAGGTGTTGAGATTCTGCTGCCCGACTTTGAGATGGATCTCTTGAATCCTCTAGGAGGAGTATCGTAAAGTTTAACACCTATAAAATGACAAAATGGCGTCTTCTCACATGACCTATGACATCACCGTTCGAGCGATCAAAAATTCCTAAACAAGTTTTTGTCACATTAGTTTGAGGGTTATACCATCCAAATTTGACGCGAATCCGATGAAGCCTCTAGGAGGAGTTCGTCAAAGTATGCGTAAAATGCATGAAAAACGCACAAAATTCAAGATGGCCGACTTCCGGGTGGGCGGGGCTAATGAAACCCAATGAGGAATATGTCTGAAATAATGAGCGGGATGTGCCTACCAAATTTCATGAACATAGGATCAACTATGTTGAAACTATGGCCTTCCACGCGTTAGGGGGCGCTATGGAGCCCGCTTAACCGCGTTGAACCCAATGGCTGTACATTCACGTACAGTTCACAGGTGTCCATGTTTTTGCCAAATTTCATGAGTTTTCGAGTACAACAAGGTATGCGTAAAGGCTAAAAGACATAAGGGGGCGCTAGAGAGCCAACATGCCACGCCCAAGCCAAATTACACCACCAAATCAAAGTAAGTACTAGTGTGCATATACGTGTAAAGTTTCATGAGTTTTTGTGCATCCTAAAGTCCTCAAACATGTGTTCGTAAATTTTAAAATCACGCAGGAAATCCAAGATGGCTGACTTCCTGTTGGCCGAAAAAATCTCAGAAATATTTAAGACGGACTTCAAGATGTGAGCAATGACAAACTCGAATTTCGTGAAGATCGAAGTAACTTGTTCCGAAAACCTGCCTGCATTAGGGGGCGCTATAGAGCCCGCTGGCGACACCCGAGCCCAATCAGTACAGAACTTTGAATTTCCCACCAGTTCTGATGCATATTCCACTTTTCGTGAGTTTTCGAGTATCCTAAAGGCCTCAAAAACGCGATATTCCAGCAGAAAAATAATAATAATAATAATAATAATAATAATAATTAAAGCTGCAAGCAGCGATGAGCGGGCCCTCGCCCCTTGCGGACGTCGGGGAACACGTTGTCGCCCACTTCATGAAAGTCGGACACCGAATTTTGAGGGTACTTCCTGCGTGTGGCGCGCGTTGCCGTAAATGACCTGTTGATAACCTGTGGGGTATCCTTTAAAGGCACTTCTATGAGGGTGGGTGGCAGTACACAACCATATGCTATTGCCAGTAGGTGGCGCTATCACCATTACTCAATAATGGCACGTAAATGTCTTCAGGCCAAGACTCTTATAAAACATGTCAAATTTGGGGCTGATTGGACAATGTATAGTCAATTTACCACAACTTCCTGTTTCCTGTAGGGGGCGCTATGACTATCACTCATAATGGCACGTATATTTCTTCAGGCCGGGACTCTTATAAAACATGTCAAATTTGGGGAAGATTGGACAATGCATAGTCAATTTACAACATTTTCCTGTTTCCTGTAGGGGGCGCTATGACTATCACTCATAAAGTTACATATATGTCTTCAGGCCTGGACTGTTATCCAGCTTGTGAAATTTGGGGCAGATCGGACTATGTAAAGTCAAGTTAAATCAGACTCCTGTGTCATGTCAAAACATCGAAATTCGCCGCGCCGCCACAAGAACGCCGTTTCGCAAAAACACAAAAGCTTCGCAATTTAGCATCGTGAAGGTGTTGAGATTCTGCTGCCCGACTTTGAGATGGATCTCTTGAATCCTCTAGGAGGAGTATCGTAAAGTTTCACACCTATAAAATGACAAAATGGCGTCTTCTCACATGACCTATGACATCACCGTTCGAGCGATCAAAAATTCCTAAACAACTTTTTGTCACACCAGTTTGAGGGTTATACCATCCAAATTTGACGCGAATCCGATGAAGCCTCCAGGAGGAGTTCGTCAAAGTATGCGTAAAATGCATGAAAAACGCACAAAATTCAAGATGGCCGACTTCCGGGTGGGCGGGGCTAATGAAACCCAATGAGGAATATGTCTGAAATAATGAGCGGGATGTGCCTACCAAATTTCATGAACATAGGATCAACTATGTTGAAACTATGGCCTTCCACGCGGTAGGGGGCGCTATGGAGCCCGCTTAATGCGCTGAACCCAATGGCTGTACATTCACGTACAGTTCACAGGTGTCCATGTTTTTGCCAAATTTCATGAGTTTTCGAGTACAACAAGGTATGCGTAAAGGCTAAAAGACATAAGGGGGCGCTAGAGAGCCAACATGCCACGCCCAAGCCAAATTACACCACCAAATCAAAGTAAGTACTAGTGTGCATATACGTGTAAAGTTTCATGAGTTTTTGTGCATCCTAAAGTCTTCAAACATGTGTTCGTAAATTTTAAAATCACGCAGGAAATCCAAGATGTCTGACTTCCTGTTGGCCGAAAAAATCTCATAAATATTTACGACGGACTTCAAGATGTGAGCAATGACATACTCGAATTTCGTGAAGATCGAAGTAACTTGTTCCGAAAACCTGCCTGCATTAGGGGGCGCTATAGAGCCCGCTGGCGACACCCGAGCCCAATCAGTACAGAACTTTGAATTTCCCACCAGTTCTGATGCATATTCCACTTTTCGTGAGTTTTCGTGCATCCTAAGGGCCTCAAAAACGCGATATTCCAGCAGAAAAATAATAATAATAATTAAAGCTGCAAGCAGCGATGAACGGGCCCGAGCACCTCTCCACGCGTCGGGGGTACTGGCGGGACGCCAACTGACGCGGCCGGGCACAATGAAACTGGAACTCCGACGAGCTTAACGACGTCTGCATCAAGACTCAATGACAAACGGAGTTATGAAAGGGGGCGGGGCTAATGTGTAGGGGGCGGGGTTAACCTTCACCAACTTATCAGGCACTCTCTGCTGAGTGATATGACACCTCTCACAAGAGTCTACAACAAACGGTTAATTAGTTAGTCAAGGGGGCGGGGCTTGTGTGTAGGGGGCGGGGTTAACCTTCACCAACTTATCAGGCACTCTCTGCTGAGTGATATGACACCTCTCACAAGAGTCTACGACAAACGCTTCATTAGTTAGACAAGGGGGCGGGGCTTATGTGTAGGGGGCGGGGTTAACCTTCACCAACTTATCAGGCACTCTCTGCTGAGTGATATGACACCTCTCACAAGAGTCTACAACAAACGGTTAATTAGTTAGTCAAGGGGGCGGGGCTTATGTGTAGGGGGCGGGGTTAACCTTCACCAACTTATCAGGCACTCTCTGCTGAGTGATATGACACCTCTCACAAGAGTCTACGACAAACGCTTCATTAGTTAGTCAAGGGGGCGGGGCTTTTGTGTTGGGGGGGGGGTTAACCTTCACCAACTTATCAGGCACTTTCTGCTGAGTGATATGACACCTCTCACAAGAGTCTACGACAAACGCTTCATTAGTTAGTCAAGGGGGCGGGGCTTATGTGTAGGGGGCGGGGTTAACCTTCACCAACTTATCAGGCACTCTCTGCTGAGTGATATGACACATCCCACAAGACTCTACGACAATCGGTTCATGACTTATGAAAGTGGGCGGGGCTAACGTATTGGGGCGGGGCCATGAGTCAATATGGACATGTATATGTCTTCAGGACTGGACCCTCATCATGCCTGACAAATTTGGGGCAGATCGGATTATGTACAGTGTAGTTACAACAACTTCCTGTTTCATGGCGAGTAGCCCAAAATGGCCGCCACGCCACGGTCAGGTCGTTCAGTGAAAACTCACCATTTTGATAACTTTTCATCCTTAAGGTCTTAAGATGGTCCTGACCAAATATGAAGTCGATCGGATTGAATTTGTAGGAGGAGTTCGTTAAAGTACGCGACCTATAAAACGCTAAAAATGGGCGAAAATCGCATATTATATTCAAAATGGTTGACTTCCTGTTGAATTTTGGGCATACCTACCAGAGGCTTTTTTGTGCGTCTCCACATGATACATCTGTCTGCCAAATTTCATACTTGTAGGTAAAACCGGAGAACGGATATCAAGTTTTCCAATTTTCTAGGGGGCGCTAGAGAGCCATTTTGCAAAATCCGAATCTGAGACCCTTAAAATATCAAATTTTTCACCGCTTCTGATAAGTGTGCCAAGTTTCACAACTTTTCCAGCATGGCAAGGGCCTCAAAAAGGCGATTCATCTGAGAGAAAAAGAATAATAATAATTAAAGCTGCAAGCAGCGATGAACGGGCCCGAGCACCTCTCCGCGCGTCGGGGGTACTGGCGGGACGCCGACTGACGCGGCCGGGCACAATGAAACCGGAAATCTGACGAGCGCAACGACTTCAGCCACAAGACTCTACGACAAACGGTGTTATGAAAAGGGGCGGGGCTAATGTGTAGGGGGCGGGGTTAACCTTCACCAACTTATCAGGCACTCTCTGCTGAGTGATATGACACCTCCCACAAGTGTCTACGACAAACGCTTCATTAGTTAGTCAAGGGGGCGGGGCTTATGTGTCGGGGGCGGGGTTAACCTTCACCAACTAATCAGGCACTCTCTGCTGAGTGATATGACACCTCTCACAAGAGCCTACGACAAACGCTTCATTAGTTAGTCAAGGGGGCGGAGCTTATGTGTAGGGGGCGGGATTAACCTTCACCAACTTATCAGGAACTTTCTGCTGAGTGATATGACACCTCTCACAAGAGTCTACGACAAACGCTTCATTAGTTAGTCAAGGGGGCGGGGCTTGTGTGTAGGGGGCGGGGTTAACCTTCACCAACTTATCAGGCACTCTCTGCTGAGTGATATGACACCTCCCACAAGACTCTACGACAAACGGTTCATTAGTTAGTCAAGGGGGCGGGGCTTATGTGTAGGGGGCGGGGTTAACCTTCACCAACTTATCAGGCACTCTCTGCTGAGTGATATGACACCTCCCACAAGACTCTACGACAATCGGTTCATGAGTTATGAAAGGGGGCGGGGCTAACGTATTGGGGCGGGGCCATGAGTCAATATGGACATGTATATGTCTTCAGGACTGGACCCTCATCATGTCTGAGAAATTTGGGGCAGATCGGATTATGTACAGTGTAGTTACAACAACTTCCTGTTTCATGGCGAATGGCCCAAAATGGCCGCCACGCCACGGTCAGGTCGTTCAGTGAAAACTCACCATTTTGATAACTTTTCATCCTCAAGGTCTTAAGATGGTCCTGACCAAATATCAAGTCGATCGGATTAAATTTGTAGGAGGAGTTCGTTAAAGTACGCGACCTATAAAATGCAAAAAATGGCCGAAAATGGCCGAAAATCGAATATTAAATTAAAAATGGCTGACTTCCTGTTGAGTTTTGGGCATGCCTCCAAGAGGCTTTTTTGTCCGTCTCCGCATGTTACATCTATCTGCCAAATTTCATACATGTAGGTTGAACCGGAGCGAGTCGCTCAATTTTTCAATATTTCTAGGGGGCGCTAGCGAGTCATTTTGCAACAGCCAAACCTGAGACCCTTAAAATACTTAAATTTTCACCGCTTCTGATAAGTACGCCAAGTTTAACAACTTTTCCAGTATGTTAAGGTCCCCAAAAAGGCGATTCATTGTAAGAAAAAGAATAATAATAATAATAATTAAAGCTGCAAGCAGCGATGAACGGGCCCGAGCACCTCTCCGCGCGTCGGGGGTACTGGCGGGACGCCGACTGACGCGGCCGGGCACAATGAAATTGGAACTCCGACGAGCGCAACGACGTCTGCCACAAGACTCTACGACAAACGGTGTTATGAAAAGGGGCGGGGCTAATGTGTAGGGGGCGGGGTTAACCTTCACCAACTAATCAGGCACTCTCTGCTGAGTGATATGACACCTCTCACAAGAGCCTACGACAAACGCTTCATTAGTTAGTCAAGGGGGCGGAGCTTATGTGTAGGGGGCGGGATTAACCTTCACCAACTTATCAGGAACTTTCTGCTGAGTGATATGACACCTCTCACAAGAGTCTACGACAAACGCTTCATTTGTTAGTCAAGGGGGCGGGGCTTATGTGTAGGGGGCGGGGTTAACCTTCATCAACTTATCAGGCACTCTCTGCTGAGTGATATGACACCTCTCACAAGAGCCTACGACAAACGCTTCATTAGTTAGTCAAGGGGGCGGGGCTTATGTGTAGGGGGCGGGGTTAACCTTCACCAACTAATCAGGCACTCTCTGCTGAGTGATATGACACCTCTCACAAGAGCCTACGACAAACGCTTCATTAGTTAGTCAAGGGGGCGGAGCTTATGTGTAGGGGGCGGGATTAACCTTCACCAACTTATTAGGAACTTTCTGCTGAGTGATATGACACCTCTCACAAGAGTCTACGACAAACGCTTCATTAGTTAGTCAAGGGGGCGGGGCTTATGTGTAGGGGGCGGGGTTAACCTTCATCAACTTATCAGGCACTCTCTGCTGAGTGATATGACACCTCCCACAAGACTCTACGACAATCGGTTCATGACTTATGAAAGTGGGCGGGGCTAACGTATTGGGGCGGGGCCATGAGTCAATATGGACATGTATATGTCTTCAGGACTGGACCCTCATCATGTCTGAGAAATTTGGGGCAGATCGGATTATGTACAGTGTAGTTCCAACAACTTCCTGTTTCATGGCGAAAGGCCCAAAATGGCCGCCACGCCACGGTCAGGTCGTTCAGTGAAAACTCACCATTTTGATAACTTTTCATCCTTAAGGTCTTAAGATGGTCCTGACCAAATTACAAGTCGATCCGATGAAGTCTGTAGGAGGAGTTCGTTAAAGTACACGGCCTATAAAACGCCAAAAACGGGCAAAAATGGGCGAAATTCGCACATAAAATTCAAGATGGCTGACTTCCTGTTGAGTTTTGGGCATACCTACCAGAGGCTTTTTTGTGCGTCTCCACATGATACATCTGTCTGCCAAATTTCATACTTGTAGGTAAAACCGGAGAACGGATATCAAGTTTTCCAATTTTCTAGGGGGCGCTAGAGAGCCATTTTGCAAAATCCGAATCTGAGACCCTTAAAATATCAAATTTTTCACCGCTTCTGATAAGTGTGCCAAGTTTCACAACTTTTCCAGCATGGCAAGGGCCTCAAAAAGGCGATTCATTTGAGAGAAGAAAAAGAAAAAGAAAAAGAATAATAAGAATTCCTTCAGTTTCAATAGGGCCTTCGCTGGCCCGACGTTGTCGGTGCTCGGGCCCTAATAATAATAATAATAAACGCTTCAGTTTCAATAGGGCCTTCGCTGGCCCGACTTCGTCGGTGCTCGGGCCCTAATAATAACCCGAGCAAAAACAATAGGTTTCCTCGCACTTCGTGCCAGGACACCGTTGGGTCCTGGCACTTTCGTGCTCGGGCCCTAATAATAACCCGAGCAAAAACAATAGGTTTCCTCGCACTTCGTGCCAGGACACCGTTGGGTCCTGGCACTTTCGTGCTCGGGCCCTAATTAAAGCTGCAAGCAGCGATGAGCGGGCCCTCGCCCCTTGCGAACGTCGGGGAACACGCTGTCGCCCACTTCATGAGAGTCGGACACCGCACGTAACGGTTTGAGGGTATTTTCTGCGTGTGGCGCGCGTTGCCGTAAATGACCTGTTGAGAACCTGTGGGGCATCCTTTAAAGGCACTTCTATGAGGGTGGGTGGCAGTACACAACCATATGCTATTGCCAGTAGGTGGCGCTATCACCATAACTCAATAACGGCAGGGATATGTCTTCAGGCCAAGACTCTTGTAAAACATGTCAAGTTTGGGGCTGATTCGACAATGCATAGTCAACTTACAACATTTTCTTGTTTCCTGTAGGGGGCGCTATGACTATCACTCATAATTACACAGATATGTCTTCAGGCCTGAACTCTTATAAAACATGTCAAGTTTGAAGCTTATTGGACAATGTATAGTCAATTTATAACATTTTCCTGTTTCCTGTAGGGGGCGCTATGACTATCACTCATAATTAAACAGATATGTCTTCAGGTCTGGACTATTATCCAGCTTGTGAAATTTGGGGCAGATCTAACTATATAAAGTCAAGTTAAAACAGCCTCCTGTGTCATGTCGAAACATCGAAATTCGCCGCGCCGCTACAACAACGCCGTTTCGTAAAAACACAAAAGCTTCAAAATTTAGCGTCGTGGAGGTGTTGAGATTCTGCTGCCCGACTTTGAGATGGATCTCTTGAATCCTCTAGGAGGAGTATCGTAAAGTTTAACACCTATAAAATGACAAAATGGCATCTTCTCACATGACCTATGACATCACCGTTCGAGTGATCAAAAATTCCTAAACAACTTTTTGTCACATTAGTTTGAGGGTTATACCATCCAAATTTGACGCGAATCCGATGAAGCCTCTAGGAGGAGTTCGTCAAAGTATGCGTAAAATGCATGAAAAACGCACAAAATTCAAGATGGCCGACTTCCGGTTGGGCGGGGCTAATGAAACCCAATGAGGAATATGTCTGAAATAATGAGCGGGATGTGCCCACCAAATTTCATGAACATAGGATCAACTATGTTGAAACTATGGCCTTCCACGCGGTAGGGGGCGCTATGGAGCCCGCTTAACGCGCTGAACCCAATGGCTGTACATTCACGTACGGTTCACAGGTGTCCATGTTTTTGCCAAATTTCATGAGTTTTCGAGTACAACAAGGTATGCGTAAAGGCTAAAAGACATAAGGGGGCGCTAGAGAGCCAACATGCCACGCCCAAGCCAAATTACACCACCAAATCAAAGTAAGTACTAGTGTGCATATACGTGTAAAGTTTCATGAGTTTTTGTGCATCCTAAAGTCCTCAAACATGTGTTCGTAAATTTTAAAATCACGCAGGAAATCCAAGATGTCTGACTTCCTGTTGGCCGAAAAAATCTCAGAAATATTTAAGACGGACTTCAAGATGTGAGCAATGAAATACTCGAATTTCGTGAAGATCGAAGTAACTTTTCCTGAAAACTGCCTGCATTAGGTGGCGCTATGGAGCCCACTGGCGACACCCGAGCCGAATCAGTACAGAACTTTGAATTTCCCACCAGGTCTGATGCATATTCCACTTTTCATGAGTTTTCGTGCATCCTAAAGGCCTCAAAAACGCGATCTCCCAGCGGAAAAATAATAATAATAATCCTTACAAAAACAATAGGTTTCCTCGCACTTCGTGCCAGGACACCGTTGGGTCCTGGCACTTTCGTGCTCGGGCCCTAATAATAATAAACGGACCAATTACAATAGGGCCTCGCAGACCTGCGGTCAGTGCTCGGGCCCTAATTACCCAAACATCAACACCATTACTCAGTAACTTATAATGTATAAGCAAAGACAATTAATAACAATAATACCTATGATAAACAAACAACTATCCTACACAAACAGCTCTAATTCCTACACTACAATCAAACAAGCATAAGGCGTGTGTGTGTGTGTGTGTGTGTGTGTGTGGAAAAAGGGGAGGAGCACGAGGTGGACGTAGCCACGTACGTGGTTACGTCACGTGAGGGATGGCTCTAATGGCGGACGAGGCCGCGTAAGTTAAAATAACATGCAATGGAGACTGTGGTCCCCACGTTGTCCGTAAACGGGTATGTGTGTGTGTGTGTGTGTGCGTGGGTTAGCGAAAGAGGGAGAAAAGAAAGGCGCACTCAGAGCACAGAAAGAGGAGATCCTAACCACCGGTCTTTCCGGTGATGGCAGACACTAACACAAAGAAAGCCCACGGCGTGGGACACACAAGTAACAGCAGTGAACAAGCAACAGAGGAATTCTAGCGGCAGGGAGAAAGACGTAGTCGCTGTATATTTACCACTCAGAAACCCGGCAGGCGAACTCACGTCCGTCGGCCGTGTACTGGTCTTTTAACCGGTAAAATACAGTTACAGGTCTCTCCCGTGGTGGCCGAAGTAAACACAATGAAAAGCCCACAGCTTGGAGCGCACAGCCAGCAATAAAACAACAACAAAGCAGCACACGGGCGGACTCAGCGGTCCGTAAACTCAAAACAATAAAGTAATAAAACTTAAATGTAACACACACTATTACTAGTCTCTGCCCAGACACAAGCCTCTTACTTGGTACGCTTTTCGCAGCGTTTAAGATGTGTTTGTCCGTTGATGGTCCGGCGGGTTCAGCTCGGGGCAACGGGCCGTTATCACGCTCGTCAGCGGTGAACGGCGGGGCTGATTCTCCGTGCGGCAGCGGAGGGAAAACAGCCAGAGTCGACTTGGAGGAAAGGAGTGGGCGTCTTTCCTTCTTGAAGAACGGGGGTCCGGTTCTTCCTTCTGCAGGTGGGGAGATCACTGGTGGTGTGATCTCGGGTCCGAAAATGTTCCGTGAACAAAGAGAACAGTAGCTTAACTCGTCCAGCGAGGTCGGGAACTGCGCCAAGGCTTAAAGGGGAAGTTGCAACGTAAAGTCACCTACTGTAGCAAACTGAGTTGCAGTGGAAAGAGAGCGCTTCGTAGGTGCGCTGTGCTTATATCTCCCCAGTGACGCTGCAGGCGTGTCACCGGATCTTCCCCTAATTTCCTGTGAGCCTCATCCAATGAGCGACCAGGATTTAGATTCAAGATGGCGGTTAAGCTTTGTTCCTTTGTTTAGGCTTTTGACCTTACATGTAGGCCTGTTTTCAGGCTTTTGACCTTACAGGCCGCTCTTTGTCCCAAAGTCCTGGTGAGGACCCAACACCTGTAAGTTGCGAGGGGGGGCCTCCGTGGATCGGACTTGTTTGTCCAGAACATCCCACAGATGCTCCGTTGGATCGAGATCTGGAGAATTTGGAGGCCGAGTCAACACCTCCAACTCTTTGCCGTCCACATGATGTAAAAGAAAACGTGATTCATCAGACCGGGCCACCTTCTTCCATTGCTCCGTGGTCCAGTTCTGATGCTCACGTGCCCATTGGAGGCGCTTTTGGCGGTGGACACGGGTCAGCACGGGCACCCTGACCGGTCCCCATACGCAACAAACTGAGATGCTCTGTGTGTTCTGACACCTTTCTATCAGAACCAGCATTAACTTTTTCAGCAGTTTGAGCTCCAGTAGCTCTTCTATTGGATCGGACAACACGGGCCAGCCTTCGCTCCCCACGTGCATCAATGAGCCTCGGGTCTGACCCTGGTTCTCCTTCCTTGGACCACTTCTGGTCGGTCCTGACCACTGCAGACCGGGAACATCCCACAAGAGCTGCAGTTCTGGAGATGTTCTGACCCAGTCGTCTAGCCAGCACTATTTGGCCCTCGTCAAAGTCGCTCACATCCTTACGCTGGCCCATTTTTTCTGCTTCCAACACAAAGTTTAAAAGTTCAAAATGTTCACTTGTTGTCTAATATATCCCCCCCACTGCCAGGTGCCATGGTAACCAGATAATCAATGTTATTCACTTCACCTGTCAGTGGTCTTAATGTCATATAGACTTTTGTTCACAAACACTAAGTTTAACTCCATACATCAGGTGTCTCAGGTTATAACAATATGCTGAAATGTTTATTTAATTGCAGCATCATGTGTTTTTGCTGACTCTCTCTCTCTGTAGACGCTCTGGGCAGCTACAGTAAAGGTCAACAGGAACTTTGCCAAAGTAAAGACACCAGCCTATGGGCTTTAAAAAGGAATGGAAATGTCCTCACTTAATATTCAACCTTCCTCTGCTGCTCGGTGATAGATGACGTCTGTTGGGAGGTACAGTAGCTATATACTCTCTCAGCACTGACTATTCGACACAATGCCTCTCTCCCTATCTCCTTCAGCCAGAGTATTTTGCTGCAGCCAACGGGGAGTAATGATTGGAGACCCCCCTGACTGGTAAGGTCAATGACCGCCAGAAATCACTGAAGCAACCCATCCACTGTTGGCAATCTGGCTAGACACATTTAATTAATTTTCCCCGTACCATGAGCAGTATGGGCTGGATTTAGTACCAAAAGCAGAACAGAGGGGAGGTTCTGTGCATCAATCTGGACTATTGGTGATGTGAAGGGAGATGGACATATCCATCCATACGGAGAAAAAGAGATGACAGTAAATTAATGTAATCTTAAACCAACCTGATCTCATGGGAAGGCGTATAAATAGCACAACATGTTAAGGACTTTCCGCATGTCATGATAACTAATTTTAGGCTTTTTTTTGCGTGTCATTTAAAGCCACGGTTATGTTTAGGCAACAGAACCACTTAGTTAGGTTTTGGAAAAATATCATGGTTGGGCTTAAAATAAGTAAAATACATACGTAACATAAGTACGGAAAACACGTCACTAATGTAACTTTGAAATAACTCAATCTAGCCTCTTAATTTTGCTCTCAAAGTGCACCAGATTGATGCATTTAACTTATGAATGGAGGCCCGGAGGGTGCCGGGCTGCTTATATATTATATTACTGTGGATTTTAACACGCGTGTTCAGCTTGCCTCTCTATTCAAATGGCCGTATCGCCTACACATTTAAGTCAGCAGTTCTTATCATATTCACAACATATCTGATGTGTGTGTCCCACACGGAGAATACTTTTAATGATTATTATCGTATCATGATGGTTAAGTCCTGAAGATATTACTAAGCTGAAGCCTCTTTTTTTGGGATTTGGTCAGTTCAGATTCTATGTGACACAGTAGTCTACTGCTGTCTGCTCCTTAATGAGCCCAAACACTTAATAATTAGCATTACAGTGCAACTTTTTGTTAATACCTAATGGGACATCAGTGTGTCATCCACAGGTGTTTCCATCCCGCCCCGTCTGCTTTAAGTCATTAACGTGAAATTGAAAATCAGCAGTGGTGGAAGAAGTAGCCTAGTCAGATCTTTTACTTCAGTAAAAGTAAGTAATACTACTGTGTAAAAATATTCTGTTACTGTTAATGATTGAGGCTATGGCCCACTGATGGAAGTATTGCAATATTTAACAGTCTGCTGGATGAAAGTCTTGTTTGTTGGACCCATCCACCTCCTCCCGCCGCCCTGTGTGTGTCTTTCATTCTTGTTGCTCGTATGATGTTAATAAACTGTCAAAGGATCATTTTCACTTGCTGTTGTTGCGGTGAACCGCGCGTGGTAAAAATAGGTGAGATCTCTAGAAGAGATGCAGCCGAGCCGCACTAACAGACTTACACCGGGTTCACATTGGACGCAAAAGCGCTGTGAAGCATCACGATTTTCGGAGAAGCGGCTGCCCGCGTCCTTTTGGTGCCCATGTAAACCAATCATCTGGTCTATTTTTTTCACGTACCAAGAGCAAATCTGGCAAGAAAACACAGTGATAATCTACTATAAACGATGTAAATGATATGTTATATATGATATGAATGATCTGATTCTGATAAATGATAAAATATGCATCTCGCGCACGCTTTTGACTCCCTTCCCTCTCCCTGCTTTCACTACATTTCAAAATCCATACACAATATTTATTAGAAATAGCCTCGTGTGTCACTGCTGTTTGTAATCGTGGGTTATAAATTACAAGCAGACAGAGAGAGAGCTCTGTAGAAAACAGCAGAAATACCTTTGGAAATACCTCACGACCATCACTGAGGCTCCGTCGGATCCGAACCACTCTGGGAGGCCAACTTTCTGAAATACTGTGGTGACAAGTTAATTATGTCCATTTTTATCACCTATTTATGAAACATTTCATCAGTGTCTTCAAATGACTTTCAAACTTAACTTACCAGCATTAAGAGCTGCACAGTGTCCGACAGCAGTGGCACGGTGGAGTTCGTCTACTGCCAAGAACACATTCTTTGACTACCCATCTTTCAGCGTCCTGACATAACTCAGAACAAGGTCGCGGATGCTCACATCCGTGGCGGACTCTGCCAGCACACTTAGGAACTTGGCAGCCCTTAGGTCCTCCAGAAAATGGTTCCCAAAGGTCATCAAATATGACCACGGCAAACCCTAAGAGAGACAAATGAGATAGCTTCCCTGTCTGTCACTCACAACATTTAATGAAAAATCATTCAGCCACCTTTGTTTTAAAATCACAACATCTATAGAATAGTACTGAAGTTGACTAGGATACCCACGTGACACCTCATCACAAGTTATGTTTACCTTCTCACTATGCTTCAAAGATTGCATTCATAGATTGTTTGAAAGATTTTTAAAAGCCTGAAGAGGTCATATTGTTCATTATTTCACCACTGGGGAGTCTAAATTAGATAGATAGATAGATAGATAGATAGATAGATAGATAGATAGATAGATAGATAGATAGAAAGAAACTTTATTGATCCCGAGGGAAATTCAAGTTTCCAGCATCACAGTTCCATAGTGCAAACATATTAGTAAAAACGTCACAGGTAAGTAGTACACATGTTAGTAAAACGACACAAGTAGTAACAAGACACATGTAAGTAATACAGAGTATAAAACAAAATATGCAATGTGCAGAAGAACTGTTAAAAATGAATATAGTGCAGGATAAACAACTGAGATACAGGACTATTTAAAGAAAAAGTGAATGTAGTGCAGAAAGTGATATAGTGCTGGATAATAAAAGACCTAAGTTGTAAAAACAACATCATTTTCAGGTTCATTTATTCATGTAGCCCTTTATCGAACACAAGGAAAAGCTATAAAATTAAAATATTATTATTATGGAGAGAAAGTCTTGCAGGTTAACGTTATCTATAAGGAAGAGAGAAAGAAAGATGTGGGAGTACTGTAGAAGGGAACACCTCATGTACAACTCCAGGTCGGCTCCCTGCAATTGACCCAGCAGCACCTGTCACCTCCTATAATGTCGGATCAATTATCCCTGACGGGAGGGTGGTGGTGGTTGAAAGTGAAACCTTAAGTGTGTGTGTGTGTGTGTGTGTGTGTCTGTGTGTGTAGTTCTAAGCAGCACAGGACACATCTGGCTGCTGTTGTCGCACACAAGGCCAGTGACCAGAATAGATCCCCCCCCCCCTTGACTGTCAGGGCGGCCTCTTCCTAAACCCAATCACAAAGTGTGTTGTTGAAGCAGAGCAGTCCCCGCAGGAGCAATTACATGGCCAGTCTTGTTTAATTTCATACAGTCGGGGCTGCTTCTGCTGCTACAGAGTGTGACTGGAACCCAGCAGCCCGTGGGCGACCCGCTGGGAACACCACGGCTCGCCAGGACCGGACCAGGACCACCATGGCTTATGTACTATATACAGTATATGGATTACAAGGATGGAAGTGTGTTTGTAGACTCGGAGAGGGCTTACAACTGCAGGGCTCGGCTAACGGTTGCCAGGTTGCCATTGGCAACCATTTTAAGAAATTGGCAACCGATTCTTGGCCTTTGGTTGCTGGAGGGAAGATCTCAAAAGGAGCATTCAGACAGCATCTGATTGAAGGGGCCCGGCAGGCTCCGTTGTTTCCTGAGGTGTTTTGTTAGATGTCAGCAGAGGAAAAAATGAATCGATGACATGTAAGATATTGTCATTGTGTGGAACAAATACAAAAATTAAACATTGTTATCATCGTTCATGTTTCTGTTCAAAAGTAATTTGTAATAAAGTGCCTGTTGGCAGAGAGGTAATTATAGCTTTCAATTCCCTGCTGTTTTTAAATACTTGTATGAGGTTTCTGCTTTTCCCTGTGGTTTGACATGAATGACATTATAGCTATTTGTTGGGCCGTCAGTTCGATATTGTATAATTAAAGAAAAAAAAAAAAGAAGAGGTTATCAAAATAATCTGGCGAGCCAGATATTATTGCTGGCGGGCCAGTATTGGATTTTGTAGTGTACCTAAGGCAAAGTCCTAGACTAAAACACCAACGCTCTGCCATCTTTCCAGCTACAATATCAGTATAATGAATTTTTCAGAAATTTCCAGTGGTTCAATAGTTTGGCAGGATCGAGTACGAGGCTAAAGGGTTGCCCTCAGTACTGCAACATATATCATAGAAGATAATATCCTGAACAATGTCTCCCATTCCCTCCACGAATTACTGGCTGAGAAGAGGAGCGTCTTCAGCCAAAGGGTTATACTCCGAAGGTGTTCCAAAGCGCGGCGCCATGAAACGCTTTAACGCATCTCCGCTCTGTCGCGATGAGGTTCTACTGGACTTCAGTCAAGGAAAACTTGTTTTACACAGAAGCAAAAGAATAGATATCTGTATCGCCAAACTACAGGGATAAAACCCGCAGGTAAAGGTATTTGTCAGGAGTGGGATTTGAACCCACGCCTCCATTTGGAGACCAGAAGTCCCTTTTGCTCAGGAAGGAGTCAACACTTGATTCTGGCACCTTAGACCGCTCGGCCATCCTGACAGCTGAAAGCTTAAATTCAGTGACACAGAACTGAACACAGAAATCATGCGTTGATGGACTCATAGGAGACTTGGAAAACGTGTTACAGCCGTTAAGAATATTCATCATTGTAAGCTTAAAAAGAATCATCACATTGAAGTTATTTCACTACATCGTTAACGGCGGTTATTGTTGTTGTCGTACCAAACAAATGGGAACCTTTAGTCTGAAATTCTCCCTAGTAGAGGGTACGCTGTGAACTTAAACTTTAAACTAAACTAGTCCAAGTTAGTCCCAAAGAGCGGAACAGGTCAACGTTCCTGCCGGTGGCCATGAAAGTGTATATAATTATTATTGGAGTTGTATTAAAAGTTTGTAAAAAATAACAGGAAAACTTGTCTCTGATGTGAATAATCTGCTCAAAATTCATCCGTATCACTCGTTTTACACAAACTTCCTGCAGTTTTTGCGTTCACTATTTGTGTTAATTCTACAGTTTATCAGTTGTTCTGTACTGAAATATCCATAAATACGTCTCTTAGCCAGTTTACTCAATGACAGAAAAGGGAAAAAGGTTGGGAACCGCTGCTCTAAACTATCTGTCACTTGACCTTTCCTTTAACCTCTCCCCACCCACCTGACATCCTAGACTGGAGTGAGACTTGTTTTGTTGACCGACAGAGCTTCTTTTATTGGATTTACTACATACGTATTTGTACATAGATTACTATGGGACCTGTTTCATAATCCCATTGTTGGATTTTAAACCCCTTTAGTATTGAATTCCTATTAACTTTTACTACTTTCTATTTCACACCTGGCTGTCTCTAAGTATCTGATGGCCATAGATTCTGAGTTCATGAAGATATTAGACTTATAAAACAAGACAGAAATAGGCCCATTCTGGTGCAGTGAACCTCTGGAGTATTTACAGGCTGACCCTCTTTGTCTTCAGTCTCATGCACCTCGAAATTCCACACAAATGGAAATGTGAAATGCCAATGGGGGTCAAAAGACGACACTGAGACAGTACAGGTAAAGGATGAGTGAGATAAAAGAGAAAAGTGGAAATGTTTCTTCCCTTTTATACCTCCGGGGACTCAGGATGTCAGGACGTTAGCTGTGAGATTATGAAATGGAGTTAATAGGGAGCGACACAGAATAACTTCCTTCGTATTAGAAGCTGAGTAAGTCAAGTCAGTTTTATTTGTGTAGCCCAAAAATCACAAATCACAAATTTTCCTGCTATTCACTTCACCTGTCAGTGGTCTTAATGTTATGGCTGATCAGTGTATATAAATATACTGTTTCTCTACCTGTGGCCAGGATGTTTGGGAGCAGATCATGAGGCCAAGTCTCTATTTTTTTTTTCATATTCAGTTTATTCATTTACCTCTTCAGCTACATTTCCTGTCAGTTTTATTTCCCTACACTGAGGTTTAAATGTTGTTTCAAAGCCTTCTGCACACTGCCGGGAATACAGTTCTAGAGGAGAAATACTGAAACCTTTGTTGATTTCATCTCTGTTGTCCTAAAAGTTGTAAAATTGAGTCAAAAACAATGTTAAAATCTGTTTAAGTTGTTACTGTAGAATGTAGACCTCCCCCCCAGGTTTCTGAAACCGTTAAATTCCCAGAATTATACAGTGAACTTGACCTCAGTGTCCACAATAGTGCTAAATTAAATGTCTGTCCTCTAAATTTAAAAACAACAAAAACATTTAATACAAACTTGATCATAAAAAGAAGACCAAAGAAGAAACCTACAGTACATTGACCCAACACCTCCAGCTGTGATGGACCACAGGTGGGACCAACATAGCACAATAGCACGGACAGGAAAGCTACAGTATGAATCATAACAGGTTTGCTCCTCATTGAAAATCTCAGCATGTGCTTAATGGACAACAGCAAACAAAGGCCAGAACCACCAACGTAATTGGAAACCTGTTGCCGAGGAGAGGGATGATCAATCTGGCTGAGACAGCCGGGGCATCGTTTTGTAACCTGCACTGATCACAGACCTGTTCATAATTTCCAAATGATCAGCACAGACAGACTGAGGTTGATTAAAAAAAAATAGACAGGTGCTAAATGGAGCTTTGGGTTTGTGAAACTGATCTGGATTCATGGGGGTCCAGGAGGTGCCAAACACTGCTGACATTAAAGAGAGGCAACGAGTTTATACTGGAAGGTTATGATATCGTAACCCTAGGTCTACAAGCACAGGCGGAGCCCTCTACTGGACTCTATGGGTGATGCATGCATTCACCCACTGAAAATTTGCATAAACGTAGCCAGCCAATCAGGACGTTCCAGCGAGCACAGACCCTGAAAAAGAGCCCGACATGTCCGAGAGATAGAACCGTATGAACGGACAGGGCGTCGACCACGATGTCGCTCTACATATCAGTCCCTCCAGGATTTTGCAGGATTTTTTTGGGGGGGATTGTTGCGCCCTAAAATGCATAATTTCGTGGCAGATTTTGCAGATTGCAATGCATGTTGCGATGTTTTTAGGTGTGTTTTTGCAATAAAACTGCAGGAGCAAGTGAAAATTGCAAAAATAGTTGCGATGTTTTATATACATAATTCATTAAAAATCAAAGGCAACTTGTTCCAGTGAGAATAAACACCAACATGTTGTCATGGTGCACATTTTACCATTTCTTTATAACAAATTCAATCATCAAATTCTTCACAATGAACATTACAGCCTCACAGAGACACGAGTGTAGCTGTAGACTCTTTGACTGACACCCCAGACCTTTTTCCTGCCTCTCCTCATTAAAACCGTAGCACGTAGATGAGAATTATAAGATAAACCACGATTCCATACAGTTTCAAAGTTAATCCTAGTTAGTGCAACTCATCATCGACCTGGAATAACAAGCTTTGCAATATAAAAGAGGTTCACATGGCTTTGAAAATCAATAATTGAGCCACACTATACCACAGTGCGCATAATTATGATCATTGATTCACACAGCCATACCGCAGATGGGATCAATAATTGACATGACATGTCAGATTATGATTATAAACCTCCCCATCTGCGCCGCCGGCAGTTTGCATCACTCAGATAGATATTCCACAGTGAGATTGACAGCGTGCCGTGCTTGGTTAGTCCTGCTCTGCTGTGCTGATTCACAGAGTGGGATGTCATTTTCTGAGGCACAGCAGCTGGCACGGCCTCTTCCTCCTCTTGCCAAGAACACAAAGCAGGACGCATCACTCTCCTCCGACACGTCTCACTTCAAACCTTCGTTATGAATGCAAGCCCACAGCCAGCCAATAGGAGCACTGATGTCAGGTGCCAAGGCAACGGAGATGAAACCAGAGCTCCTTATGTCTGGATGTGTGCCTACATATGCGGGCGTTGTATATGTTTGCATGTGTGCACATCTGTATGTTTCCCTCCTGCCTGCATGTTTGTGTATTTATGTGAAGTAGTGGATCTCACTCTGCGTTGTTGTTGTGTGGAAGATAAGAAGTGCACCTACTGGGATGGTCTTTGAGCTTTTTATTGCTGAAATATCTTCAGCAGCAACTGGAATTATGAGGAGACGAACGTTTACAGAGTTGCTCCCTGCGCCCTCCCAGGAGAAAGTCCAGGCAAAAAGCAGCATTTCATTACAATAAGATTAATAGAATACAATTCACATAAATAAATAACAAACCAAAACACTTTCTTTTAGAAAAAATAGAGAAACATTAACAATGCATAAACCCACATATACCTGGAATTATGAAGAGACAAATATTTACAGGGTTGCTCCTGCATACTGTGAGTGATCATCATGTCATCCTTCATTTTATTGTATTGCCGCGTCCACCCCAAACCTCCTCACACTCGGCCAGTGACCGTAAACATTAACCACGTGTATATTTGCCAGATTGTCAGCCGAGTGCAGATTGGCACCTCTCTGGAGCTCTGTTCTCACACCAGCGGCAGCTAAAAAAAGTACACAAAAACTAAAGTAAATGTAATTTATTACTTCCACCGACGGTGCCATTAATCCTTTGTGTAAAGTACTAGGTAAATATGCACATATCTTGTTAAAATATGCATGTATAAATATTTTCGAGAAGTTATCTGTCAGTATTTTCACTGAGTGGTTTGATTTGGTTCTGGCTGAGCTGTTGACCTCTGTGTTCTTAGTTACAGAGCAGATGATGTTAACATGCATAAAGCCTGAACCACTGTAGTACTTGTCAAAAACAACATTTAAGCAACAAGAACCCCAGAAGTAATTGTTTTCTGTGTGTTGCATAGTTCCACCTGTTACATATGTAAAATCTGAATCTGCAAAGTAATGTGTAGTGTTAAAATATATTCATTCATTTCATAGCTCCATGAAGCTTGCAGGTCATGGAACAACAACAAGGGGGGGGGATATTTGTCCTTAAACTGGACAAAAACCCACTAACTGGGTTCTGGCTTTTGTCTTCAACAATCAGCATCCATTCCCAGGAGAAATGGCTCTGCAGTAGTCCCCGGGTATTTGTCTGTCCAGCTCCAATCGGCAGTGATGGAAACATGACACGTGGGTGGACACGCTAACTTTCAGCCCTTTTTCCAGCGTGATGCCGTGACGCTCAGCCTCATCCGTCTTCGTCCGAGCAGCGCTCCAACATTGTTCCAAAATTAGTCGGCATCGAGCTTGAAAGAGCCTCCTACTTTCTACTGATTCCTTGGCTTAAAGGGATAGTTCAGCTTATTTGAAGTAGGGTTGTATGAGGTACTTGTCCATTGTCAGAGTATTATCTACAATAGATGACGGTCGGCGTGCCCCCAGTTTGGAGAAACAGACAGGAGTACCAGCACGGGAGCAATATTTTCTGAAGGGGAACTGAACTTACTGTTTTTGTCAGCGGAGTCTTGTGTCTATGAAGAGAGTATGATAGGGGAATCTGACTGCCTGATAGAACTATTCTATATAGCGTACACTTTAATCAAATCAATCAATGAAAATCAATTATGTTCTCTGAGCTAGAAAACAAGTATTAATATATAAATGTAATCCTGAATCACAACGAGGTTGAAGAGTGCTCAGCAAGCAAAACAACCGCTCTTAGTTGTGACCAGGAAATTGTGTTACAGTGATGAAGAAGATGAAGGAGAACAAATAGAGACAGATGAGGTACAGTGTGTGTGGTGGAGCGGTGGAGAGGGTGGAGAGGGTGGGGGGGTGCGGAAGTAAGGGGGGGGGGAAGAAGGTCGGGTCACCTCATTACTCTGATGGCTTTCACATTATTCCAGTGTCACATCCATGCTGGAAAATCAGACGCTGCATCATTCACCTTGGACTCACTGATCATCTCCATTCATCAACAGCAGGGCACACACACATGCGCACACACACACACGCGATCACGCACACACACACACACGCACACATGCACACACACACACACACACACACACACACACACACACACACGGCCCATTTATTTTAATTATCATCACATAGCTTGTATCATACAACAGCCTCATGTCTCGTTGAACCCATTTACTGTGTGTGACCTGAATAAACACACATAAAAGACTAACACAATAAAAGATAAGACAAATTCTACTATTATTACCACTGATAATTATATTAATAATGCTCAGAATAAAACCTGAAAGTACAGATGGGTTTTGTGAATTGATTTCAATGACAAACATCAGGGTCAAATTAAATGATAATTCCTCCTCAGCATATATTACAGCTCTGAGAGCCTGTCCAATACTGCTGTCAGGATTAAAGTAATTAATACAAGTGGCCATGGTTTCCAGTCCTCGTGCCTTGACGGCAGCTCCACCTCATATCTGCGTCTGTCTGTTCAAGGACTCCTCTAAAGAAATAGATGCATTCTGCGATGACCGCCTCCCACGCAGCTGGCAGGAATCACATCATGGTCTGCCAGCTCGCTGCTGTTCTGGCAGTGAATTAATTGTTCTTTTTGCTGTGAAAAATCACACGCTGAGGAGACAGTTGTTCTTTCACTGCTACTGATTTGTTTATAGGTGTAGTTTGGAATGGCCTTCACCTTTTGTGGAAAAAAAAGAGCTGTGCTGGAGTCAAATTTCAATAAGCTCAGTATTAAAAATAATGTCTCTTAAAACTTGTTCTATCAGATCCTTGCTCACAGTATTATTGCATGTTAACAGAGGCTTCATTGATCAAAACATGTATAGAACAAGTTGTAAATGTGTGCGAATGTTTATCAAACATGCTCGCACAGAAACTCACGCAAACAACGATGAGTCACCTTTCTTACATCCATCTGTTCGTGCAAGTAGAGGCTCATTTACATGCAGACGTGTCCCCAAAGATGCCAGAATATGGTCATCACTTTGCCTGCTTTTACTTCCTAGTAACTGTAATGTAGAAAGACAAAGATAAACCCTCACAGGCGATGAGGCTCCGATACTTTCCCCCCTTTTTCCCACACTTCATTTGTTGACATACAATTAGATATTACGAGCGAATGAGGACAGAGTGATGTGGTGCACAATTCCTCAAGATCTCACTGCCGTACACATGCATGTGACATTTTATCCTTAATATCCATTTATTCTAAAGACTTTTTGGGGCCATGTTCACCTTTTATTGGACAGTTTGACAGAGAAGAGGTAGAGAAGGGGGGGTATGAATCGAACCAGTGATGTTAAGGTTTCGTGGCATGTGCTGTAATCACTCAGCTACCAATCCTTATCTGCTAAATCAGGGGTTCTCAAACTTGTGTCTCGAGGTCTCGTCTATTGTTACGGCGAGCCGCGGGGTTCACAGCAACAACAGACAGTGAAAGTGATCTTTTGACTGTATATTTACGTCATACTAGCAACATTACTACAGTTTACATGTTTAGATATCTGCAGAATATGTCACAGGCATGAAAAAAAAAGTAAAGATTTATTTTTAAATAAACACTTCCTGCTTCATTTTCAAAATAAAAGCGCTCTAGCGTTTTTTTCTGTGGACAGAATTCCTTCCTTTTCCTCCTCCTTTTATTCTGAAATATTTGCAGGACAGTGTTGTAGACCATGCAGTGACTTGCAGGGCTCCATGAATGGATAAAGAATGGGGTTTTAATTGTGGAGTATTACTATTATTTACAGATGAGCACACGCTTCTTAACCTTTTTCTGTCTAAAATAAATATAACTGACATTTATAATGAAATGAAATGGCCATTATGAAAGGCAAACTCTATGTAGAAAGAAAGGGCTGACAACAGCTGCTGGTGTGGACGACACACGCGTTTGACACGCAGCAGTTCAGCGAGGCAGCCTTTACGCCCTGC
This sequence comes from Sebastolobus alascanus, assembly GCA_916701645.2. Taxonomy (NCBI): domain Eukaryota; kingdom Metazoa; phylum Chordata; class Actinopteri; order Perciformes; family Sebastidae; genus Sebastolobus; species Sebastolobus alascanus. The sequence goes on from CAKAOJ020000369.1 coordinate 228,196, forward strand.
TCATGTGGGCAGTCGGGCCCAAGCGTAAGTTTTCATGAGGAGTTGAAGGGGACCTTTCTCTTTTTGAGATGGAGACACCATTCGTCAATTCTTCAAAATTGTTTTTTTTTTTTTTTAAATACACAACATTTTCATGACATCCGTAATTCTTCAACAGTCCAAAGCTTGCATGTGAACTAAAATATGCTTAGTCATGTTAAAATGAAAGCTTAAGGGACACAAACAAATGAAACCAAAATGTCCTGTACATGGTTCGTTAGGGTGTGGGAGGACTTGTTGTGAAAATTGCATTTTGATTACATTAGTACCACTTCTGTCTTTGCACTGGCATGAATCCCTCCAGGATGTGATGAGTGAGTAGCACTCTACATTCATGTCTCTATACATCGTTGTTTTGGAAAAAGAAAGCTCAACTCCCTTTAAAATTAACTGCACTGTTCTGTGGATAAAAAACTGTAATACCATTGCTAAAACATGTCTTTCTTTCTTCTTTGCTCTGTGCAGAGCTTCATACACATTTCACAGTATTCCATCCATGTGTGAAGTGGAGGTAGAGGAGGTTAGAATAAGACAAAGATTAGGAGAGAGAAGGAAGAGCTGAGGATACTCCTCCTCCTGGTTTCTATCCTCTCTGTCCCGACGTGATTTATTATGTTGTTACTGAATCAGGAGCTGTGCAGTCTTAATGGTGGCTTGAACACAACACGGCCACCAGACTGATTCTATTCACGCCCCGATGCATTGTGGTGTATCATTTATAGACCTGTGGGTGAGTCTGTGCCCTGCTGACACACACACACAGCCATCATTCTGAAAAAGAAAAAGAAAAATTGACTATGATTCAATGAGTTATTGATTCTGCATTCCTGCTTTGATTGAATGTGCGAGTGTCCTTTGCTCTTTGTGGCGAAACACCATCGAGCGGCTTCTAATCAGGAAGTCATGAAAAGCATTTTTGATTTCAAAGTGAAATGCTGATAGAGAGTGCTGGAGCTTCGGATTAGATCACCTCACAGGTCTGAATGCAGGAAAAAAGGCAGTTTTTTCACACACAGAAGGGTACACTGATAACATAGCAAACAGAACCAAAGGTCATGTTCGCAGAAAGAAATACAGTTCTGGTTTTCTAAAGCTAATCTGTGATCAGTTATCAGTGTTTTATCAGACTTTCAGTGAAACACACAGCTGCAATTTCATTTTATAGATGATATAGAACATAAATATAGAACATAAATTATAACCGCTGCATACGCACAAAACAGGCTTGAAAGATGCATTCCAACCTGAAGCTTTCTTTAATATATATATATATATATATATATATATATATATATATTATATCTTAATTATTACTTTCGCTTACATCCAAGTCAAAATTATTTTCCGTCTCAGGTCGCCACTCTTTCCATGAGCCCTTTTTTTTTTAGCTTTTACAAAACAATCTCTCAGATTCTTTCACAGCCTGCAGCAGAAAGCTTTTTCTTTCCTCGGTGTGTTGCCTGTTCTTTACAAGAATTTAATGGCAAAGGCATCCATATTGAAATGAAAGGCGCAACACACGCAGTGGGGCATGACCAAGCGCTGCAACGAACTTGCGGAGCCTTCACGCACAATGCGAAAGCGGCAATGACGTAATTTTCTGGAGCGTGCACCTCGCACCGGCTTCACTACGGCGACCATAAACCAGACTTGACGCGCCAGATGGTTTATTACAAAGAACCATCTGAAGAGCCGTCATTAGAAACTGTTTGGAAATGGCAGGCACTTTCAAAAAGTACTTGGAAGGTCACCGGATGAACCATCTGTCAATCAAACTCTTGCCGAAGCCGGTCGGGAGAAGAGCGAAATCATCTTTTCCATCTAGAAAAGCCTTCGGTATCGTTCTTTGCTCTTCTTACAATGAAGAAATAATCTCCAGTTCTGATAGAACTGATGCTACTGCAGCTACGCTAACCTCTTCAGGAGAACAGTATCCTCTCCGTCACACATCTAAAACCACAGCTGTAGCTCCTCACAAGGACGCTGACACATTGAAGCCTTACAAGATTGAGGTTTTGTGTGATCTCTTGATCACACGAGAATCCAGCTTCAAGGTAAGATGCATCCACCGCTTCCTACAACTGCAACGCTGATGGCGAAGAAGTGAATTGATCCCAGATTTGATCCTTCACACTAGATCCACTTTGTCATAAACATCCAGGTCAGCATTGTTGTGTTGGCTTGTATTCTCACATGTTCACAGTCTGAAGGGTTGATATCAGTTTGGTCTCTGTGTGTTCAGTGGACAGACTGGTCCAAGTCATGTTAGCTTGATGCAGGCGTTGGAGCGGTGGGGAGGTGGTAAAGTGAAAATATTAACAATGATAGGCTAATTAGGCCTAAATAAATAAGTAAAAAATGTATTTGAAAGTCCAGCCCTTGGACAAATGTAGTCTGTGTGTGCAACTGATCTACTTGCATTCTTTGCACCACACTATCAGTGATAAACATCCGACTCTTCTACATAATCCATGCTTTTGTGGTGAAGTGCTGTCATTCTTTACCTGCATTCAATCTCTCATTTATGGAGCATGCATTTTGAGAAACGATGCTAATTTTGTGAACATGTCAGGAAACCAGGCTCAGAAAACCAATACATGATCAGTAATTTAGTGCGGTGTGTCAAATATCATTTAGTAACCAGGTCAAAAAAAGCACCTAGAAAGGTGTGTTTGCTTCGCTCACCTACATGTGGATCACAACTAGAATTATGCGGCGTTAATGTGAGAAGCTGAGCTCATTGTTATTCACCATCCTTATGGATGTCAAGAGAATATGCTCTCATGATTACCTTGTGATTTAGAGCCTTGTTCAGCAACGTCTCGAGTAATAAATCAGCCTCCCCTCCTTCAAATCTGTGTCTGTGTGTAATAAGTTCATAAATACTGAAGCTCACAGTTTATCACCCGGCCACGAGTCCATCAATCAGTCTTCGCCGAGCCTGGCAGTGGCAGCAATACAATACCGATAATATTTTCAAAGTTCATGGGACCGAAGGTGTTCTCTTATGAATGTAGAATATACCGCTCTTCTCTTGATTCTATTATATAATCAGTTTTGGGTGGATTGCATCCACCAGTTCAGTTTCTGGCTATTATTTAGGATGAGACCGGCAGATGGTGTTTTCAATGCTTTCTGCCTTTCAAGGTGTGTTTGTGGCCCAGAGCTCCAGAAGAAGCAGATGCATTTCCTGTTTCAGTTAATACATCATCTGCTCTCCCCTGACCCATATCTGTATTCACCTTGTTCATCGAGGCAGCTGCACACGCACACGCACACACACACACCCTCCCTAATACCTGCTATTTCACCTGCTTCCCATTTGTTTGATGTATTTTCATGCATTTATAGGTAACAGCCTCCCACTAATTTGTACTAATCCTTTCAATCCGCCAGCCATCTGCTCTGAGCCTCTCTTCCACAGGCTGCATTTCCCTCTATGTGGCCTCTCTGTATGAAGGTTTGGTGCACCTGGCACCAGTATATCTGACGGCATGTCCTCTGGCTAGAAAGATTCACATTTAAATATGGTTATGGATTACTATAACTATAACTTAAAGGAACAGTGGGTAAAAATAGCTTAGAATGAGCCGTTTAAATCTACGTAGGGAGCGGATCCTACAAAACCACTGTTAACTCTTCCTTCTTGGGCCGGAGTCGATAACGTTACTCGCTCCAGAGTTATCCCCCGTTACTCCACTCACCTGCCGGGAAACAAGACACAGGAAACCTCTGTTGGTCTGGACGAGCTGCAGCAGTTATTTCTGCACAAACTGAAACTTCCACTGAACATTCACTGATGATCTAGGAGCTGAACTAACTCTGTCTTCTGCTCCACCAGCTCACTTGTCCGCTCACACACAAATGACCTACGTCACTCTCACAACAGCTGGCTCTAGACGGGGTCATTCACGTTTTCACCTCAGCCGCCGTAGTTCTCCTACATGCTTGGCACACAGGAGCGGAGGAGTTGGAGGCGATATACCGTACAAACAGTAAGTGACGCACTGTATATGCACGTATAGACACACTACATTTGAACACTTGGCTCCTGAAAAGCATGCAGCTTTCTGTACTGTAAGATTTATAAATATATCACCACAGCAAAACCGATTTGCTTTCTTATTAAACCCAAAACATCAAGTATCGGAGGACGACCCGCGTCTTTAAGCGCTTAAATTGATCGGAGTAAAACTGAACTAATTAGGTCATTACGCTGCGATTAAGGGGATTACACAACAGCAGAGGCCAGTCTGACATTTGCAAAAAAAAACTTGCATCGGCATGCAAAACAGGATAGTAATTCACACTAATGGAATACATAATATTCCATGCAGCTGGAAAAGGGTGCATCTGGGAGCATAAATATGCATTGAGAAATGGGCAAGAGCTGTAGACGAACTCCTGCAGGCGTTTATTTGGCAGCACAGCCACGCTCTCCGGTTGTAAACATGGCATTTGTCTCGACATTTCATCATTTATTCAGTCCAGAGCTGTATGCAAAGTCTACCTACTGAGTGCCATTTCAGTTGGCTGCATATGCAAAATATTCTCCAGGGTAAATTTTCTTCTTCTGACATTCTATTGGCTTTATGATAATGAGAGAACTATAAAAGTGTAATTACTCACAGTGTTAAATCTAGTCCTGAGGTAATTTGACCAGTAGCAGCCACTGTATCAGATGGGCTCACTGATGGGAAAGCGCTTCACCATGTACGATAAAATCAGAGCCCCCGTCTGCTTGATTACAGATGAGTCATGCAGTTCTACCCAAATCCACCACAAACTCCAGAGCCTGTGACCCCGCTTTGCATACAGCACTATGTAACTGCCAGTTTCTGTGGGCTAAAAGTGGTCCGGTGAATGGTCTTGGATGAATCTGTTGTGGCACCAGTCCAGCAGTCAGCAGCAGGGCAGTATTTTCAGAACCCGGAGCGGCTTCAGGGCTGGGAATCCATTCACTGAACAGAAACACCTCACATTAGTGTCCCTCTCAGATCAAATAAAGGCTCTGAGTTGTCCAATTTCTATTCACACAGAGTAGAAATATATTCTGTAGAAGTGGAGGAAAAAAGCTGAATAGAGTAGCGTCTGTGTGAACACTCATTTACATTCTGCTTCTCTTAATTGATTGCATTACACAGACAATTTCACTTTTCGTGTGAGGCAATTTAACAGTTGATGAATATGGCACAATCGGGGTGTTAATTCCATGAATGCTTGTAAGAAGTTTGCTAGTAGAATGGAAACCAAACAAACACATGCTGAAAAATTACACTGCAGTACGATTCACTGATTCATCAGTGTAGAGGCTGGCCTTTATAATACGGTGATCATGATTTCATGCGTTACAGATCAACACCCTATGAGAGTATCTTTAGAATAAAGGCTGGTATTTGAGGGGCAGCAGGATGGCAGCTTCGTGTTCTGAATCTCAACACATGTACATTGATAAAGTGCACGTAATAGAAAATCAAACTGTGACCAGGACAAGATGAAGAGAATTTTTACTGCGAGCGGCAGTGATTATGCCGAGAATTAATTTATATTTTCAGGTATATTTCAGTGGGGGAGGAGAGAGAGCAGAACACGCAGGGACTCTCTTTCACACACGGCACAAATTACAGTCGGGGTGACATGATCAAGGGAGGTTGTGCCTTTAAACTGTTATCCACAGCGAGGTGTCTGATATGGTTTCAACCCTGCAAAGTCACCTTGTCACTGCTGGCTGTAAAACAAGGTGGAGCTCTATCGAGAAAAAAAATCTCTCGCTCTCTCCAGCAGCTCTGGCTGGAACTGTGTTACTCTCGGTTAGTTGTGTATCAGGTCTGAAATTACACAGCGCTGCATTTCTCTTGCAGTGCATGAAGACTTGTGACAAGAATTTATGTTTTACCGGTGTTTAGATGGGCTTTACAGCGGGTGGAAATAAATCTTTCATTACCAGACGTTACTTTACATTACTTGCAACATCACAAAACTTATTGTACTTATAATCCCAATATATATATATATACATTAATAAAGTGACACAAAGTAGGGGGTTGATTTACTTTACGAATTTGTGGCTAAATTGTTCCACTAATAGTCAGTGGTCACGTCTATAATGTTAAATCCAACAGTACATGTCCACCAGGTCCGGCGCGGACACTAGGGGACGCGCTGCTCCACTCAACTAGCCGTTCAAGCGGTGACGTACTCTCTCGTGAAATGCACGTGATTGGTTCCTGGTTTTCTGCTCGCAGGTTTAAAGTGGAAACAACATGGCGGCCTGCTCGTAAACTTTCTGTTGTTCCGTCTAAACAATCCACCAAAATCTATTTCTGAAAACATTTTAAGAGAGAAGTAGGCGATGCGAATTCACTCAGTAATGTCAATTACCTAACATCTATCTAGAGCTTGCTAATTTAGCTAACCACCATCAGCTATCGGTCATACCAGACCAAATAAGATTGTAGCAGCAAACCTCCTTCTTGAACTGAATTGAGCAAGGGCGTTTTTTTCTTGCCTGCACATTTTTTGTTTTTAATAGGAAGATTGTGTTAAATCTTTTTATCAAATATGACATAGTGCCATTTTAATCAAAGCAAGACAAATGTAAACACCGTTTATCTCAATAGGAGATGTGTTTATTGATGCTTGTGATTCCACTCGCTCTCCAACTCGACGCTCATTGACAAGTGTTTATCCAGGTTGGAGAAACATCTGACTAATCAAGATCAATCAGTGGGATTAAGATTGGGTATATCAGTTTTGCACACAGCTACCTAGCTACATCCATGAAAAATAGGGGACAGAAAAATGGCCACAAAAATGACAAGAAGAATGGACGAGAGTGACGTAGCTGTACAGGATGTTGTAAGATGACTTACTAATGTACACAGGTTTTAAATCCACAATTCCAAATTTTCACATCTGGGCTTGATACTGTGAGCTGTTCCATTACTTTCTTCTAAAGACAAAACAGGTGGTGAGGTAGAAACTTTCACCGTGCTAGTTTTTTATCGTTCATCTCATCCATCAGCAGCTCCAGCCCGCTGCCCTTTATTACTCAGGTAGGCACCCTCACAACATGCCCCTAAATGTCCCTGTGGGGGGGCCTGTGTGATCTACAGTCACTGCATAATTGATCGAAGTCACTGCATCATTCATTCAGGCTGTGGCGATCTTCATTAGAAATACATGCCTTGGAACAGGACCACGTCAGAGGAACCCTATAAATAATCACATCGATGCTCCTGGAGGGAGCTTTAATCAAAGTGGAGTTGAATGGAGAATAATAAGTGCACGTGTCGGAGGTGTGCAGGCCAGCAGGGTTCATGTTGCTGGTGTGAAAAGCCCACTCTGTTGGATGTTGTAGAGCCTCTCGAAGCAACTGGTGGAAGTGTGAAAAGTACCACCGAGTATTAACACAACTGACTAAGATCATGAGAAAGTGAAACAGCCTCTCCTTTTAAGCCTCTTTCACACATGTACTGTACCTCCTTTCATAGGCCTACACACCTGTGTGTGTGTGTGTGTGTGTGTGTGTGTGTGTATGTGTGTATGTGTGTGTGTGTGTGTGTGTGTGTGTGTGTGTTGACAGTTTCAACATGTTGATCTCATGTTTGAAATCACTTTTCTGTAAAAGTCACGACAGCGACCTGGTTGTTTCTGCACCACTTCCAGTATGGCTCAAGACTGAATTGAAGGTTAGATAAACATGTTATAAATACACAGAGAGATATAAAATAAATGATATACAGAAATAAACAAAACAGGGATAGAAAAACCGCTCCACAGTGTTACTAGAGGTCAAAAACTCCACAGGGAACCTTTACGTAATTCCCTAAAACTAACTCATACAGGAGGAAATGCTGGGAATTTTCAGTGCTTCTGGAAACTTACGTCTGGGCCTGTAATTATCTTGTAGCTAAATATAATCAGAGTGATGCATTTTCGTTGCATTTTATCATCTTTTTTTAACTTAAGGAATATCAGAAAATATTTACGAGAGTTCCAGAGGTGTCCGAAAAAAATGGTGTTAACGCAGAGATAAAGCACACATTCTCTGGGAGAGGAGACATATTGATTATGAGCTTATGAAAAGATATCGTTTTTGAAATGGTTGGTTCTTATCAAGGATTTAAACTGACCAATAGATACTAATGTATTGAGTTTTAAAGAACATTGTCGGAGGTTCCACAAGTAGGAGGCACAGATTTCCCAAGTTTGATGCTAACTCAGGGGGGCTTTGAGTGTAAGCCAATCAGTCTGTTAAGGTCCAGAGAGGTCCAGTCCAATAATGAGGTGATATATAAGGTGGCAGATCTCCAACAATGTTGGTGACTTGCACGGCTCCATGAATGAATAAAGTAAGAAGTAACATGTTTTAATTGTGGATTATTACTATTATTTACAAATTATCACACGTCTCTTAACCTTTCTTTGTCTTAAATGAATATAAATGACATTTATAATGAAATGAAAAGGTCATTATGAAAGGAAAACTCTATGTAGAAAGAAAGAGCTGAAAGCAGCAGCAGCAGCAGCAGCAGAAACGCTGTCGCTGTGGACAACCCACACAAGGAATACGCAGCAGTTCAGCAAGGCAGCCGTGACACACCGCTGGCGTCCCCAGCGTCCCGGCCGTTAGGCAACAAAAGTACTTGGTTATGTTTAGGAAAAGATTGTTAGCTTGGGTTAAATTAAGTATGTTTGTTAGGTACCTGGCATTAGTAAAGTACAGAGGTTACGTAACAAAACTACGGTAAAATAAGTCAACGTTGTTTCACATGGGACACAGCGGTGTCCTGATGCGGTTGGGTTTACGTTGGAGTTAAAGGGTGCCTCGGTGCGTTGGATTCAGACGCTGAGGGCCACTGACCAAGCGTCGATATTTGACGAGATGGGATCGAGAACGGGTCGGAACTCCGCCACTCTGGCTGTATTGTCTAATCGTGATTCCCAGATGCTTGATAAATACAGGCCCAATATTCAACAAGTAGCAGTGATACAGATTCCATGTCTAACAGGAGCTGTGGTGTGGTTCAGCCACTTTCCACAATGAATAATGAACTTCTAATGATATGCTGGTCCTTCTTTTCCTCTATAGTGCTTCACTTTCCTATAAGGACTATTATCATTGTGACTGAGTCACTCCAACGAGCCCTTTGCTCCACACGATGCCCACTCATCTAATGAGTTTGGCCCTGAACCGCTGGCTAAAGTGCTTGTTTAAGTATGCTGGAGCTCTTTTCTAAGCCAGAGGGCTTTTCTACCACTGTACTGTTGTCTAAAACAGCTCTTCAGAGGACGTTCACTTCATGCATCTCTCTACATCTCACTTTGCTCCTTCATTAATGATTCTGCATTTTGCTGTGGATGTTCTTGGTCCTCCGAGGATGAAAAATAATGCTTTTAGTGACCTGACCTTTCTTTCTGCACTGCTGGTAAGTTTGTTGTTGTGCCTGTCTGTCTTTCTCATTGTGAGGTTTAATGATCACTGCAGCAACAGAGAGCTTTAGATTAGTCTTGTTTGCTGTTTGACGGTCATTTTCAAGACACTGTCATCTTGAGAGTCATTATCTCATGACCTGCATTAACATCGGTCAAGATGAATGAACCATGTCAAGTCCCATCAAAATCTCCCACGGTTGCTTCTCTACGTTCCCTAAATGTATGTCTTCTTAAACGATGTGGACAGCACATCCCCTCCCCTCACTGTTCGTTTCTCTTTAGAAGGCTGGGCCAGACAATGTATTGATAGTCTTAAGCTTCACACAGCAGTGACATATTTTAAATTGCCTGGAGAGGAGTGACACAATGACTGAGAACAAGACACAAGAAAGAAAACAGACAGGGAAAATGGCCTTCTTGACACGCCTCGGTGAACTCGGATTTTAAATTGACACAGTGTTAGACTGTGGAACACCATGGTGTATATGGAGGTTTTTATTGGATTTTAATAGTTTGTATCCACAAATGTGTACAGAACCACAAATATGTCAGTATCCACAAACATGTATTTTTTATAATTTGTGTTGTGTAAAGTCAAATCCACAAAAATACAGAGCGATTTGCAAATACGTATCACTTACTCTGTAAACGCATTTTAATTTCACATAACATTTTTTTACATGTAACGTGATATATAAACACATTTGTGGATCCATTTGTAGATTGCTTCCTGACAAGTTTTTGGGCCATGTCACATTTGTGATTTCTCTCCTGTTTTTTGTCCAATTGGTACCGCAGCAGATCTGTTAATAATCCACAGATATGAGGTGCATTTATTAGCTACACCGGAAGGTGCCGACACTCCCTCATGACTCGGGTGACGCGAGCGCGCACCAACTGAGGTGAAACTCTCATGACTTTATTCAGAATTTTTTTTCGACAGTAAAATTGCTTGAAATGTTGTGTAGTGTGGGCCCCTTTCGATTCAGCACCATGGACAGGGCACGCAGTTATGCCCTGTTTATTTACCATTCATTCTGATGTGAACTGAATATTCTGTTGAGTTTTCTGCTTCAGTCCGTATTTGTTGGCGTTTAGCCTTTCAAAAACGACATTTTCACTGTGGCCAAAAAACTGCTCTACCGCTTGCTGCACATAAAGCCGCACAGACATTCGAAGCTTCATTCGAAAACCTCAATAGAAGCTTTGAATGTAAAGGAAAAGACATTCAGTACAGCTCTAGTGAGCCACTTTATTTGTTTCCCATGTACAGAGCCGGGGCTACAGTATGTATTACAATATTAATGCAGTTAATTCAGAGAGTGACAAGCTCATGTTTCAGCACCATGGACAGCGCTGTTTGTTGCGACTGCTGATTCTCCTCTAAAAGCGGGATTTATGCTTGCTGCATCGGCGAGGGTTGCAAGTGTCCGCACGGCCAAAGTGACGTCACAGCCTCAGACACGGCCCGATGCACGTCCACATTTTTCTAACTACACGGACGCGGATAGGCAGAGAAAATGGAGAACTTTGAGGAGTTTTAAAAATGATGGTTTGTCGTGAGCAAAAACCCACACCGAGTATAAGAGAACCAAACGTTTCCTCGTCACGATTCCACTTATGTTCATGCTCATCGTCTGTGCGACCATCCTTGCGGAAAGTACAACCAAGGCTTAATAGTGCTTATTATCAGAGCGCTATCATAGACGACCACCATGCTAGCAAAAATGCCGTACAACACAAATAAGACAATCAGGATTCAGCAGGCTTCCCCGTAGATTCTGCTGGGCAAAAAAACACATAAACCAACACTCAAAGGCACAACCGGGCCACTGAATCTGAACATCATTCACACCAGCAGCAACGATCTAAAGCAAGCAATAATCAATAGCTAATAAAGATACATCAAAATTCCTTAAACTTACTGCTCATCATTTCAAGACAAAGTCCATCCTCCTTTCTTTCTTTTAAAAAGAGTTCAATGTGTGTAGGTACACAGTTCTTCTGTACAATGTTGGATTATTAGCACTCACATTCAGTTTGACCTCTAAATAAAGAATCTAATCTGGATTAAACACTGGCATGCTTATAACCTCTGACTGCTTGTGTTTCTTGACCTGCTTTACTCATTGCAGTGATGTCGACGTGTTTTTGTGTGTACAGTGTTATCATAACTGATATGATATGTTATGATATACAAAACTAATTTATAATAAACCAGAATTGTCCTTTAACACAAAACCAGAGAATTGTACAGCTAAAATGCATTTACCTTGTAATGACATAGTGTCTCAATGCTGCTCACTTAACAAAAGCTCCTTTTAGTTTTAATTCACAGTGAATCTAAACATCTTGTGAACCTGCCAGTCATCCTACATCAGCAGTGTGAATTGTGTAAAGTCTTATCCATACTGGCTGTGATCCACCACTCACACCTGCTCCTGCCTGAGATCCAGCCATGCCATTTCTAAAAGGGAAGCTGCTTAGCGGTGGCTGTTTGGGGAATACACGGAGGCTGAGCTGCAGTCAGAGCGGAGCCCAGCAGATTATTTCGGGATTACCTCGTCCGCTCTCCGGAGAACAGAGGCTTGGCCGGACGGAGAGTTAACATATGCTGCCTGCGTTAACGAGGACTCCGGTGGCATCCAAAGTTTAAAGTTGTCACGCCAAACTGGGAACACTTCATCTTCTCCCTCCTGTGGTTTTTACTACAGCCTGAGTTTAATCTCAGTGTTTCGCAGTCATATTTTTTCTTGTTCAAAGTGTTGCTGACAGATGAAAGCATGTCTGTAGAGGAGATGGAACAATTAAATAATGCATCACTCTAAAGGGGAAATGTTTTTTTCTTTCACAGTCTAAAGAGGCCTCCTCACAAACCACCATGTGTGTTTAGACACATATAATGCATACTGTATATTTGTAGTGTTTTTTATAATCTGATACAAGTGACTGTGCGAAACAGACGGGTGGAGCAGTGCAGCAGCAGGCCGACGACCTGCTGTAAGAACCGGGAATGAAGACGCATACACCGTTAGCCGTTAGCTAGCTAGGTAGCTAGCATATAGTCATGCACCCATGATGACACTCGTTGAATCACAGCCCCCTCATTTGCATAATGAGGCAGAAATGCATGAAGAAATGTTTAAAGAACAGAAATACAGAAATAAATATGTTTGGGAAAATAAATAAGGGGTGAAATGCAAAAGGGAAAATCACTTGGAAATAAATAAATGCATAAAAACATAAATAAATGCATGAAAACATAAATTAATACATACATTTAAATATAAATAAAACATAAATGCAAAAATGAATAAATACATTTAAAAAATACTAATAAAAAATACATAAATGAATAAAAGGGGTAATTAAACAGAAGAGTGTCTAAAATATGTTTAGCTGCTGCTCCTGTGCTGGTATTCCTCTCTGTTTCTCCAAACTGGGGGCGAACCAACCGCCATCTATTGTAGGTTATACTGGTACTAAGTACCTCATACAACCCCACTTCATCCCTTTAAATATGCATCACAGTACAGTAAATCTGAAATACTTATGATGTGACGATTTTGCATTTTTTTTAGTAACAACAACCTCAACTCTGGAAATTATTGTATAAATATTTTTATTCAATGTAGTTGTTATGTAGGCATTTTTTCCTGCTGAATCTTCAGCTCATGGAATAAAGTTGATGCTGCATATTCATCAGTCTACAGAGCTCGTGCTTCCATTTGAAGTGATTATACTTGTTCTGTTCTGTTGTTCAGTTGATCAGGAAGTCCAGTCGAGTATGTCGTCCTTCAGGTTTGAGTCCATAAACTATTTCACGGAGCAGCATCTCCGCTCTTAATTTCAATTCCAAACTTGAACTTGAAACAAAGACTGACAAAGAATGGTGATGAGGAATGTGGTCCTCATAGGGGTAGTTATAAAACACCCTACCACCCCACACACACACATGCATTTACACCTCCCCCCCCTCAGCTGATACTCCAGCGTCTGAGCGGAGTGGCAGACGTTTAATTTAGTTCTTTCCGTCTCTGTGGAGAAATGCATTAAGCTGCTGGAGTGTGAATGGAGACGTCTTAAAGGGAAGGAATTAAGTGTTCCTGCTGTGCCTGCACGCACTTGTCTGCATAACCCCCACTCCATCATTGTTCTCTCTGCAACACACAACACACAGTATTTATTCACTCAGTTCCTCAGCACTCCCACTGCTGGGTTGATTCTGAAAATCCACAAGGTTTTATTCCACTGCTCATTGGAATAAAACCTAATTTATTTGAATTTTGTTATTTCAATCATCTCTGGTTGTGAGCTCTGGTGTGTCTTCCCATCACAGCACTTCTAATATGGTATTTGGTTATGATGTGGCAGCACCCCCTACTGGTATCCTGCAGACATGAATACATCACATGGCCAAAAGTATGTGGACACCCCTGGTTTGGATCGCTTGGGTGTAAAAACGGGAAATATTAATGTTATAGCATCTTTCCTCAACGTGACGTAAAGTCAGCTCCATAAAGAAGTGACTTTCCCGGTTTGTTTGGTGTGGAAGAACTTGACTGGTCTGTACTGAGCCCTGACCTCAACCCCATTCAACACCTTTGGGATGAACTGGAACTCAGACTGGGAGCCAGACCTCATCATCCAACATCGCTGATGGACCTCACTGAAGCTGGCCATACACTGTACGACTCATTTTAGAGTCGCACCGATTTTCACCTTTGTCAGGCGTCGTTTGCCGCGCAGCGTACGGGGGGGACCGAGGTACGATTGACTCCGAGTGGAGTTCTCGCACAGTTGAAGCAGAGCCGGGAGCCGATTCCCCAACATCAGCGCCTTTCTTCTGCTTTTCTTACAGTAATCAGAGCGTAGCTATCAAGATAACAATGTAGGCTACAATAGATATAGCTAGTAAAACGTAGACAGTTCTCTCTGCAAAAATGGACGAGCCATACTGTCCACATCTTCCTCGCCACCTATAGTCCATATAAAATAACGCTGGCGCCTTTTTTTTTTTTTAGATGTTTCAGCAGACAGGATGGCACAAATGTCTAGCATTGTGACCCGATATTGTTATTTTAGTCTAGTATATTGTTTTTCTTCGTAATTCTATAATATGTCTGAGGAAAACGTTGATATTCCCAGCGGCCTCATCTTCCTCCTCTTTTCGTTATGTCTTTGCATTTCCTGCATTATGTTACCCACTTGCTAGCTTGCTAAACTGTTAGCCTCTGTGGCTTCTAGAGGCCACAGTAACATTAATATTGCCGTTGCTTAGCAACGGTGTTCTTCACTACTTGAACTGCAAGCATATCATGTACACGACTTCCCATGTTGTAAACACGAGCTTACACACGAGTTTCATTTGAAGGCACCAATACTGTAACTGGATGGGATTGACCAATTAATGCGACACTTCCTCTTTTTATTTCTACGTCATAAACGCTATCAAAATATAGAATATAAAATGACAACTGAGGAAGTATTTAAGGACAAAGGATGGTGTTAAATGTCAGAGTGGTTTATTTGTTTGAGTCTTGGCTGCCTTACATGCAATAATATAAAGTTTCTGTTGCATCCATTTCTTGCACAGCCAAAGCATTTACTTCATTTAATTCAAGTGCTTAATGGCAGTAATGCTGTGATATAAAAAATGAATGCATTGCCTCCGCTCAGTTATCATCATAAGGCAAAATGCCATTAGGAATAAAGATCAGTTACAGTTTCAGAGAAGCTTTATTCCTTGTTGTTATCTCTTCTGATGACACTGGCCTCATGTATAAATTGGTGTGTGTACTATAAGTGAACTTTTTAAATAGGTTAAAAGATGGTGAGTTCCATTATGCAGATCAAAGAGAAGCAGCCAGGAGAGATGTGATGTCCCCACATGGATCAATCAACATATTCCTGACCTGTTCCTCATGTCTCGAGTCAATACCGGTGTCCTCAATTTGTGTTGTTAATTTCAGGGCGTCCCTCGACACCTTTGGTGTAATTTGACCACTTAAGCAACTCAGTCGCTCACACCTGATGTTCGGTCTGATACTGACTGTTTAATTGATGTAATCAGTGTGTAATCTAGCACTGATCATTATGAGATGATGTAGGCATCTGCTGTCACATCGTTGAAGGATGAACAACTGCCCGTTATGAACGTTTCTGATCAGGTGATATCAAGTGAAAGAGTTTGATGTCAGTTAATAAATACTGTTACTGTTTATTTAGAATTACTATGAAACTGCTTCACAATCGTCCCTGGTGCTTTTTAAACTTTCAAATGTGAAACGGTGTATTAATACATTAAACTAAAAATATTTGAAAAAAAATATATTTGAAAATATTTTGAACCAACTGACCAATCATTTCCATCCATTGAGCCATGCTGCTAGCATTTCTAAAAAATGTCTGTTACTCTTTAGATGAAGCTGCAGCCTCAGTGTTTAGCTCTACACTTGCATAATGTCAATGTCTATTTGACATGCACACCTATTTCCACTTACTAAATTAGAATGACATGATAAAATGTCCTTAGTTCTAGTATGAAGAAAGATTTAATGATCTGCCTGTGAATGTTCAAAAGTAGTTGCTCTGTTGATGTGTCTTTCTTTATGAGGCACACTTGTTACCAACATTAGAGAGTCTCCACTTCAAAGAATTAATGATGTTGAATAAATCCTCAGTCCTGCTCCATATTCAGAGCCTTTGTGCAGGTATATCATCCTCTTGGCTGTAAATAATCTGAGTTAGCGTGTGTGTGTAAAGTGCAACCATAAATTCGAACAGCAGAGTCATGCAGGCTATACAGCTGCATATGGATGTAATACGGATGCACTTTATTGAGCCATCTTACCGGAGAGCACTGTGCAAAACCCTGAGAGACAATCTATCCTGTTTCATTTCTTACCTCGCTGATAAAACACTTTACTTTACAATATCTCGTCAATCTGTGTTTATAGACATGGCTGCAAACATGCTTCAAAATGTACTATATCATTTTGTTAAGTCAAAAGATAAGGTTGGCTTTATAATTGTTTGTTATTGTCAAGAACTCCTACAAAAAGACCCAATCCAACAATGTGTTAATCTGTTTCTAACGTCCCTACAGACACTGGTTCCTACTGAAGACTGCCATGAAGTAGAGGAGTGCTACATTCCCATGCAGGATGGGCAGCTACGTCATACCTGGAGCTATATGACTTTATCAACTCTAGTTACCATGATCTGATCTGAAACCAGCAGGTCTGGAGGCTGTTGCTGGATACCCGGAGCTACCCGGAGCTACTGTAGACCCTATATGATCTTACCTAGTGTTGTTACCATGATTGGAACAGAAAACTGCCGGCCTGGAGGCAAATTACTGCGGTACTTTTGGGTAAGTTGTTTTCATTCATTTAAATCATAAACTCATAAATTTCATCAGGCAGTAAGCTGCTGCTGAATGCTGACAATGACCCTGATGAAGACCTATGTTGGTCATTTTAAACAATTACTGCCATTTTAAAATAAAGGCATTTTAATTTGTTCCAACACTACAGTGTGTCTTGGATTAATTTTGAGGGAGACTTGCATTTCGTATTTTTTTGAGATCATATTCCACCCATGACATGAGCCCTTCACAAGACTGAATAAGAACAATTCAGACTTGATCTGACAATAAAGCACTATCATCATCATCATCTTCATCATCATCATCACCACAGCAGAGTCAGCCAGCAGCCCATAATATCCCCTTTGCGGCCCTCCTGGCCCAGTAGCTGTGAATCCTTGCTGGAGTTACCTATAGTGACCTCTCATGACATTATAATTTTTAAGAACACCTCACAAATATACAGTTTCAGCTTTCAAATCATCACCATGCCAACACTGGCAGTGAATACTGAGATTTTTAAGCCATGCTAGTGGCATTCATTGTCATTCATGTTCTCCTTGTTGTAATCACTGTGGTGATCCTCTGACCTTTCATCATCAGGTCAAATTTTTATGACCAAATACCTGCAAAACTGAATCCAGGGTTAAGGAGACGAGGAGAGAGGGAATAAAACAAGAGAAGTACCCTCTCTCTCTCCACACATTGAGGATGATACAGACTGAATGAGATTAAACTGATCACAGAACAGCATTGCTCTTCGTGAAGGAGCGCTGCTTACACACAGTACAGTAGAAACAGAGTGATTAGCATCATTCATTAAAACACACACACTTAACCTCACTAGATGCACACTAACTGGATGTTTTTTTTTAAATAACGTGACCTTGGATGAGCGGCTGAATAAGTAGCTCTTTCTTCTGTTTCCATGGTAACCACTCAGTGGAGATCAGACAACAACACCAGAGTGATTTTGTATAGCTTTTAGCTGCAGCTACTCTAATTATCTTATCCTAACAGAAAGTGTCAGGTCAGTGGGAGGCTGCTGCTGCTGCTGCTGGACTTTAAACCAGAGCAGAATGATGAAGTATGATGAGACAGAGTCACTCTGCTGGTCTCTCCAGCACTGAGGACACGGTTTGATTCAACAGTACGACCCCAATGACCAACTGCTCTGACAACACTTGTCCTTGAATTCAATCTGTGAACACATCTTAGAGGGCGAATGACTTAAAACCTTCTAACAACTGCCTTAAATTATGAGAAACATCTGCATAAAATTCAGCATTCAGGCTCCATGTTAGGTCCTTGATTAACCAAGACCTGATCTAGCACCAGAGTCAGGCCATCTCCAACTTTTACTCAGTCTAACTGCATCCGGGTATTGTCCTCTTCTATCGCTGCAGGTCCTAGATCTGTGTGTCTATAACTGCGTTTCCATTCACCTGCTTTTATATGCATTTTCAGTTTTTATGTTCTCTCTTTGCTCTTTTATGAACATAAGTAAATACTAATATTGTAGAAGATACAGGAAAGTATAATAATTATACACTGATGCTTTTCAAGGACTTTGCCCAACTGCCACCGTGTCAGTGTGAAGGGAACTGCTTGTGTTCAACCACAAAATTATGTCCTTAGATTTTAGGGACGTCTGGAATACCCTGCTTGGTTCTGCTGCCCCGACGACCCGGCCCGGATGAGAATGGACGGATATCCTTAGAGTCACTCGACAGCTCACGTTACTGCAGTGTTGAACAGTGGTGTGATGAGGTTGATCCAACGATGCAAAGTGAAGCGATGTGGTTCCTTGACAAAAAAAACAAACACTATTCTTTCTCGGAAATTTGTGACATTTGTGAATATGATATTTTTCTTTCTCGTGAATTTGAGAGTTTAATTTCGGAAATTCTGAGTTTTTACTCTGAATATTACCCCCCTCTCCACCGGCTCCGTAACAATGGCCCCGATAGAGTGCAGATCTCCATCAAGCGTGTCGACAACGGTGCCATGCCATTGTTCTGACGGACCATTATTCCGAAACCAAATAGTCCAAAAAATGTCCCATTGGACCAAAAGCCCATTTGCCTGTTATCCCGAAAAGAAGGCCCATTGTTCTGAAGGTCTCCAAAAAAACACATTGTCCCTGCAACACACAGAAGCACATGCTGATCATTATGCAGAATGATGTCATTTCCCGGGACGACAGGACGCCGTTAGTCTCGAGTCCTGTTTCAAACGACCACTGCAGTGATGTTTGATTGAATTATCATGCAAACATTGGCGTGCAAATCAAGAGAAGAACAATTCCTAATCCATAGAAACAAGATTGACAGACTGAAGCAGTTGACGATGACTTGTGCCCCCTGCCGGCCGGTTAAAAGTAGTGAGGAGTCGGCAGTCAATGGCGGTATAAAAAACAAAATATCAGGCTGATGGGTCGAGTAGTAGGTGAGATTAGCCGAGGACAGACAGACAGATGCACACACACAACCAAAAACATAATCTCCTCATGTTTACGCTGGGCAGAGATGATAACAGAACACAGTTACTGTGGGAAATATAATGAAAGCAGCCTGATCACGTTTTTCCATTGTTTGTGGAGCTGCCCTCAAGTCCGGTGTTATTGGACTACGGTTGTATACGCTTCATAACGTTTGTAAGCGCCTTTTACATCTTTCCTGCTGGGACTAAATGATGAAATACCTGCTGATTTCTTTTGCGTATTCTGTTGCAATCTGCTCGGAAATGTATCCTCGTCATGTGGATCACGGATAAAGCTCCCGCTCTAAATCAGCGGCTACATACTACAACACGTCTCATCCCTTCTGAAGCTTTCTCCACAGACTTAACGGATAAAAACCTTATATTCTACCTTATTCTTATTCTATCTGGGACTCCTTTTTTTGAATCCCTGGGAGCCACTAAATCTCAAAGGATGAAGTCAGGACTGATGGAACTGGCCTGGAAAAAAGGATGTGGAATTATAGCTTGGTATGATATTGAGGTGCAATCAGGCTTTCCAGATGTAATGATGGCTGTCCACTACGGGTTCAGGACCCCGATTTATGACAGACATGGATGTAAACTACAACTTGACTGGTACCGCGAGGCGGTAATTCTAGTTTGTTGTTGATTTTATCTCAGTTTCCTTTGTGTGACTCGGTTAATAACTTATTAATCACAAGGTTCTGCACTCATTTGTGTCCATTTGAACCTTCTGAGCTTCTGTAGCTTCTGCTGGGCTTCTGTGGAAAGCTTCCACTCTGTCCCAACAGTCTCCAGACAGTCATCGTTTAAGCTACATTACATTATTCACATAATCAATTTGCCTGGTCCCCCTAAACCCTCGTCCTTGGGGTCCATCATTAATTGCTTTTCCAAGCTCTCAAACTGATAACCGTCCCAGGCGGTTCAGAGCAGAGTACAGTCTCACAGTAATGACCCTCTTCCTTACAAACACAGCCACACATGCTCCTCCCATCCGGCCCGGTGTGACTTCCTGTTCCCCCCCCCAGTGTTTCTGAAGACCTCCGACACCAAATGCTTGTTGTGTGGAATAACAAGGTCTCTGAATATCTTTTATTCACAGCTCGGGAAAAATCAATAAGTAACTAGAGACCATCGTGCATATTACAGGATGGTTAAACTTTTATGCATATCATATTAAAGTGGCAATAGCTTGCACTGACTTATCATTATGAAGTAAATGTTGATAGCACAATGTAATGGCTGCAGAATAATGACACCATTGGTGTTTAGATTGGTTCCCATTAGCCTCCGTGCATTCACTATGCATTCTGTCTGCCACCGGGTACAATCTCTCAGGAATATGACGGCCCCATTTGCTCATATTTCTTCTTATTACCTCCGCTAAGGAAACGAGATCTCATGGGAAGGCGTTTCAATAGCACGCCACTTTCAAGGCAGATCCACGTGTCATGATAACGCAACTTACGGTGTCATTTTAGCTGTGGAGTTTACATTGTGAAGCGGCTTTTCGTGTGTCATTTAAATTCTAAAATCACACCAGATATCTGAGGTGTGCACAGCGATCTTCAGGAAACGCTTCTCTAGTAATCTTTCTTTTTCAACATACTTGGCCAATAAAGTTGATTCTGATAACTATTCAAAATGTGACTAATGTTAAACCACTGTGTGTGTGGACTCTTTCTTCTTATTCTGAGTGTGTGATGTTGAATGAGGTGAAAGTGGAGGAAAGAGCAACTCCAGGCGCTGCAACTGCTGACCTTGGAGCTCATTTTTCACCGGTATCAGCAGAGAGAGATCTACAGCTAACGTCCGCAGCTGAAAGAGACTTTCCCGTCGACTCCCTGCATTTAATTAGATTAAGATTCAATGCTCTTCCCCCCTTTTCACCTCTCTTAACCAGCTGTCTGCAGAAGACAGTGGATAAATGGCCGGCGGCTGAAAAGTGACTGGAACAGTCCGGCTCAGAAAAAAAGAAGCATAATGCGCTCTGTCTGTCTGCTTGATCTATGGAGCTCTCTCTACTTCAGCTGTGCCCAGACGGAGCAGAGATCTCTGCTGAATACCGGCCATTTTCAAGATCAATACAGCCTTGGACAGTGAACAGGGAAAGTTCATTAAGCATGCAAAGACATGTCACGATGAAGACATCTGAGAACAAATGCCTGTATTGATTTCTGAGGGGGAGAGACGGGGATTTGAGGGCGACCACGGGGGAATTTGCGTGTACACACAACATTTGGGTTTTTGGTTTCTTTAGCAGCTGGAACTCAGAAAGCTGAAGTGAGAGTCATTTAATAAACTTCCAAAGTAAAGACAGCAGCATTAACCAAGCAATTTAAGCTATATGATGTTTACTCTAATTGCAATATTCAAACTCAGGGCAGCATTTTTTCAAATGTTTATGTCTGAATCACTGTATCAAATAAAGTTTTCTAGATGTCTGTGTGTCATTATTTTGTACACATTTACAAAACACTTGTGACGCGCATAATACGAGAACTGAGAGCTGTGATGGTGACTTCATCTGGATATATACACACTGATCAGCCATAACATTAAGACCACTGACAGGTGAAGTGAATAACATGGATTATCTGGTTACCATGGCACCTGGCAGTGGGGGGGATATATTAGACAGCAAGGGAACATTTTGAACTTTGAACTTTGTGTTGGAAGCAGAAAAAATGGGCCAGCGTAAGGATGTGAGCGACTTTGACAAGGGCCAAATAGTGCTGGCTAGACGACTGGGTCAGAGCATCTCCAGAACTGCAGCTCTTGTGGGATGTTCCCGGTCTGCAGTGGTCAGGACCGACCAAAAGTGGTCCAAGGAAGGAGGAACCGGTGAACCGGAGACAGGG
Organism: Sebastolobus alascanus; assembly: GCA_916701645.2. Taxonomy (NCBI): domain Eukaryota; kingdom Metazoa; phylum Chordata; class Actinopteri; order Perciformes; family Sebastidae; genus Sebastolobus; species Sebastolobus alascanus. The sequence continues at coordinate 250,390 of CAKAOJ020000369.1, forward strand.
TCAGACCCGAGGCTCATTGATGCACGTGGGGAGCGAAGGCTGGCCCGTGTTGTCCGATCCAATAGAAGAGCTACTGGAGCTCAAACTGCTGAAAAAGTTAATGCTGGTTCTGATAGAAAGGTGTCAGAACACACAGAGCATCTCAGTTTGTTGCAGATGGGGACCGGTCAGGGTGCCCGTGCTGACCCGTGAGCATCAGAACTGGACCACGGAGCGATGGAAGAAGGTGGCCCGGTCTGATGAATCACGTTTTCTTTTACATCATGTGGATGGCAACGAGTTGGAGGTGTTGACTCGGCCTCCAAATTCTCCAGATCTCAATCCAATGGAGCATCTGTGGGATGTGCTGGACAAACTAGTCCGATCCACGGAGGCCCGACCTCGCTACTTACAGGACTTAAAGAATCTGCTACTGACGGCTTGGTGCCAGATACCACAGCAGACCTTCAGAGGTCTAGTGGAGTCCATGTCTCCACGGGTCAGGAGGACCTACTGAATATTAGGCAGGTGGTCATAATGTTATGGCTGATCGGTGTATATAATATACACATATAATTTTAGCCTTATTCTTTCAGCAACCCCCAGTGGTGTGAGCTGACTTGGGAGCAAATAAAAAATTAGGTAATTCAAAACAGTAAGTAGGCTAACTTTAACATCTTATAATCACTCACAGAATAGCATAACAGTACCTGGAGCAAAGTAAAGCAGGGCAATGCATCCAGTCTGTGGGACATGTCAGATCTGGGCTGCAGGTTTCTCTCTCTCCTTGCTCATCACCTGTGATCACCCTCAGCTGTTGATAATCAGCCTGCTGGGAGGTTATATCAGCAGGTTGGCTGCACTCTGCTCAGTTGGTTGTGTGTCTGCAGAGGGTCAACACCTTCAGTTGGCTCTCTGGGTTTATGTTGGGTTGTGGGTTTTGATTTTGAGTGTGCACATCTTTAGCCTCTACTTCTCTTTTGTGTCCCCCCCCCTCAGTGACTCCCAACTTTTACATTTCATATTGGTCTGATACCTTTTCTGGTAGATTTAGTGGGTGGCTGTTGGGAGTTATAATCCCACAGTCTCCTTTTAGAACCCAAGAGACCCTTTTATTATTATTTCTCTGTGCAGTTTATTTATTTGTTAGTTTCCCTGTAGCGACCCCTGTCATTCTGGTTTTTGTTTTTTCGGGGGTAACGTAACAAGATCTAATACCACGCCGTATTTGAACAGTTGACCCAAAATCTTCAATTGAAAAGATTTCAATCAAAGTGAAATAAAGTGTGCATGTAACCGCAGCTACGGAGTGATATTTTTGGCAGTGCACTAGCAAACATTGTCCACAGTGACCATGGAAAAAAGCCCCACAGCTGAAGAACCTTGTTAAACAGTGGTTGGGCCGAGCCGGCTCTACTCATCGCCCTGAAAGGTTGCCCAAAGGTTTGAGATTTGCTTATGACAGGGAGCATATTGTGAGTAAAATATTGCGAATGCAAGATAGGATGAAAATAAATCCTTAATGATATGCAGGCAGGAATTATGAAATCACTGAAAACAATGTGTGTCGTACAGCTGCAGGGAGCTGATAGTGCCTTAATATTTTGCCTTTCTTCTTATGGCTACCATTTTTTAAAAACCGGAGCAGAGGCTTTTATGAACTGTAGATAAAAGCTGCAGCAAAGTGCTGAGGGTCTTCAAAAGCCTGCAAATTCTTTTCAAGCATCGAACAAACAGCGATCATTAGTGTCTGTTAGGTTTCACATCATCGTTGCAGTAATCACAGCATTGTATAATTCATTAGTCTTCAGTGGCCATCTTCACATCACAGATAATAACAGCTGTCACAGATGTTCCCAACTGTAAAATTATATAATCAAACTTTTACAAGTGGCACTTAATTCCAAGCAGGCATGCATCCTGTATTTTGAGAATCACTACAAATACTACTGTACCATCCAATCACATCTGAGCGTAGCCTTCGTCATCCCTGATATTCCACTCTAATCTCATCTCGTGCCATTTGTGGGAAAACCTGCAGCCGCCTTTCATCCAGATCCTCTCTCTCTCTCTCTCTCTGTCTCTCTCTCTCTCTCTCTGTCTCTCTGTCTCTGTGGGGCAGTGCAGCAGGATCAGTGTTAACACCTGGGAATGGCAGAGCCTGTATTAGTGCTGGTTTAAAGGCAGAATCTCAACCAGCAGCCTCCTCTGAATGAAAAGCAGAGACGACTAGGCTGCTCAGCTCCGCGGTGCTGTTCCTACATCAGCATGTGGGACAAACTCTTTACTTAACTTCACACACCACACGTTTAATGTATTTTCCTGCAGGTTTGCTTCTAAATCTGTTTCACCAACAGTTGTCCCTGTTCACTGTCAGTGGGGGAGATGGGCACGATGCCCACCTGCATGTAGCTGTGGACCTGAGCCACATGACCTCCTCTACAAGAGACCTAGAAGAGGACAGACTACACAAACACACAGGAGGCAAAACTCAACTCAAACTACGTCGCATTGCTGCGTCGCTCGCGGCCAGTTAGGACATTCCAATAGAAAACAGAGCAATCAAACTGATTGAGTGGCTGACGCTCGCTCCTGTCGCAATCCTCTCTGTGTTGTACACATTATATTCCCTCTAGATTTTTATTATGAACCCCCCGATGTTAAAGTTCAAACTGCACCTTGCCCACGGCGTGAATACGGTCTCCAGCAGCACCTGTACTGCACACATAGGGCCTATAGTGTGTGCACACAATACAAATAAAGCAATGTTTGGATAGATAAGTGTTATGAAGGATTGTTAACGGCGTGCAGTAGCCTAATGTTAGTGTCATCTGTTGTTAATGTAATTAAGAAATGAAGAGCGGAGAGGAGATAGCCGGTGTTTACCTCCCACTCTGTCTGACATCAGCACTTTCCTCCTCTGGGCAGTTCGAGGAGCATTAACATCCTGACAGGACCAACCTCTTGCTCACAAAGATAAAGAAATAAATAGCCCTCATCACTTTTCATATGTGCATGCTTTTTTGTATCTGTGCCATGTGTGGACAATGAGATTACAGAACAGAGTGTGCACTGCCATTAAAGCAGCTGCGACAGCATGATGGTGGGGAATGGGATTTCTCCTCAAAAGAAAACTTGACTCTTATGTACAGAGGAGAGCGGGTGCTGTATTGTTGCAAAGGTCAGTTAATGCCACCATTTCTTGAGGTCAGAAACATGTTGAATTTGTGAGATGGATTTTGGAAGGAAGAAAGCCAGGTGCTTACATAAACAATAAAGTTGTTGGTTGGTGGATTTTTGACCTTTGGACAGAGTCAGACTCGCTCCAAGTAGTGGTTAAGGGGCATACATAACTGATAATAATAAAATTATAATACATTACTGCAACATCAACCATTGGACTCCCGTCTGGGAGACCTTTGTTGCGTGTCATACCCCTTACTCGCCCCATTTTTCACTACACTGACTGACAAATAAAGCCAACAAATAATCCTTTTCATGCTGGAACTGCCGGAAAAAATGGATTGCTCCCTCCTGGTGGGGAGTGAGTCTTTGCCCCAAGCGAAGGAGTTCAAGTATCTCGGGGTCTTGTTCACCAGTGAGGGTAAAATGGAGCGGGAGCTCAGCCTTAGAGAGAGGGTGAGGAGCTCAGCCTTAGAGAGAGGGTGAGGAGCTCAGCCTTAGAGAGAGGGTGAGGAGCTCAGTCTTAGAGAGAGGGTGAGGAGCTCAGTCTTAGAGAGAGGGTGAGGAGCTCAGACTTAGAGAGAGGGTGAGGAGCTCAGCCTTAGAGAGAGGGTGAGGAGCTCAGTCTTAGAGAGAGGGTGAGGAGCTCAGCATTAGAGAGAGGGTGAGGAGCTCAGCATTAGAGAGAGGGTGAGGAGCTCAGCCTTAGAGAGAGGGTGAGGAGCTCAGCCTTAGAGAGAGGGTGAGGAGCTCAGCCTTAGAGAGAGGGTGAGGAGCTCAGCCTTAGAGAGAGGGTGAGGAGCTCAGTCTGAGAGAGAGGGTGAGGAGCTCAGTCTGAGAGAGAGGGTGAGGAGCTCAGCCTTAGAGAGAGGGTGAGGAGCTCAGTCTTAGAGAGAGGGTGAGGAGCTCAGCCTTAGAGAGAGGGTGATAGACCCAGAACACGCTGGAGAGATTATATATCTGGTCTGGCCTGGGAACGCCTCGGGGTCCCCCAGGAAGAGCTGGAAAACGTTGCTGAGGAGAGGGACGTCTGGAATTCCCTGCTTAGCCTGCTGCCCCCGGACCCGGCCCCGGATAAGAGGAAAGAAAATAGATTGATGGATCCTGGAACTGTTGTGTGTTCCAGTCGATCCATCCACAAGGTTATTAACGAGTGGAAATCATATATCAGTACTGCGTGTATGTGTGCTCCACCTTCTCCCCAGCAGCTCCACCTTCTCCCCAGCAGCTCCACCTTCTCCCCAGCAGCTCCACCTTCTCCCCAACAGCTCCACCTTCTCCCCAGCAGCTCCACCTTCTCCCCAGCAGCTCCACCTTCTCCCCAACAGCTCCACCTTCTCCCCAACAGCTCCACCTTCTCCCACGCAGCTCCACCTTCTCCCCAGCAGCTCCACCTTCTCCCCAACAGCTCCACCTTCTCCCCAGCAGCTCCACCTTCTCCCCAACAGCTCCACCTTCTCCCCAGCAGCTCCACCTTCTCCCACGCAGCTCCACCTTCTCCCCAGCAGCTCCACCTTCTCCCCAGCAGCTCCACCTTCTCCCCAGCAGCTCCACCTTCTCCCCAACAGCTCCACCTTCTCCCCAGCAGCTCCACCTTCTCCCACGCAGCTCCACCTTCTCCCCAACAGCTCCACCTTCTCCCCAACAGCTCCACCTTCTCCCCAACAGCTCCACCTTCTCCCCAGCAGCTCCACCTTCTCCCCAACAGCTCCACCTTCTCTCCAGCAGCTCCACCTTCTCCCCAGCAGCTCCACCTTCTCCCCAGCAGCTCCACCTTCTCCCCAGCAGCTCCACCTTCTCCCCAGCAGCTCCACCTTCTCCCCCAAACATGGCCACACTTCTGGCTCCAAAACCCAAGATGGCGACGGCTAAAATGTAAAAAACTTGTGGCTTCAAAACGGTAGTTCACAAACCAATGGGTGACGTCATGGTTACTACGTCCTCTTTATATGTACAGCGATCTTAATGTACTCATATCACACTGTTCTGTGGATACTTTTCATACCTATTCCTTACTGTTTATTCTATACATTACCCCGATACGTGCACATTACTCTGTGCTTTTTGAACTGCATGTCGTTGTCTCAGTACCTGTACTCTGTGCAATGACAATTAAGCTGAATCTAAGCTAACATTTAATCTTTAGTCCCGCATGATAGACTTTACGATGGAGGCTAACTGTTTCCTTCTGCTTCCAGTCTTTTGTTTCTCCAAGCTGCTCTTCAGTCTCCTCATCTGACTTGTTTTTCAAAGGAGATTTTTTAGCACTGCCTGACTGACAACAAGCTGTTTTCCACCATGCCATACCACAACCCTGTGGTCAGAAGAAAGACACTTTGGTATAAAAATCCGGTCAGTCTACGAAAACCTGTATCTGTCAAACCCAGAGCACATGGCAGAAAGCCTTCAAGCGTCAGCCAGCCAAGCACGTTGTACAGTGATCTGTGGATGTGAGGCCGGTGAATGGTACAGTGATGTCCCAGAGGTGGAAGTTTCCTCCTCTCTCTTGTCAGGAGAAGTGGAGGGGGGGGGGAGGCAGATGGAGGAGCTGGGAGCATTCAAAGAAGCCTGGAAAGACAATAAATCACTCAGGAGAGGCGACGCCTGAGGGCCCGAGCAACAAAGCTCGCTCTGTGGACGGAATAGCTGATGAAGGACGGGGAGAGGCGGTGCATAAAGGAAAAGGTGCAGAAAGAAAAGAGAGAGAGTTGGTCAGAGGAGATGTGGAGTTTGCTGCAGGAAATGACGGGAAGAGTGAAGGGAAGAGAAAGACAAAAGAAAACAGGTTTTTACAGTAGAGGCAGGGAGGCGAGTGGAGGTGAAGACACAGCCCGACTGAGGGTATGTGGACACCATTTCACAGAAAACACAGAAATATGCATTTCTTTTTGTGATACTTATAAACCGTGCATGTGCAGTCGATAGCAGTCTCTGTTGGAACTGGGTGCACGTGAACAAGCTTGATTTCCTCTTCCACAGCGATATACAGTAAGTGGACATGAACACGCCCTTAAAGGATATAAAACAATAGTCGTGTTCATAAAGGCCATTAATACATCCCTTCCTAATGAGCTTTCAATGTGATGGGGGTGTCACGATACATCGATGGCTCGATATATCCATTCAATGATCAACGATCCAGTATCATCGAGGAAAAGTGAAAACACTGATACATATCATCATCTTTAAGATACGGAGATTTCTGCAAGAATTGCATTTTTCGGCGATTGGATGGCGAGGACTTCTGTTGTGTAAACTGCTCAAAAACCCCTTTATTGTCAATCTAGCCAGGAAAGCCATCCATCCTCTGAATGCTCTAGGTCTCTAGTTTGATCCATCCATCCTCTGAATGCTCTAGATCTCTAGTTTGATCCATCCATCCTCTGAATGCTCTAGGTCTCTAGTTTGATCCATCCATCCTCTGAATGCTCTAGGTCTCTAGTCTGATCCATCCATCCTCTGAATGCTCTAGGTCTCTAGTTTGATCCATCCATCCTCTGAATGCTCGAGTTCTCTAGTTTGATCCATCCATCCTCTGAATGCTCTAGGTCTCTAGTCTGATCCATCCATCCTCTGAATGCTCTAGGTCTCTAGTTTGATCCATCCATCCTCTGAATGCTCGAGTTCTCTAGTTTGATCCATCCATCCTCTGAATGATCTAGGTCTCTAGTTTGATCCATCCATCCTCTGAATGCTCTAGGTCTCTAGTCTGATCCATCCATCCTCTGAATGCTCTAGGTCTCTAGTTTGTGGCTGTAAAGTTTCATGAGGCTGTGATTATCCTAGAGGTCACCACTGGTCATTTAGTGATACCCAATTTATGGAATTCAACACTGTAAAGGTGAGACTCCTGGGTACCCAAAGAACCCATTTCATTTACATATCTGGAGGTCAGAGGTCAAGGGACCCCTTTGAAAATGGCCATGCCAGTTTTTCCTCGCCAAAATTTAGCCCAACTTTGGAGCATTATTTATCCTCCTTCCTGACATGCTAGCATGACACAATTGGTACCGATGGATTCCTTAGGTCCTCTAGTTTCATATCATATCCATCACTCTAGCTCTAAAACTGATACAGCCTCTAACAGACAGTAAAGTCTGTCGGGATCTCAGGCCTCAGAGGGTTAACTCAAATTTGCTGTAATAGTTGTAATAGTAAAGTTGATTGTTTGAACCATTATTTATCCAGGAAGCTTTTCTATATTGTCCTGCCTCACATTCATACAGTCTCCTCTTCCTCCACAGCCGTGTACTGTTGGCCTGTGAGCCGCTCCACTGGCTTCACTACTTTGTACAAGGGCACCTCCGCTGTAGATTAGGGAGATTCATTCACCTCCCTCCCTCCCATATTTTCCTGACAGGTGTTTCATACTGTGTGGGGAGGACTAGCATCTAATAGCTATTACATACTGTCATATAAATAAAGGTATCCATACTGTGGGCGCGGCGGTGATAAATTGGAAATATGATGTGAGAGACGGGCAGCTTCTGTGATTTTATGAAGGGTTGTAAATATGTTTAATGGTGTGCATTATCATATTTCAGAGGTGTAGACATGTCTGAACACTGCTGGAGAATTGAGATAGTCAAGTCACGGTGTGATGCTCTTCTCCTTCATATAAACCGTTACACTTCTATTGTCCACATATAACACATAACATATAGCATGATATAGGTGTGCCTTGGCCTTATTTTTATATACCGTAGCTGTATCTGCTGAGCCACATGATGTGTGTGTGTGTGTGTGTAATGTGATCCCAGCACAGCCTCTGATGAACTCACTTACACACTTTCCTCAGTAATAACTTCTGTTTGACAAGTCTTTAATACACATGAATGAATTTGACTTGACGTGAAATTAATTTCTCCTGGATCACATTTTCAGTTAAGTCTCAGGTTCTCTGATATGTATTTATGTGTGTGTGTGTGTGTGTGTGTGTGTGTGTGTGTGCATGACAGTCACTGAGAGCTCTACTGCAGCTCCTTGGTGACTCCTGCAGCATCAGTGGAGAAATACCTTGTTATAGTATAGTAATACCCTGTTAGTGGATGAAACCAGTGAGAAATATGTGTTACATACATCATGTTCTTGATAAAAATTCTTTCAATATCACCTCATTTTAAAGGTCTATAGTTTCCTAATAATTCTCTAGTTTCCTGTCTCCTGAAAAGAAAACCCAGAAAGTATCATTGGACACGTTATTCTTCATATGTGTTGAGTTGCATGCTGGACAAAAGCTGAGCAGCTGTGAACTCTTGAAAACACTTGAACTAATTAATGACCGACTGAATTACTACTGTAATATAATTACTAGTACAATTAAACTATATTTAATTATTTTTAACTTCAATTTTATTTCATTATTATTTCTATTCATTCATCTTTCATTATTTTTATTTTACATACATTTTTGCATTTTGTCTAGTTATCTTTACCGTGTATTGCTTCGTGGAATTTCAGTATGTATATATATATATATGACTTTTTGTTTCAGAGTGCTAATTACGTGTATTTTTTTTTATCCCTTTTATTACACAGTATTGTTGTTGGTTTTACTTGAACTATTACTATAGTTTTAGTTATATTTATTCATGTCTTAATCCCTGTATTTATGAGGTACACTCCCATACCCACATATTTATGATATTATGAGTCCACTGTAATATAACAGGTGTGTTCTGTCATTAAAATATAGGAATTTACTCTCAACATGCAGAGTCAGAGTTTTTTTAGCTGCTGGTGTTTGTATTGTTGAACTGTGTTCCTCACATCAGCAGATGTTTCTGGGTTTATTACAGCGTTACATGCTGCCACCATGTGGACAGAACATCTCACCACAACACGACTCCAACACATCACCATACAAATGACACATAAAGCACGTTTTCATGCACTTCTTTAATATATCAGTTTTTCATATTCACAACAAATACATTAAGCTCTTTCTCCTTATGATACAGCCTTAAATATTTTTACACTCAACCGTTTTTTTGTTTTTTTTCTCAGACGTCTGCCTATCAAAATGTCTTTTTAATCTTCCATCTTCTCTTTATTTTGAACATTTTATAGTTTGTTACATGTGTAGTCTCCATGCCTCCTAGCAAACTGACAGTATTTCCTTTTGTACAACTATTTACAGGTGGAAAAAAACAACAAAACAAATCTCTGTAAAGTTTTTCATGATAGTTCTCAATTGAAAGGAATTGGTGGGTTTAAGGTGCAGGCAAGGAGGAGAAGGGGGGGGGGGGATGTTTGAGAAGAAAAATGAAAATAGAGAAGGGAGAGATTTGCATGAAGAGGAGGCGGAGGATGTGTGGTGGAGAGCGGAGCCTCGGTGTTTCACTCCTATCAGCAGATCTGTGGTGATGTTCTCATAGAAAATAAAGATCTCCAAGGGAAAGAAATACAGCGCTCAGAAAGACGTGACTTCCTCAGGTCCAGTCAGACAACTGCTGATACTGACGCTTCATAATAGTAGTTACCAAAAGACCAAAAGCTCTAGAACAAGCAAGTAAAGTCAACCTTGAGTTTGAGCTTGTGACGGCGACGGCTCTTTCCAAGGTTGAGAATGAAGGTCAACATTTAAGCCGATATGGAATATGGACAGGAAGTCCTTGGAATGGTTGCTCACCCTCAGACTAAAGCTGCTAAAGCTGTTCTGAGATCAATCTGACCAAAAAGAAATAAATCCAGGTGTGATCCGAGCCTCGAGTCAGAATTCTACGTCTGTAGAATTTAATTTTAATCTCCTTTTTTCCCCCACATCCTCTTCTGTGGGTACCAGTGTTATAGGGCTAGTATAGTGTATATATCTTAATTATCTTCAAAACCTTTCAAGAAGGTCCCGGCTGTTCTCTCTCTAGTGACTCAAAGTCTCCTTCACAACCCAAACAGGTGCAAATTTTTGAGGCGTCTTCTGAAAAAAGCCCGTAACACGTCAGCTCAGAGAGGACCTCCATCATATCAGAGGAGTTGCATGACTGGGCGATATGTAATACTTAATAATACGTTGTCTCTACACATCAGTCAAGTATACTGTAGGTAATGGACAGATGATCGTAGCAGAGTACGAACCAAACCCTGTCCCTTTAGAATCGACAGGTGAAAGCAGGTAGTGGCTGTCTGCTGTTGGCTGGTATTTACTGGGAGAGTGCACTCAAAAACCCCAACGACCACTTTGACCATGACCAAGACCATGTGAACCAGCAACACAGCCGACACTGGCAATAGAACAACTCCTTAAAGCGGCTAAAATCAACAGTTTTAATGCTGTGGTCACATCAAACGTGAAGGGAGTTTTGCCTCGCGAGACGCGCCAGAGAGGAGGAGGAGGAGGAGGTCATTACCTCCATGTGGACACCAACAGACAGTTCAGAATTACGGCTGAATAATGTGGTTACCATGGCTGTATGAACCCAAAATAAACATATTTTGCTGTAATTTAATTGCAATAAAGGAATCAAAAGGATGCCGAAATAACTACAACATGATACCGATTTGTAAAAAGTCTGAATTCGTACTTTGTCAGGTCTGTATATAAGACGACAAGCAAACAACTTTTAAAATGCTTGTTTTCTGAATGGAGTTTGGATCGATCAAGGCTATGCTATGCTAACGTTGCAGCTGTATGTCACTGCTGACTAAATCTCACTCATAGCGAATTTGTGTCTATGCATCGACTTTGTATGCAATCACACCGCGCGAAAAGTTCGCTCTGCGTTTGGTCTGAACACACCATTATAATAACAATGCATCAATCACAACTCCTAATAAATGCTGCTCTGTAACTGCTAGAGGTGTAAATAATAGGGCTGTCAATCCATTAAAATATTTAATCGCAAATTAATTATCAGTATTTAATCCTCTCATCAACATGGGAGTGGGCAAATATGCAGCCTTATGCAAATGTATGTATATATTTATCATTGTAAATCAATTAACAACACAAAACAATGACAGATATTGTGCAGAAACCCTCACAGGTACTGCATTTAGCATAAACTTGACTATGACTTGCCCCAAACTGCATTTTATTATTATAAAGTGGGCATGTCTGTAAAGGGGAGTCTCGTGGGTACCCATAGAACCCATTTACATTCACATATCTGGAGGTCAGAGGTCAAGGGACCCCTTTGTAAATGGCCATGACAGTTTTTCCTCGCCAAAATGTAGTGTAAGTTCGCGTTATTTAACCTCCTTCATGACCAGCTAGTATGACATGGTTGGTACCGATGGATTCATCAGGTTTTATAGTTTCATATGATACCAGTATCTTAACTCTAATGTGTTAAATCAATTAGTGGCATTAAAACAAATTTGCGTTAATGCATTATTGTCGTGTTAAATTTGAATTTTTTGGCCACTTGGGGGTAGAAAAACTCTATAAAAAGCTGAAACTGCAACTTGTTATGGCCGACGTGTTAGCGAACAACTATCTATTTACACATCCAGGGAACACAAAGCAACGCTAGCATTCATCATTAGGAGTTGCGGTTCTGGTCAAGAGAAGAATGTTGAGTTAAATGTTGGCTCTCCTTTTAGTTCTGGTTTGGTTTTGTTCCCAGAAGTACAATGACAGGAATGTTGAATAAGCCTGTAATAATCTTTTGCTGCGATGCAACACGCTGCACGGCCAAGTGAAGTACACCTGTATCTTCATCACCTGGGACCAAAGACCGCCCAGTAGCAGTTGGACATTAAGCACCTTGCTTTCACCGGTAGATATCAGGCTTTACACAGATGTGGGTTGGGTCACACTTTGGGACATGCTTTTTGTCTGCTGTCCTAACCTGGGTAACGTCCACAGAGACTTCAGCTCTAATGTTTCGGAGCTGTTTCAAGTCGTATTTTTCAGTTTCGATGGAGTCAGGCTGCAACAAACAAACTTGAGAGATTACGGCTGATCACCTGTAACATTTCAGTCACTGAGCGGCTCAGAAAATTGTGTTTAAAAATACAAACTCACTGGATGGGAGTCGATCTTTTTAGACATTTCTGAGGTGCGGAGAGAAAAAAAAAGTACCAAAAAAAGACCCTACAAATAATGTTCATTCAGAGATGGAGCAACTTTTCTTGGAGTAAATCGTAGTTTGTCACCACCTGGCATAGTTTATTCCTACTAGTTTGTATCATCAACATGCTTCTTGTCAACATTATATGAGCTGCAGAGTGACAAATGTCCACATTACTGGAGGTGGTGATCCGGGGCAGTGACGAGTACTAAGACTGTCCTGGGTCAGACTGATCATGTTAGACTGCTCCGTAAAAGGGAGGCTGTGGGCGGGGGGGGTTAGTTAATGATGGAAAGACAGAAGATATGATCGTTGATGAATGAGAACAACCAGTCTGTCAGTGTTGGATAGAAGCTTCAGCTGTGTGCTCTACCTCCACAACATCCATCCATCAGCACAGCAGGCTACGGTGACCTTCTGCTGCTGGAGGCTTTATATCAAAGACCGTCCTTAGATGACAACTGAGCCTTCACAGTTCTGCCCCTCTGCACATGGCTCGTGCATTGGAAATTTAATTTTGGGTCATCAGCTCTGTACGTCACAATTTATTCCTCAATAAAAAAAAAAGAAAAAAGAAAAAGGCAAGTCGCTCATTTGCTTCGATCCATCTCTACAAAGTGCAAGTACACGAGTCACAAAGACTAAAACAAGCGTCAAAAAGAAAGACTGATAGCTTCAAATAAAGAAAAATAAATCCATTAAACAAAACAAAACAAAAAATTCACATAAATAAAAGTAAATATCTGCAGGCCTGCCTGTACAGAAGAAGGCAAACATCGACGATAACGAAATAAAAAGAAGCTGTAATAACACCTACAACCCTCAACACACGCTGGAATGAAAAAAAAAAAGTACAGGTGCACGTGTGTAGAGAAAGTAAAAAGGTGTGATTGAAATAACATTTTCGGACTTTTTCCACGACTAACAGAACTCTCCGGAGGATCAGCGGTCCTTTCAGCAGGTAACGCTGCAGCCTGTTAGTCAGCAGCTGCAACAATAAGGTCCCCATGTTCAGGTGAGTGCAATATTAAAGCCACATGAGGAAGAAAAAAGGAAAGGAAACAATGACACGACATGCACTTGGTATTAAAACATAAAAAGGTTGTGAAAAAGCAAAAAGCAAAGGAAAAGCTTTGCTGCAAAGATGCTGTGTCACAACTTCCTGTACACACTCCTCAGCTCAGTGAAATGCTGGACGCTAGCTGGGCTTCGACCAGGCTCTTTAAACACAATAACAAACCCCTCATGTGTTGCTTCCATCACCACACAAATCTGCATTAATCCTCCCTGTAAAAAGCTCCCGTGGTCGCACAACACGTCACGCTTCTGCTGCTTTCACAGTGACATGAAAACCTTTGAAAAAGGTAGAGCGTCTCTGTCCCCACACCTCTACAGCTCGCTAATCAACATCTCATGTGTTGGCTTCTTAAACAGAACAAGAAATCCATCTCACGTCGCTCTCATCACCAAAACAAATGAGCATTCTTCCTCCCAAAGAACAGCTCCTCGGCCAGAAAATCTACCAGAAATCTACCAGAAATCTACGGAAAGAACCGCTTCTCTCCTGCTTTCATTTTAAGGTTTTGAATTTTTTTTTTTTTTTAAAAGGTAGAGCAAAAAATATGTCAGTAGATAAACAGCTGTCGCCGTTTCCTCGAGAGTGTTGAAGAAGTTGGAGCCCGCAAAGACAAAAACAAAAAAAGCAAAAGGCCTGTGCTGCGTGACCAGAGAGAAAGCTTTCTTCTAAAATAGCTACCATCTCTTCAAAAGAAACAAATGACGAGAGAAAAAGCTCAGCATTCCTAGCAAGTGCTAGCTTCAATCTGAAAGAAATTAAAAAATAAAAATAGATCTATCTTTCAAGTCAGCTTTCCTTCGTGGGTTAACCCTGCTGAGTAACCTCCAGCTCATCTCGGGATCGGCTAACGCCCGGCCTACTATCTCAACCGACGGACGGAAGGCCTCTTCTCCTTCCTCGGGCCTCGTGTCTGCCGTCGCTCTCAGAGCAGTTCAGCTTCGGCGGCCTCCGGCCTCACAGGAAACGATGGGACGAGGGGCGACCTCAGCCTCGACTCCTCCTCCGTCTCTCCTTCATCTTTCCCCTCCAGCAGGCTAGTCCGTCTGTGGAGTTTGCCGTCTCCTCCTCAGAACCGTTGTGGTATGGATATCTTTGTGTTTCTTTTTGTGTGATTCAAGTTTCTTTAGTATTTTTTTTTTCCTAATTTAGTTGTTGTCTGTGGCTGTTTGCCTGCTGGACAGCTTCTGGTTGGAAGGACTCCAGTGAGGCTGCCTTCTTCAGGTTGACAGAGGAAGAAAAAAGCACATTCTTTGAGACAGTTTTTTTCAGTTTTTTTTCAGTAATGAATGAATCCACCGCATGGACACGAGACTTTTGAGAAGTGACGAGGAGGGATGGACAGGTGGGAGCACTGCAGCACTTACTTAAACGCCGAAAACTCCCCTGAAAAGCAGATAAAAGACACGGAGAAGATTAGTGTGCAAGCACTGCTGCAGCAGCAACAGGAAAGTCACTTCAGGTTTTCATCATGTGTATCTGGTCCTCCAGGAAAACCTGGCTAGCTGATAGCTTGTCAGGAAAGATGCTGTTTTGCTTCCTGTGTTATTCAGAGAGGATGGTACCTGGTTGAGATCAGACTCTCAGGATCTCAAGCATCTTTCTGAGAGGATTAACAAACATGAACGCAGCAGGACAACATGGAACTGTTGGGCTTCCTTTAAGGACGGAGCTTTAATATTTGTGGTTAATATCCGTGCATCATAATTTCCTTAACAAACTGTACACTTCATTTAACATCACTTACATTCTTCATACATACTGTGAGACCTCAAAAAAGGGAGGATTTCCAAACCAAAAGAAAAATTTGAGTTTCCTGTATTCTGGTGACTTTAAAAGAATGAAAATAGTAAAATAATAAGTACGTAAGTGCAGTTTTAATTCTCAGGAAAGAATTCAGAATTATTCGCCCCTCTGGCATAAACTAATATTCATCAGTTGTCATTCATTCATTCATTTTTCTGCTCTTGCTTGAGTATTTCTTTCTCTTAGTTCTCTCCATTTCTCTCTCCTTCTCTCAGTCACTGAAGGTCCTTTCAGACACAACGTGACAACGCCACCACTGAGCTCTGAAACCCATTTTTCTAAATGCTTTCGTCGCGCAACGAAGGCTTTTCTCTGCATCGAGCAAAGCCCAACTTCGGGCACGGCGTGGTGCAAACCGTTGCTGTATTGTTGTCCGAATGGAAACAGTAGGGCTTAAACAGGTTGAGATAACTAAAGGGACAAAAGGTGTGAAAATTTGCCGTAAAATCGGGAGAAAAACGGGAGAATTGTGAACCCGGGAGGAAACCTGGAAACTGCAACGAAAACCGGGATTCTCCCGGGAAAATCGTGAGGGTTGAAGTATGTCTTCGTATGGATTTTCTTTACATGTATGAGGATGTTTTCATCAGTAAACCTGTTTGAACCACTCTGAAACCTTCAGAGATGTTCACCATGAAAAAGTGTCATTCAACTAGTTTTGTTCTTGTTTCAAGATGGAAAAGCCAGTAAATAAACGATTAGACCTCCATCCATCGCGTGTTAAGCTACTGTCAGTGAAAGACTTCCTGCACAGATGTTTCACATTAAAAGCCTCAGTACCTCCCTTCTGTGGTGGGCTTTGAATGTGAAATATCTGCAGGAAGGGTTGAGTTGCTTTTACAGGAGTTAATTAATGAATTAAAACAATATTTCTATTACAAAAAGGAGGCCAATATTCACATTTTCTGGGGAAGCAAAACATTAGAAATACCTAATAATAATAATGATGACGATGGAATCATATACTGTACACCACTATCTGTTTCAAAAAGCTCGTATTTACTGCTGCTAGTTTATCCTTGTATTTAGAGTTTCACACCTTTTAGTATAGAAACATGTTTGTGAACTGTTTCCACTGCTGATCCCAGTACTTCTACTTCACAGTACTAGTTGATGTACTGAATCACAGCTGCTGTTTGTGTGCGTGAGCTCACCGTAGCCGCCGGCCTGGATGGGGGTTTTGGGTGAGGCGCAGGCGTACAAGCTGAAGTCCTCCGTCTGAAAGCCGGCTCGGTTTAGCGAAGGCTCCGAGGCGCTGCGGTGGATTTTGGGTAGTGAGCGAGCCAGCAGCTCGATGGACGCCAAGATCTGACAGAACACACAGCACAGCACAGCCGCGGGGTCATCAGTCAGAATCAGAGGGATCACCATTCACAGCTTAAACTAAACCAACAACCAACCGATGAGTCACTGCTTCAGTTCAGCTGCTTTCTCCATCCTGTAAACCTCTGAGGCCATCTGGTGGCCAAACTCATCTACTCCTCATTCACTCAGTCTGTGAGGACCAAGTACAACGTCATCCACAGGAAGCAGATGAGAAGAATCCAACTTTTTAAAAACATTTTCCGAGCTCACGCCTGTCTTCTGAGGTGCTCCAGTATTTCTACTGTCATGTAAATCAAACGGGATCGACAGAATGATGCAGTCGGCACGTACAAGTGGAGGTCGCTCGCTAATACGAAAGTACTATTCAATAATTAACTACCAGCTTCTAGCCTGCAGATGTTCATCTAGTAAAACAAGAAGAAGAAGAACAAGTGTAAATAGTAGAAGAAGAAGAAGATTCAAGGATGCTGTGACGTCCGTAATCTAGCCAATCCTAGGCTAGGTGTCGCCTCCCAATGACACATATAGAAGCATCAGCATTGATGTGTCTCACCTGAGGGAAGAGAGGTCGCTCCTCTCTCTTCTTCTTCAGGCAGTCGGCCATCAGTCTCTTCATGGCCTTTGGACAGTTGCTGCGCACCTTGCTGAAGTCAGGAGACAGGTAACCTCGACCCACCATGAATATGATCTGTGGGAGACGGGAGTCATTACAATATCAAATGTTAATGTTAGGAAACATGACTGGAGTGGTGGTTTTATTATTATAAAAAGATTCATTAAATTAAAATTAACTACATTTATCGAAATCAGATTAAGTGCACGGATAAACTCCAAATAAAGATCATACAATTAAATCATTTGTAATGCTTTATATTAACCCTCTGAGACCCGCGATCCCGACCGACTTTACTGTCTTTCAGAGGCTGTAGCAGGTTGAGTTTTAGAGCTAGAGAGAAGATACTGATATCATATGAAAGAAGAAAACCTGAGGAATATATTGGTAACCTATTGTTTTAGTAGCTTGTCTGGAAGGAGGCTAAATAATGCTCTAAAGTTACATGCAGTTTGGGGCAAAAAACACAGTTTTTTGCAAGCAGTATAAATGTGTTATTGTCTCCTATTCTAAAATGGTGTATCTGAATATTTCTGCATACTGGGGTCCCTAAACAGTCTTGGAATTACATAAATCGGGTATCACTGTAAAGCTGAGACTCTGGTGGATCCAATGAGCCCAACTGTATTCATGTGTGATGATGTTAGTGCCCATAGGAGACATTTCAAGTTCCTCAAGGTCTTGGTGTCTTAATGTGGTATTTTGGAGGGATTAATGATCATTTTGATCAATTCTCCAGTGGTAAAAAATGGTTAAATTTAGCACCAAATCTGTGTAACAAACGATATCATCCCCAAAAATTGCTGCAACAACTTATGAGACATAATAGAGCATGGGGATGAACATCATATACTTCTATCATCATGTTCTAAACCCTTATACACTTTAACGTGACACACAGTGCTAAGCTGCATCTCAAATTAATCTTCAGGTTTCCAGCTTTCAGATGATGTACACCACTTCTATGTGACATCTACTGTTGACCTGCTATCTCCCCCTAAAGACCCCCTGGACCCCCTTAAAAAAGACATAAACGGCTCTATTGTGGGTCTCAGAGGGTTAAGGTCCCTGTAATAAGTGTAAATTAATAGGTAATAAGGCCCTTATAAGTCCTTATATTACTGCCGGCGTGCTGTGGGGTTCAGAGAGGACGGTACATACCGTACAAAGCGTTTTGTTTTACTCAAACATCTGTGTGATGTGTTGAGTCCTCTCACCTGGTCTCTGTTGTTGATGTTGGAATAGGGCAGAGCTCCCGACATGAGCTCGTACAGCACGACGCCGAACGCGTACACGTCTGACTGGAAGCTGTAGGGGTTCTTGTCCTGCAGCCGGATCACCTCTGGAGCCTGAGAGAGAGCACGGGTCACACTCACCGTCACATGACTTCTAGCCAATAGTTCAACAATAAAGAACCAACAGAGGAAGTGTGAAACACTGACCATCCACAGTATAGAGCCGGACAGCTGCTCAAACTGGTGGGAGCCACTCCAGCGGGACTTCACTGTAGCCAGACCGAAGTCACCGATCTTCACCGTCAGATCCTCGTGGAGGAAAATATCTGGAGGAGATGGAGTCAAGGAAACAGTCTCTTCTGCATCGTGAGGATCCGTCCGTCATCGACAGATCTGGACAGAAAGACGACGGCCTATAGATAGATAGATAGATAGATAGATAGATAGATAGATAGATAGATAGATAGACAGATAGATAGTAACTTTATTGATCCCGAGGGAAATTCAAGTATCCAGCATCACAGTTCCATAGTGCAAACATATTAGTAAAAACGTCACAGGTAAGTAGTACACATGTTAGTAAAAACGTCACAAGGTGAGTAGTACACATATTAGTAAAACGACACAGGTAGTAACAAGACACATGTAAGTAATACAGAGTATAAAACAAGATATGCAATGTGCAGAAGAACTGTTAAAAATGAATATAGTGCAGGGTAAACAACTGAGATACAGAACTATTTAAAAAAGAGTGAATGTAGTGCAGAAAGTGATATAGTGCTGGGTGATTAAATATAGGCGATATAGATATTAAGAAATGTCAGATATGGAATATAATGCAGGATAAGAACTGAGGTAGAGATGTTTTGTAGTGTGCAGAATTAAAGTTAAAGTGGCTCAGTCTATTAAAGTGCACTGTGTGCATTAACTGTCCTGCAGACCGTCCTCCTCAAAGAGGAAGTTTCAAAAGGATACTGTTGCTCTTCAGATCTCTGTGGATGATTGATTTGGCGTGCAGGTAACTGAGGAGGAAAAGAGAAATTAGACCAACTTCACACCCACACACAGTGACTGCTGTCGTGTTTGCGGGCGGTGGCGGTGGCGGGGGGGGGGGGGGGGGGGGGGGGGGAACTCACTCCATGCCCTGAGCGGTCTGCCGGGCGATGTCGATCAGCTTGATCATCTCAAACTTGGTCTCGATGATGTGCAGGTGGTGGTAGAGGCTGGAGCCTTCACACCACTGG
Organism: Sebastolobus alascanus; assembly: GCA_916701645.2. Lineage (NCBI taxonomy): Eukaryota > Metazoa > Chordata > Actinopteri > Perciformes > Sebastidae > Sebastolobus > Sebastolobus alascanus. The sequence continues at coordinate 269,862 of CAKAOJ020000369.1, forward strand.
GTCACGATGGCCAGCTGAGGCTTGGTGGTGTAGCCCATGAACAGCAGGATGTTCACGTGACGCGTTTTCCTGGTGAACAACACACACAGACACACACACACACACACACACACACACACACACACACACACAGGGTGGTGAAAAGACAGAACTTCAGTCACATGATGGTAATCAGTAGTGGTAGTATAAAGGTGTCATTGAAGGGTAGACGCTTACCTGAGGACTCCCACTTCATTCTTGAAGGCCTGAAGCTGCTGTGGTGTTGGAGCAGTGACGTTCAACATCTTCACCGCCACATCACCTGGGAGGACACGGAGGACACGGCGGTCAACAAAATACGTTGATTTTAAGAAAATGTTGCAAAAACACAGCTGCATTTTATTAGTTTCTAGACTTTTTAGATATATTTATGTGAGGGTCAGCTGCCACTCAGCAGGCTGGTTGGGTTAATTATCTCTGAGGAGAGGCAGCTGTGGAGACTAATCATCCCCGATGAGGATCAGCTGGTTGAAGCCTATATCTACTCCTGGTTTCAGTCCTGATGAGGATCAGCTGGTTGAAGCCTATATCTACTCCTGGTTTCAGTCCTGATGAGGATCAGGTGGTTGAAGCCTATATCTACTCCTGGTTTCAGTGCTCAGACTCATTGTCTCTTTGTCAGAGGTAGTGAGAGTGCTGTCCTGTTTTAGGAGTGTGTGAATCCTCAGAAGTACCACATGAACCTATCTGAGGTTGTTCTATTTCATTTATGTTCTAGTTGGCTGCTCAGCAGCTCTTTTTTAGTCTTTTCCAGATATATATTGAGTGTAGGGAACCTTCCTTTTAGGCCTTTTTTCATTTGGTGTTTCCCCTCTCCCTTTAAATCGCTTCGGGATTAAGTTTTAGATTCCCCTGGTCCGCCATTGCGTCCCTCTCCCCGTTCCCCTGACATATTTAGACCTTAAATGAAAAAAAAAAAGAGAAAGAAAAACCCAGAAAGGTGTTTTACTGTGGGACAGACCCTGACCCCTGACCCCTGACCCCTAGGGCTGTCCCGAATACCAGTTTTTGGGCTTCGAAGCTTCAGTGAGAAATGTTCAAAATTATTCGAAGCTTCGCGGCGCGACACAGCTCTCAGCGCAGCAGGCTGACTTGTTCTTCTGTCTGTCTGTCTGTACCATCTCCACCGTCTCAGAGCCGCTGCTGCACTACTGTACACACACTAATAATTATTAATGCTGAATATGAAAAATTTATATTTTTGTGGGATTATTCCTCATTTCGCGGGCTATTTTGAGGATTTTTACTTTATACTTAAAAAAAAGTAAAAATAAAAACAAAAAAACGAAGCATTCAGATACTGATTTGGAGGTCGATCACCGTGGCAACGGACGCTTCGCAGCATTCGGGAAATAGTGCATTTTGTTGGGGACTATGTTCAGCGGCGGATTAATCCACATTTGGTGCTCTAGTGAGTGTTTGTGGCAGCAGTAAGGCGGATGTGTGATAGACTCAGAATAAACTACAGTGTGTGTGTTTATAGTGATGAAGGAAGATGTCACCCAGTGACACAGTGAAGCTCATTGATGTGTTTTTATTTCAAAAACTACAGCAAACTCACTGGTTTGTTCATATGAATGAGTTGATGCCCTGATGATGTAACAGTTTCCTTACTGATGCTACACAGCATCGGTCTTACCATGCCACTTTCCCTTGTAGACGGTTCCGAAGGACCCGGAGCCTATCCTCTGACCCAGAGTGATCTGACCCTCGGGGATCTCCCAGTCGTCGCTGGAGTCCCGTCTCCCCAGGGTTTTCTGTTCCACAGGGCAACAGTCAGCACAGGCACACAGAATATCAACAACCTCAAATATGCCAACATCTCGTCTCAACCTCAACAATGTCTCACCATCTTATTGCGGTCCTCGGACGAGGACGACGACTTGCGCTCCCTCTGTTGGCATGGCGACTTCTGCGGAACCTTGACACTGGACAGAGAGCCGGGCAAAGAGGCGGGAGGCGTGGCCGACAGCCCGGCGGTGGAGCCTGGAGGGGGGGGGGGGGGGGTCAGGGATGAGAAGAGGGGAAACAATAAAAGGAGAGAGGTGAGGTGTCAATAAGAAGGAGGGAGAAAGCAGAAGAGTAAAGAAAGAGGAGGTTTGGGCGAGGATAGGGATTCTGGATCAGTTGTGTGTGTGTGTGTGTGTGTGTGTGTGTGTGTGTGTGTGCGTGTGTGTGTGTGTGCGTGTGCGTGTGCGTGTGCGTGTGCGTGTGCGTGTGCGTGTGCGTGTGTGTGTGTGTGTGGTCACATGCAGAGGAGAGGTGAGGGCGGGCTTGATTGGATGGCAGTTAATGGTTTAATCACCTAGACTTCACAAAGTTCGTCACTGTGATTAATTACTACCGTCGACACACAAAATAAGTCTTGAATGAAATAACCTCACCAGTTTTTAGTCTCTTATTTACAAAAGTCTACATAAATAATAATAATAGCTAATGATAAAGCTAATATTTTCAATGTTTTCAAAATCATTTCATAATGAGTCCATGCAATTTTATGACTAGCTGCTTTTACAACCGTCCAACTATGCAGGAAGTCTCCAGGAAGAGAGCCAAAGGGCTTTGATGCCCATTTCCGTAGTGGCCAAACGGCGGTACTACAACGTCCGTGTCCGTCACGTGATGCCATCGGGCCCAAAAAAACTTTTTCCCATAGACTTACATTGGGAAAGAGACGTCTGTTACTCAGAGGATCATTTATTTTTGAGGTGAATCAACTCCCCGGTATGAACACTCTAATAGTCCTTATTTAAATCATTAGGTCCTAAAAGTTGTAAAACTACTAAAAAACTACTAACTAGTACTAATAGCTGAATCCAGAGTTATTTCCCTTCCTCCGTTCATGTGAATGAGACCCAGACCGAGGCTGGAGAGAGGGATGGGAGGAGGAGTTAAAGGAGAGAGGGATGGGAGGAGGAGTTAAAGGAGAGAGGGCTGGGAGGAGGAGTTAAAGGAGAGAGGGCTGAGAGGAGGAGTTAAAGGAGAGAGGGCTGAGAGGAGGAGTTAAAGGAGAGAGGGCTGAGAGGAGGAGTTAAAGGAGAGAGGGATGGGAGGAGGAGTTAAAGGAGAGAGGGATGGGAGGAGGAGTTAAAGGAGCGAGGGATGGGAGGAGGAGTTAAAGGAGAGAGGGATGGGGGGAGGAGTTAAAGGAGCGAGGGATGGGAGGAGGAGTTAAAGGAAACACTACTGCTCCTGCTCTATGGGCCCAATGGATGAGGAAGATCACCGGTGGTCATAATGTTATGGCTGATCGGTGTACAGGATATATTTACAGAATCGCAATCACATCTTTGGTCAGAAAAATGGCAGCTGTACGACACTGTCAAGAGTTTTCATTGGAAGCATTTCTTCAGCAGAAAGTAGATCCACTACTTGATCAAAGGAGCATTTCATCAATCAAACCTCCGTCCATAGAAAGAGTCTGATCAGGGTAGCGGTGAAATGTCTGTGTAACCTGTGAGCTGTCGGGTGTGTGGTAGAGAGAGCATGTGAGGACATGAAGGGGGGAAAAGAGAGAGAGAGAGAGAGAGGGGGGGGGGGGACACACAGAGGATGTGACACAGGGTTGGGGTTGGTGTGTGGGGAGTGGGGGGGGTGGGGGGGTGAAGGACACAGGAACACACAGAGGCCTAACTACCTCGGAAAACAGGCTCGGGCTCAAAATCAAACACTATGTCATTGGGGTAGGAGTATAGGAGGGGGCTTGAGGTCCGTGTTCGGTGCTTCCTCAAGCAGCGGGCGGGGTGGGTCGGGGGGGCTGCAGGGCAAAGAGAAACAGACAGACCATCACTGCTACTCACCCTGCCCCTCTCACCTCCAGCTAACTAATGTCCATGGCTATAACTGAGCTTGTGGATGGAGAAGCCTCCTACCTCAGCTTTCACTACATCTAAGATACATGTCACTGCCAACGTTTTGGGAAATATTCTATTTTGCTTTCTTTCCTGAAGTGAGGCGAGAAGATCGATATCGGTCTCACATGTTCAGTTCAGAGTTGTAGTCAGGATGTGGTTAGCCTAGCTTAGCATAAAAAGACTGGAAGCAGTGGGGAAACAGCTAACCTGGCTCTGTCCAAGTTCAATAATACACAGATTAATGCCTCTAAAGCTCACTGACTGACACCTCGTATCTTGTTTGTTTAATCTGAACACAAACAGAAATGTAAAAACCAACAAGTTTGAAATTGCTCAACAATAAAAGCCGCTAAAATCTTTGAGATGCCGACGATTCTGGAGAACAGACGAGTGTTTGCTGGTGATGTCTAATGTTGCTAGGCTAATCGATGTTTACTCAATCAGTAACTTAGTTAAACTGAGAATACGTTCAGCCAGCCAGCTAGCAGCCAGCAACCAGCCAGCCAGCAACCAGCCAGCAGCCAGCAGCCAGCCAGCCAGCCAGCAACCAGCCAGCTAGCAGCACCCAGCCAGCTAGCAGCTAGCAGCCAGCCAGCAACCAGCAGCCAGCAGCCAGCAACCAGCCAGCCAGCAGCTAGCAGCTAGCAGCCAGCCAGCAGCCAGCAGCCAGCAACCAGCCAGCCAGCAACCAGCCAGCTAGCAGCCAGTCAGCAGCCAGCCAGCAACCGGCCAGCAGCCAGCAGCCAGCCAGCAGCCAGCCAGCAGCCAGCAGCCAGCCAGCAACCGGCCAGCAGCCAGCAGCCAGCAACCAGCCAGCCAGCAGCCAGCCAGCCAGCAGCCAGCCAGCAACCAGCCAGCCAGCAACCAGCAGCCAGCAGCCAGCAACCAGCCAGCCAGCAGCTAGCAGCCAGCCAGCAGCCAGCAACCAGCCAGCCAGCAACCAGCCAGCCAGCAACCAGCAGCCAGCAGCCAGCAACCAGCCAGCCAGCAGCCAGCAGCCAGCAACCAGCCAGCTAGCAGCCAGTCAGCAGCCAGCCAGCAACCGGCCAGCAGCCAGCAGCCAGCAACCAGCCAGCCAGCAGCCAGCAGCCAGCAGCCAGCAACCAGCCAGCCAGCAGCCAGCAGCCAGCCAGCAACCAGCCAGCAGCCAGCAGCCAGCAGCCAGCCGTCAGCCAGCAGCCAGCAGTCAGCCAGCAGCCAGCCAGCAACCAGCCAGCTAGCAGTCAGCCAGCAGCCAGCAGCCAGCCAGCAACCAGCCAGCTAGCAGCAACCAGCCAGCCAGCAGCCAGCCAACAGCCAGCCAGCAGCCAGCCAGAAGCCAGCAGCCAGCCAACAGCCAGCCAGCAGCCAGCCAGCAGCCAGCCAGCAGCCAGCCAGCAGCCAGCCAGCAACCAGCAACCAGCCAGCAGCCAGCAGCCAGCAGCCAGCAACCAGCCAGCAGCCAGCCAGCAGCCAGCAGCCAGCAGCCAGCCAGCAACCAGCAACCAGCCAGCAGCCAGCAGCCAGCAGCCAGCAGCCAGCCAGCAGCCAGCAACCAGCCAGCAGCCAGCAGCCAGCAGCCAGCAGCCAGCAGCCAGCAGCCAGCAGCCAGCCAGCAGCCAGCAACCAGCAACCAGCCAGCAGCCAGCAACCAGCAGCCAGCAACCAGCCAGCAACCAGCCAGCTAGCAGCCAGCCAGCAGCCAGCCAGCAACCAGCAGCCAGCAACCAGCCAGCTAGCAGCCAGCAGCCAGCCAGCCAGCAACCAGCCAGCTAGCAGCAGCCAGCAACCAGCCAGCAGCCAGCCAGCAACCAGCCAGCTAGCAGTCAGCCAGCAGCCAGCCAGCAGCCAGCCAGCAACCAGCTAGCTAGCAGCAACCAGCAGCCAGCAGCCAGCCAGCAGCCAGCAGCAACCAGCAGCCAGCCAGCAGCCAGCAGCGTAGCTAGTGCTGTTTAGCTACAACCAGGGCCAATACGGCCGTTAATATTCCAGAATTCTGGCCATATAACAACTACCAGACATATGTTTTAAATAGCCATATAATAGTCTACATTTGACAATTGACATAACTTTAAAATAACTTAAATGAGGGAGGTCTGTCCTGGTGGACAGCTAGCGGACCATTGAGGACTGAATTTGACAAAACGTTTACTGGATTAGATCTGCAGTATCTAATCTAAGTGTATAATATAAGTTCATATTTAATAGGTTTTAGGTCGCACAATATTGAGCTATTTAATATGCTGTTAATGAATTTATTTATTCATTAATTTAGAGTATTTCCCAACAGACAATTTGGATGTTGATAATTAAATCTGCCGGACAACTACACACGATACCGGCAAAAAAGCCGTCGTAACGTAAAACACATTCATGTATTGTAGCTATTCAGACTGCTGTGTGTCAAGTCAGTAAGAAATACCCCAAAAAAAGCCAGGAAATAAACCACTACAATACTGTAGCGGTTAAAACTACAGTATGGAAGCCCTCCCCTCGGACTAGCATTAGCATAATGTAGTAGTTTGGACCTGCTGTGGGGAGGACTGTTTAATACTGAGACATCTTTTTTCTTTTCAATCAGAGAAATAAGTTTGACCAATCTCTTATTCTGAGCAACAGCCATTACAAAGCAGAAGTGGCGTGCAGGGCTAGGGGCGGAGTTTGTCATGTAGTGCTCGCCTGACATCCAACGTGCAGTGAGCGGTATTTCCAAAAAGAAAGCATGTATGTATTTCCCAAAACGTTGAACTATTCCTTTAAGTACATTAGTTAGTTTGACACTGAACAATTTTACAATTGTTGCACTGGATTTATGAAAAGATGGGTGAACCCCAGTTCAGGAATTTGAATGCAACAGTTCAGCGGTGTCGTCAAACGTACTGTAAATATGCCATTTAAAAATAAGAGCCTTCATTAAGGAAGATTTCTGTCGGTTAGTTTGTCTGTTACTGAGCAGGATATCTTAGAAACGTGTTACCAGACTTCTGGTAGAAAGTTAGGACATGTTGACGCAGATACAAAAACCTTTAAAAGATTCCTTAACACTATGAGATGGAGCTCTCTATGAACTACTGAATTTACCTGAATTAAAAACATCTGTATGCCAGAGTTCTCTACTGTTATGTGTATTTCAATGTGATTTCAGATGGAAACAATTTGACAGTCTTTTATATTATTAAATAACACATTGTGCAACCATGGCAGAGGCTGTGTGTCTCTAGGACTTTAAGGAACCAGCTGATATCCTTTTTCTGAACTATAATTAGTTCTCTTATCAACAGCATGTAACCTAATCAACCATCTTTACATTATAAAGACTGCAACAGGCTCCTGATTTACTGGCTGATTTTATTTTCACTAAACTTTTGTAGCAGCTCAAAGTCAGACTGAAAAAAAAGAAAAGCAGGTCTGCTGAGGTGGAAGTTCTGATGTAGCAGAAAGCCTGACCCACAGATCTGAATAAGCATGTGTGTCCTCAGACTGGTAGGGTGCAGCAGGACTAAACAGAACCGACTCAACTTCTTTGGGTCTGAACTTCACACACACACAAAAGACCAAGAGCACGCAGACGCGGGATGGTGGGAAAAATAAGAATGAGCCACAAGTCTCCTACTTGGATCCTTACCTCCTTCTGACCTTGGCAAGCCCTGATCTCGGATCAGGTCCTGAAAACAAGAGAGAAGGGAAATTAATTATATAAACACACGATTAACTGTAGCAGCATTCTCAGGAAAAACTGTCACACAAAGTGTAGCTGGAGGTGCGTCCATGTTTTCAGAACCAGTACGCAGTAGTTAAACGCATTTAAAAATGCAAGTGGACATAAATAGATTTGCTCTTGGTGGCGAAAACGTGTTCACAGGAGTTGGAAACATTTGTATGAACATCCATCCAGATCCTTGTAAGCTGAGTCTGAGCTGATACACAAACATCACTAGTAGCCTTTTAATTTGAATTGCATTGTTTCCCATTAACTACTTATTTATTAGTTAGTTATTATTTTATTTATTAGAATTATCTCTGTTACAAAAACGCCACTTATTTTGTTTCAGAATTTATTCTTCAGGTTCAGATAGACATGGCTATTCTACCAGACATGCTACTGAAGGGAAGTGCATGTTACCAAAAGCAAAGACTAATGCAACCAAACCAGCGGTCCTGTACCGAGCTATGAATGAATGGAATTTGCTACCCGGACATATCGCACAAGAAAACAGTAAAATTCTATTCAAGATTTAAGCAAAAACAGCATCTTTTCATTAGAGACGGTGGAAAAATGTAGACATTAGTTTGGCTGATTTTTGAACAAATTGTGTGTATATAATATACTGTGAGTTGGATTATGTTGACTGGTCTGGTGCATGTGGATGAAAGGCCTGGGATGTGAGCTTTACAGCACCCGCCGTTTCCCGGAGCTGTGAGCTTAGTGCTCGCTGCGCCCTCTCTCCCTGCGGGGGGGGGACGGGGCTCTGCGGCCATGTCGGCGACCCGTCTTGAAACACGGACCCCGTCTCGTTTACCATGCTTTGTTTTGCCGTGTCATCACCATTCATATCTATACAACCACTGTGTTTATGATTAAATTGTTTACTAGAGCACAAAGTTCTTCATAGATCTAGTCTCTTGATTTTGCTATCAAAACTGCACCAGATTGATGCATTTAACTTTAAACTTTACAAAACTTTTTCGTGGGAAACACTGCTTTGTCTTATACACTCTGCAGGCTGCTTTTGTAAAAATGCTGGTCTAGTGTCGACCACATGCTGGTTTTTACAGGCTGCACTTTTAAAGAACAGGTGCAGCCGGGCTGGGTGATATTTTGAATTTTGTTTTTTGTAAGATGTGTGCAATATGTACATCATGAAAATCAAGTTATTAAAACGTGCACCAGATGATAGCTGCTACTAGAATCTGCCAGCTGCAACTTCTAGTTAGTTAGCTCCTCTTCTCTGGTTAAAGAGTGTTAATCAGTGAATTGGGCTGCAGTCATGATGGCCATGAGGAGAAAATGGCTGAGAAGCACACGGCATCAAAGTCAGTCGGTCCAACTCACATCGATGTTGACCGGCTCGATGGTGTTGATATGGACGTTGGGGGCGGAGGACGAACGGTCCCGCTGGCCAAACTGGTTGCGGTGGTCCTCCTCGTTGGGCCGGAAACTGGGCGGGATGGGTATGGACTTGGACGGGGACACAGTGGCGTGGCATATAGACCTGGAAGGATGAATTTTGTCAGTGAAAAGTAGTTTTGCAGGACTTACAAGAGACATTTCTGCTATTTTCCATGCACATTATTCTCTAACTCCACCGAGGAGTGTGAAGGTGGAGGACTCACCCGGTGGAGTCGGATGGGGGAAGTGATGGAAAGGCCTCAGACACGGGGGTGGTTCCCTCCGAGCAGACCTCCTCCTGGGTAAACGGGTGATGCTCGAAGAACTTGGACACTAGCAACAAGCTGCAGAACATCAAGACCACTTATTTATTATTCAGTCATCCTGCACACAGCTGCACTAACGGAGACACTAGATGGACATGAATAAGCTTCATGTTGTAGCATGTATTCAGGGTTTGAGCCCTTCACTCCTTCCCCCCCCCCCAGAAAATCAAGGGCACAATCAACATTTATCAGCGTCTGCACACTCAGCCGAGATGTTTTAGGAAGTGAAACACCACTCTGTATCGTTTCAATATGTAAAAGTTAGCCAGTAACCATGACAACACTACATTGTACAGTACAGTAGCGTCGACCTCCCCGCCCCTCCCCCTGCGTGTGACTTACTCTAGCTGGTCGTAGTTGACACACATGAGGGGAACCTCGGTGCTGCAGCGCTGGTGGAACTTGTAGCCGCAGGTCTGACAGCGGAAACCCTGGAACAGCAGCTTTCTGCAGAAGTCACAGAAGGCCAGCGTGAAGAAGGTCTTCCTCACCTGTCAATCAAACACACACAGAATCAGGACCAGTAAGGCTGAGCAGTCACATGATGTTTACTGGAGTCACGATGGGACATTTAGTCTGACAGCACTCACAAAGTTGTGTGTGGTGAGCGGAACATTCTCCAACACTTCTACATGTAACTCCTCTCCTGTCAGCCAGGAGATGTCGGTGTCCCAGCCAAGTGGCTTCTTCTCTCTGAAACAGGAAGTGGAGAGTTAGGGTAAAGGTCTACACCCCTCCCAAGTAGGTAATATAAACGATAGGCGTTTTTATATCGTTTGACGATATATATCGTCATATCGCCCGGCCCTACTTGTCGGTTAACGGTGTGTCGGTCACAGACTTACCCGTCCTGTATCCGGTAGACTGCACAGCACTCTGGAATGAGGCCTCGCATCATCAGAGCTTTCTTCAGCGAGTCTCTCACAGTCATCCCACAGCGGGCCGGGACCTGAACGCAGCACAACACAACTCAATGAACTGACATCAACACGGACATGAGCTGACAACAACCACACCGATCAGGAGGATCCAGAGAGGACCGCACGCTGCAGAGATTACAGCTGGAAACTTGAAAAGTTTATTGAGAGACTGCTGTAGTGGACACAATGAGAAATGCATTGAGTTACAGAAGCTAGTGGAACAGAGGCTTACTAATATCTATTGCTAATTAATGCTTTTGGTTTCATCTTTGACAAACAAAATCCCAAACCTTAAAATCCTGTTCACTACATACTGTAGGTATCGTCAGAGAGGACATCAGACGTACCACTGTTCTCTGTTTGTTGGGCAGGAAGACCCTGACGATGGGCTTCTGGGGGGAGCGAGGGTTGGCCCGGCTGGCGTCGAGGGGGGTCTGCAGGACGGCCAAGGTGTTGGGGGCCGAGGGAAAGGCCTGAGCACCCCCTGCGGCCCCACAACCTCCCATCTTGACTTCCAGCAGGGCCGGCATGGGAGACGGAGAGCAGGAGAAGTCCGTGCCGTTGCCCATGGCCTCCAGCAGCTGCTGCTCCCTCTGCTGCAGGGCGTCCAGTTTACTGGTGTACTCCTCATAAGCCTGATGGAGAAACACCGCAGACAACTCACTCAACAGCTTCCATACATGAAGTGACGCTCACAGGAGTTATTTCTGAACCTGTATTGTTTGGAGCCAAACTTACCTCTAGATATATGGAAGGAGGATTGTGTTCTCCTCCAAACTTGTCCAGAAGGGCCTCTAAGTGTTCTTGTGTCAACTTTATCATCTGTTTGATATTCCAGATCTGAAGGGAAACAAAGCAAACGATGTTAACTCATTGATATCTTTTAGGACATGAACAATGAACAACCAGAGCTGGAGTCCTACAGTATAGACAGTTTACCCCCGAAATAGTCTAACAATGTCCAGAAGATTCTCACCTAACACCAGGGTCAGACTACATCATATGAAACGGTCACTGTGTCACATTAAACGGTCAGTAGTCATAAATTCTTGCCGTGACTTGACCGAGAGACGTGGTACAGGTTGGACCCGGACCAATCAGAGCTTGTTGTCTTTCACAAAGGTGAAGAGGAAGAAGGCACCAAGGACAGGTGAGACTCTGGACAGCCTACCTGCCAATGTTTTACATCAAACGCCTTCTAGGAAAGGATTTATGCCATGAGAGTCATTGAAAGCTTGAAGCTTTTATTGTGAAACATCTGTGCAGGAAGAGTTTCATTGACAGTAGCTTAGGTAACACACAGTTGGCCACATCACCTAGCATAGTGAAAGAGTCAATCCTTGTCTGCTCTCATACTGTTCATAGTGCATCACAGGATCACTGTTTAAACTCTCATGTTGGAAAAAAACATCGGTGAGGATAAAAATCTATTTCACCGCTTATTTACGTGCACTTCACTACATTTATAACAAGCTACAGTCCGTCTGTCGTCACTGATGAACCTGCTTATTATCTCTAATTAACTTTGCAACATATTTTTTTTTCAAATTCCTTAAAAATGTACCTTTTAAATTTTCTATTTAAAATATGCTTTACAAATGTTTTCTCTGACTCTGCGTGCTCCCGCGAGGTAAGTGCATGCTGCAGATCAGACTGCACATGCACACATCGGAGAAACGGTACAAAACAAAATAACAGCAAAACAGAATTAAGACTTGTTTTTGGTTTTGGTTTCCTTGTTTAACCTATTTCAAGATGAAAACAAGAAAACACATTTTCCTTTTTAAAGCCTATAAAACCCGAAAAATGGAATTCTGATTCTGTTTTTCTGTTTTCCGCATTGAAATAATTGAACGACCAGGTGATACACGGACCAATTAGAGTCCTTTATGCTGTCTATCAATATCTGGAATTCAATTCACTGGATGAATGAATGAAGGAATAATTAAGTAAATTACGGACTTGGATACAGTCATATTATAATGAGGAAAGGATATGAAAGTCCACTTTATGATAATCGTTATAATAGTTTGGGGCTAAAAGAAATCTCCAAATGTCAAAAGTTTTTGATACCAAATCACAGCATGGCTTTTTCTGTGTCCATCCCCATGCTCTATTATGTCTCATAAGTTGTTGCAGTCATTTTTTGGGTTGATACCATTTGTTACATAGATTTGGTGCTAAATTTAACCATTTTTTTACCACTGGAGAATTGATAAAAATGCTCAATAATCCGTCCAAAATACCACTTTAAGACACCAAGACCTTGAGGAACACCAGAGAAAAAGACATGCTGTGATTTGGGATCAAAAACTTTTGGCATTTGGAGATTTCTTTTAGCCCCAAACTATTATAACGATTATCATAAAGTGGGCATGTCTGTAAAGGGGAGACTCGTGGGTACCCATAGAACCCATTTACATTCACATATCTGGAGGTCAGAGGTCAAGGGACCCCTTTGAAAATGGCCAAAATGTACCCTAACTTTGGAGCATTATTTTGCCTCCTTCCCGACAAGCTACGACATGGATGTAGATTCTTTAGGTTTTTCTAGTTTCATATGATACCAATATCTCCACTCAAGCTTTAAAACTGAGCCTGCAGGTCTCAATTAATCTCCTTAAACGGGGCTCCAGAGTGCGACCATTTTATATGCATAATCGACCAAAAATCTGTCGAGTGCGACTAAATATTATCATTGGGTGCATCTGACATTTAGCAGGTCTATCTGTGTCGGCATCGTGGTGGAGCGGTGCCGGTCTCCCCGGTCCCCGGTATGATGTGTTAGGATCCTGTTTAACTTCCTAACAAAAACCAGAATACAAACAGTAATAAAGGAGTAGATGTTGAAGTACATTTCTTGTTTTACTTTAGTTTTTTACCATGATATCTAATTGGTATCGAGAACCGTGGTATTTCACTGGTATTGGTATCGACTCCTAAATTTCCGGTATGGTGACATCACTACTGTAGGACTATGAGGAACTGACAAAACGCTTAAAATGTATTATTGCGGTGCCAAAAAGGGGTGGTGAAAATGTTTTGGGTGCACCTAAATTATGTGCATATTATTAGGCGCACCAGTGCAACCACTGTAAAAAGTTAGTCTTGAGCCCTGTACAGTATATTCTCTGGTTATAGCTTCTCCAGCGTGAAGATTTACTGCTTTACTCGGTTTTATATCACAGTAAACTATTGTGGACTAAAAGGAAGACATCTGAAGAGTCACATTGGGTTCTGGAAAATCATATTCTGACATTTTACAGACAAAACAATGAACAGCTAAATCAGGAAAATTATCCGCAAAATGAATCGATATTAAAAATAATTGCTGGAGTTTAGTTCCTGGGACTAAAGGACTATGAATAATGAGTGTGATGGATGATCCATCTGCAGCACGTTTTGGTATTTTCATATCAAACTGAGATGAGCTGAAGCCAACGGCTCTCTGCAGGAACTTAAAAGTGATGCTTTGGAAAACGGCCGGTGGTGAAGTATTGACAACTTGATTATGGGCTCAAACATGCAAAGCCACTATAGTATAACCCTTTAATATTATATATTAAAGAACAGAGCAACGTGTGTGTCAACAAAAGGCTTTTCTTTTCCTACTGTAGGTTTTGAATGTGTTTCTCCTCCCAGTTAGCGGTCCCAGCTCTATACTGTAGGTATTAGGTTGAAAACAGATGGAGTTATGAGTTAGATTAATAATCTGAGTTATGATTTAATGGTTTAATCAAAGCTTATACTCAATAGAACAACTAGAGGTCACTGGTAGGACGTTATCAGTGGAACTGGACTCTGGCTGCTCACCAGGGGGAGGGGGGAGACTTTAAATTATCTTTTAGATATTTATTATTTACATTTGAGATATTGTTTTTCAGAAAGCAATTCTTCCCTACATGAAAAAATACATTTATTCTGAAAATTAGCTAAAACTTTGAGGTCCTGGGTGAATTTTTATCATGTGGTATTCGTGTCATATCTGACCATTTTTTTATTGGCTGATATTCAACTATTTCCTGCTCCAAACAAATGCATTTTTAAATTACTGATATAATAAAGATTATTATATTAGTAATTTAAAAATGTATTTAAAAATCCAAGATTGGTTGGCCTCTAATAACAACTAAGACTCACATTATGATATTTATTTCACACATTAATAATTGAAAAATAAATTAAGAGGGGAAACCCACCAATTTGACACATTACGCACAAGTTTACTCATCATAAGGAGGAATACTCCTCTGTGGCTCTGGAGGAGCAAATAACCCTGATGATGTCATAGTGATGTCATCAGGGTTACCTCAGGTTGGACTTTAAACCACAAACAAAGACTATAGAAGCAAAGAGGCAAAACTCTGGTGCTTTTTTTTTTTAGGTGAATCAACTTCCCAGTAGGAACACTCAAATATCCCTCAATTAAATCATGATGTCCTAAAAGTAGTAAAATGAAATAACAGCTGAATCCAGAGTTATTTTCCTCTCCATAATGAACGGTCATCAGACCCACGGGTCCGCACCGCCCTGCACACTCATATGACATATCCGGTTCTGCCAGCTTCCTGTTAGCTGTATGAGGCTGTAATAATGGATATTATTGGCTGTAATTCATCACTTTTATTATCTTCTAATCCACCCATGGGCTGTATGCTGTCAGCCTGTACCGTGGGGGATGGATTAACGTCTCTGTTTACAAACAACCGGCTATCGGCCAGTAGCTAGTAGTGCTAGAAGCTAGTAGTGCTAGTAGCTAATAGTGCTAGTCGCATGACATCAACAGAATTTAATGGAGTTGTAAGATATTTACTAACACGCAGGGCAAAAGACCAGGACACAACCTCTTCTACATCCATGGTCTGTGGTCTATTGGACCCTCTTCTACATCCATGGTCTGTGGTCTATTGGACCCTCTTCTACATCCGTGGTCTGTGGTCTATTGGACCCTCTTCTACATCCATGGTCTGTGGTCTATTGGACCCTCTTCTACATCCATGGTCCGTGGTCTATTGGACCCTCTTCTACATCCATGGTCCGTGGTCTATTGGACCCTCTTCTACATCCATGGTCTGTGGTCTATTGGACCCTCTTCTACATCCATGGTCTGTGGTCTATTGGACCCTCTTCTACATCCATGGTCCGTGGTCTATTGGACCCTCTTCTACATCCATGGTCTGTGGTCTATTGGACCCTCTTCTACATCCATGGTCTGTGGTCTATTGGACCCTCTTCTACATCCATTGTCTGTGGTCTATTGGACCCTCTTCTACATCCATGGTCTGTGGTCTATTGGACCCTCTTCTACATCCATGGTCTGTGGTCTACTGGACCCTCTTCTACATCCATGGTCTGTGGTCTACTGGACCCTCTTCTACATCCATGGTCTGTGGTCTATTGGACCCTCTTCTACATCCATGGTCTGTGGTCTATTGGACCCTCTTCTACATCCATGGTCTGTGGTCTACTGGACCCTCTCCTACATCCATGGTCTGTGGTCTATTGGACCCTCTTCTACATCCATGGTCTGTGGTCTATTGGACCCTCTTCTACATCCATGGCCTGTGGTCTATTGGACCCTCTTCTACATCCATGGTCCGTGGTCTATTGGACCCTCTTCTACATCCATGGTCTGTGGTCTATTGGACCCTCTTCTACATCCATGGTCTGTGGTCTACTGGACCCTCTTCTACATCCATGGTCTGTGGTCTACTGGACCCTCTTCTACATCCATGGTCTGTGGTCTATTGGACCCTCTTCTACATCCATGGTCTGTGGTCTATTGGACCCTCTTCTACATCCATGGTCTGTGGTCTACTGGACCCTCTCCTACATCCATGGTCTGTGGTCTATTGGACCCTCCTCTACATCCATGGTCTGTGGTCTATTGGACCCTCTTCTACATCCATGGTCTGTGGTCTACTGGACTCCATTTTGGGTCCCTGACATGAAAAAGTTTGAGATTTCTCTCAAAATCTGTGTGCTGGATTTTTCTAACTTCCAGTTATGTCCATCTCTCACTTTCTGCTCCTCTGGGAAGCAGCTGGGCTAAAAGTTTAATAAATAAATTAGTAAATAGTTATAATAGTATGCATATTTATAATATTTTTATTGTTCAACAGGACATTTCAGTAAAGAGATTAAATATGACAATAGAATAGAAATAATTTAGTTTTACTTTTGTACGTCACTTTGTAGGAGGACGTTTTACTGGCGTCCGGTAGTCGCTTTCAGTCCAAAATGGCGGAAGCGTAGCTCTGCTGCTTGGCGCTGACGTTGACATGGAACGAACTACTGGCTTTCACTTCTTACCCAGCCAACATTTGTATGTGGGGCCCATGTGGGTAGTAAATGGGCTGAAAAATGGGCCCTATATGGGATTGTCCGCGGGTTCCATAATGGCCCAATGTCAATTGCTCACATGGATTCCATGCAGGATTACGATGGGTGTTATGTGAGCCCCAACTGGCCCATGAGGGACCTACTTAGTTGACCCAAGTGGGCCTCATTTGTGTTGCCCATTCTGAGCCCACGCACTAATTTCCCATTAGTGACCCAACTAGGACCCACACAGGTAGCCCACATGAGGAGCCCATGTGGGACCTACTCGATTGACCCAAGTGGGCCAGATAAGATGCCCATTTTGGGCCCATACCCGCTTGGTACCCAGGTACCCCCAGTATAACCCATGTGGGGCCCACATAACCATGTTGGCTGGGTAGCAATATACGTTCTTTGCCACATTTATGAGAAGTCGGTGTTACAAATTGAGGCTGTGGAGTTAAGTGGTACCGGGCGCCTTATGTGAAATGTTTTGGACTAAAAGTCAGATTATCTCAACGTCTGCAGCACAGATTTGTCCCCTAACTTCATGGAACTACACTAAAATATGCTATTTAATGTTTGCATTTCTTTATATCATCCTCAGACTATCACACTATGCAACTGACATGTTAAAAAGAAAACTGCTGCTGAGCTGATGGGAAGGTTTGGACGTTAAAATGGGGCCACGTCAGTCAGAGGGACAGGTCACAGATGAGACGTTTGTCTGTCTCAATGTAGGGGGGGGGGGGGTAGGACATGTGATATATTAGAATAAAATGATGTTGTCTGTGACTGTAGGTATGCTGCTGCTAACGTGATGCTGTCACCGTCCAGCAGGGAGGCCTCTGACCTGGAGACAGATCCCAGGCTGGGCTACATGGTCACTGTGTATTAAATGATGAGGTCACAGTGTGTGTGTGTGTGTGTGTGTGCGTGTGAACGTGGGGGCGGTGATTGTAAAGCCTGTAATATATATAAATAAAAGGAGCGTGTAGCTAAATTACACCTAAAAAAAAACACAAGCACGACTTGAGTTAGCCTCCACCTCCATCACCACCATCATCATCATCACCAGCATCATCATCATCACCATCATCATCATCACCATCACCACCATCATCATCATCATCATCATCACCACCACCACCATCATCATCATCATCACCACCACCACCATCATCATCATCATCATCATCACCACCACCACCATCATCATCATCATCTTCATCATCACCCCTTTGAGGTAAAGGACCTCAGTGGATTGGTGAAAATGAAACTTTGGCCGCATCACTGCGTTAGAAAGCGGTGTAATTGCGTGTGTTTTGTTGCGTCAACAGCGGTGTGTGTGTGTGTGTGTGCGTGTGCGTGTGTGTGCCGTGTTGGCGCACCAGGCTACAGCTGCAGTGAGCCTGGAAGACGAAGCCAGGAGCGAACGGAATAAAGCAGCAGGCCCGAAATAAAGCCCGGCTCCGCGGAATGAGCGCTTCTCCTCCTGCTCTCCTTCATCTGTCGCATCTGTGCGCTCCGCGGCCGCAGCGGCTCCACAGAGCGCAGCGCTCCACGCACCGTCTCCGGTCCCTGCACCGCATCCCCCCCCACACGATCCATGTTCCAGCCGGTGTTTCCTGAACACTTCCATCCCTCTGCTCGGAGCCCGAGTTGCCCCAGCTCAGCCCCGCTGTTTCCCCCCCCCAGCCGCCGTGGCGCTTACCTCCTCATCCTGCGGACCTCCGGGGATCCCCGGCGCGCATGAGGAGTCCAGCCCGGCGCCCGGCTCCTCCAGGCCCGGCTCCCTGCCCGGCTCCCTCTCCGCGGTGTCTCCGTTAAAGACGGGCGGTGGGGACTCGGCGCTGCTCAACGCCGCCATTTTAAACTGCGAGAAAAACTGAGTGGAAAATAATCGAGGGAAACGCAGAGTGGTGCTGAGGACAGGAGGGGGAGACAGAGACACAGCACCGGGAGACACAGCCTCTGATGGACTGGACCGGCGGCACACAACCAACACACTCAACCTCACACCCAATGAGCATTTACTTTATTATCAGGGTCTCCTGCTGGATCATAATAATAATAATAATAACAATAATAATTATATTTATTATTATTATTATTATTATTATTAGTAGTAGTATTATCATTATTATTATTAATATTATCATTATTATATTATTATTATTATTATTATTATTATTATTATTATTATTATTATTATTATCATTATTATTATTAATATTATCATTATTAAATTATCATTATTATTATTATCAGGGTATCCTGGTGGATAGTAATAATAATAATATGTATTATTATTATTATTATTATTATTATTATTATTATTATTATTATTATCATTATCATTATTATTATTATTATCATTATTATCATTATTATTATTATCAGGGTATCCTGGTGGATAGTAATAATAATAATATTTATTATTATTATTATTATTATTATTATTATTATTATTATTATCATTATTATTATTATCAGGGTATCCTGGTGGATAGTAATAATAATAATATTTATTATTATTATTATTATCATTATTATTATTATCAGGGTCTCCTGGTGGATCATAATAATAATAATTATTATTATTATTAGTATTAGTATTAGTATTATTATTATTATTATCAGGGTATCCTGGTGGAACATAATAATAATAATAATTATTATTATTATTATTATTATTATTATTATCAGGGTATCCTGGTGGAACATAATAATAATAAAAATTATTATTATTATTATTATTGTTATTATTATTATTATTATTATTATTATTATTATTATTATTATTATCAGGGTATCCTGGTGGATAATAATAATAATAATAATATTAATTATTATTATTATTATTATTAGGCCCTGCCTGGTTAATGATAGGTTATGAAGTTTATTCCCAATAGATAATTATAGGTTTCAACAAATAGTTAATGGTTTAAAGTACCAAACCAGAGTCCCAGTTCATTACATTATTGAGCAATTAGCAAACTAAATATAATCAAATGCTATTACATTTGGACAAACTCTCACATTATCTACCAGTTGCACAATGTAGTCTAATATATGATAAATTGGTGCTGTAGATAAACAGAGGAAGTGTTGATGAATAGATGCTGTAAATCTGTATGTTTCTGCAA
This sequence comes from Sebastolobus alascanus, assembly GCA_916701645.2. Taxonomy (NCBI): domain Eukaryota; kingdom Metazoa; phylum Chordata; class Actinopteri; order Perciformes; family Sebastidae; genus Sebastolobus; species Sebastolobus alascanus. The sequence continues at coordinate 289,560 of CAKAOJ020000369.1, forward strand.
ACATTACAGCTCCATTCTTACAACATAGTTAAACATGTTATAAATCTATAAATTCTATGTGTACTATATTTACACTGTATTATCCCCAAAAACATGCATCATTCTGTGACATTTTACATCTTGGCACAAATTGATGATGCCACTTACTGCAAGCTTAACACACACTGCATTATGGGTAATGATTGAATAACCTGTAATGCATAAAAACAACAATCTGCAGAAATTAGAAAAAAACAACCTCATAACTCAACTCAATGTTAATTTGCACTTCACCTTAAATATCTTAATGCATTAAAGGTTTATTTTTATCTCCCCGATCTTTTCCTTATGGATTATCTCTGTAAATTACTCACTGATAATGAGTTTTTACTGATTATATTATAATGTGAATCTTTGGAATGCATGTGATGCTAATATCTTTTTTTTTTTTCTTCTTCTATATCTCTTTACCATCCTTTTTTTAATAATTTATTCCCTTTTTAAACTTGATTAAGGTATGCACTGGAGAGAGGCCTGATCAAGCCCAACCGAGGGTTTTTTGCACCTCTCCATCACATTTGTTGTTTTTTATGTAATCTCTACTTGTACCTTTTTTATATGCTTAAAAAATAAAATAAAGATAAAAGAAAATGCATTAGAAGACTAAAACCCTATATAACCATTATTATCGCACAATTCATGCTGTCCCACTTTTCAAAACCATATTTCCTAAAGTGGGACAATGTAAATTTGTATTGCAATAACAAATATATTATTATTATTAGTAGTATATTTACACCATATATTATAATATTTTTTGATGAACAAACATCATAAACATATCCTGATAAAAAACTAGCAGGATTGTTTTATTTATATCTATTTTAATTTATACCCATTACATTAAGTTTGTCTAAACAGTCACTGACCTTTGGGTGGTCTTCACACATGGTGCTACCAGACTGATGATCGCTACACACCCTGATCTATGATTGGACATTTGAGATGTTACGTGATTTTGATCACTTGACACCACAGCTTGTGTTAACCAATCATTTTATTGACTTGTATTTGTTTGAGGACGACCTACACCCACTGGAGCTTAGGTGTTCCACATTATGCAGTGTCATATCTATATGTCTACACCTCAGCAGGCTTAAAACCAGCAAATACATTTCTACCTAATTCTCTACTTAACTTCCTGGAAAGACAAATGTATCTCTGTCACACTGGCTATCACTAACATCCGACAGTCTTACATTAAAATCGATTAACAGTATTCAGAACCACACAAGCTTCCTGGAGACGTGAGGTCCATTTAATGCAGCCTTCCTGTAGGTGGAGCTTGATCGTTCACTATGATTTCATCCTGCTCCTTCTAACACATATTATTCATTTCGACCATCATGAGACAGGTCCTAGAGACGTACGTACCCTAGTGATTCTCTGACAAGTTTACAAACCATCAAAAAAGAAGATGTATTTGACATGCAGCGGGACTTTTGGGGTCCAGGGCCGGTTGGTCATCCAGGCTTGAAGTCAGTAACTGTGAAATTGGACCACGACATTGTTTTATTTCTGTTCTGTACCCGTCAGCAGTGACCCAGAGCAGGTCAGAATACTCCTAAAGTCTTGAGCGTGGAGCTACTGGTTTCCACAGCTGATAACCCCGTGATATCTGGCCATTAGGTCCACCCACACATTCACTGGAACACGTAGTACCATATGAAATATAGAAGTTATTAACATCTGTGCACTGTGCAGTGTTTTAGAGCAGCAGGCAGGAAGAGCTCTGTAACACATTCCTCACATTGATTTTATTTTGAAAATAGGAAAGTTTCTTTACATCGTGTTTCAGCCATTCCATTAACAGTTATTCTAACACTTACTCCAGAGTTGACATGAGGTGCAGTTTACCTGCAACAGACCAACATTTGTCAGCAACATTTGAGCTCCTGACGGTCGTCTGAGCTCTCAGATCATCAGAATTATCAGCTTGTTTTAGTGGCTTAAAATCAAGAGATCGAACAACAATAAAAGGATGGAATTCACTTCAGTACAACCAACATATAATGCTTCATACTGCTGACCTAAAGTATTATTCTCGCCAACGTAGAAAAGTTTTTGACTGCACAGTCCAGACCAAACCAAAGGAACTGGTTCAGGATCAGCGTCCCGCTACAGTGACGTCCACAAACAGCATGTTCACAGTCCAACGCCGTCCGCCTCCGTGGAGACAAACAGCAGCTCATTTCTTCTTTCCCGCTCTCTTCCCCTCTCCTTTCTTTGGTTTCCCTTTTCCTCTCAGTTTCCTCAGGCGGCGCATCTCCTCCTTGAAGTCCTCGTGCTCGTCTCTGAGAAGGAAGAGCAAACGTTTGATTAAAGAGGACCTAGTGTGACTTTTTGTTTTTCCTCATACCGGCTAGCTTTTGTTTGAAGGCTTGCCAAACTAGCTGCTAGTTTAGGTTCCGGGAGGATGGTGAACAAAGTTAGTTGAGCGCTCTGATCAGTATTAAATTGAGACTAACCAGTTAAAAGTTCCTCACAACAACTTTAACAACGATCTGAGTGCTGAGTGTGACATAACTCTGTTTTACTGATGGAATTAGTGCTGTGGAAACGTAAATTCTACTGCATATATACAGCATATATACTGTCAACATTATGGGATGGCTGAGCAGTTTCTAGAGTACCTGAACAGTCCCATGAACCGGAGCTTCTGGGTCATGGAGTAGTAGATCTTGTGCTGTGGGTACCAGTCGTACACCTCCTTCCTCTTGGCCATGGGAGGCTCCTGGAACAGCTGCACCACCTTCAGAGATCTGGAGTCCGTCGGACGCACCACCTCCCCAAAGATCTGCGCGCTCAGTCTGGCTATGCGCACGGCGTAGCTGGACAGACCGGCCATGGCTGCTGGACAGAGCACAGAGAAGACTTGAGACTGGAGTAAATCAAATATTATCTGGTTATTTGATAATCTGGAGCTTTTTTTCCCTCATACACAAATAGTAAGCTGAATATGTTTGAGTCATTTTTTGTTGTTTTGTGTCTCTTTGAGCATCATTCTGCAGGTGAAGCACAACTCTGAAGTGCTGCTGTTGGTTCAAAACCACACCTGAACGTCTTCTGCGTTCTGTCCTGCTCCTGTCCAACCTCTTCCTGCCACAGCACATCCATATTGAAACTCCTCTACACACATATTATACTAACTGTAACTGCATACTATACTATAAAATGTTACAGAAACCATCAAATGAAACCTGAGATACGGGTTATATTAAAGTAGAGCTGCTCTCAGGGTCTGAAATTAGCACCTGCCAAATGTGGGTAAATTAAATAACGGAGCTACTAACGTTAACGGAGGTGCCATTCAGTTATTATTATGAGGCGTTCAAGCTCTGCTCAGTAAAAATTAATATTGGGTGAAGGTAAATTACAACGTTATCATGATGCGTTCAAATGTAATCTCGTAAAATGTAGTTTTTTGGTGAGAAACTTGAATAAATCCAGTTGTTTGAAGGAAATGTTTTCACATCAATATAAAATAGATATTAGAGAGAGAATTATGACCTGTTTAACTTCATAACAGTAGCTCTCAAATATTTAAATAATCATAATCATTTGAATCGTGTGTTTTTATGCAAAGGGCCACTATAGATGACAATAACAAAGTACAGTACTGTGTACACTCCCCTCCCTGCCCCGAAAAACAGGGCTCTCCCGGAAGCTATCATGGTGTAATTTGAACACTGTAATTTACCATGCATATAATGTTTTTTATGTAAAATATATCGAAAATTGAATGACATCAGATCTAAAATGTTATTCCTTCATTTAGCGCAGAGATTTAATAAGTGGCAGATACAATTCCTGAGTAACTTGCCTGCCACACTGACAGGAAGTGAGAAAAGTTCATTTCAGACCCTGGCTACTCTTACTTTTTCTAACATATTTCAATTGTTTTCCTAATGATTCTGTATTTGAATGAATGTTACTGTAAATTCTGTGCAGCTGTAATGTGAAGGGGAAAAAAATTAAAATAAAAAATATTGAATTGGATCTGGTTGGCAGAAACTCAATATTAAAAGACTCTGATCAGGATCACACAATTAGAACACACTTAACATGAGGAGGTGAAGACAGTTCATTTGTAGCAATACAATAAAACTCATGAAAACAACATGCAACACTAGTGTCACACCAGGGTCTATTATATATTATATATTTTTTTTTATATATTATATTATATCTATTATATAGGAAGGAAGGAACATGGTGTCTCACCTGCAGCCTGGGAGGAAGAACACTGTGAAACGCTCTATAAATGCGAATAAAACGCAACTAAACTACAGTTAAATAACAGTTATAGTTAAATGTTGTGTAGCAACGTGTTAGCTCACAGTAACCTTCACTCACTGCCAGCACAGCCTCTAATGCGCATGACACATGTTTCCGTGGCGCTGATTGGCTGGTTGCTCTCACTTCCGGTTTCATGGCAAGGCCTATAGGAAGGAGGTGAGGACACTGATGACGGATATGACGCATGCGCAGTGTAACTGGAGCTGCGGTTCGAGCGTTGTGATTGGCTCAATTTCCCCGAGGGCAGACCAGGTTTTACTGCGCATGTGTACCTCACGGATATGACGCGTTGATGACGCGTGATCATCCTCTTTTCATCGTCCTTGTTTTATAATAAAGTTGTATTTTATTTTAACAAGATAAATACTTTATAATTTACACATAAACGTATCAATTCGTCGCTATCAAAACGTAAATTGCCGCAGTCAGTTTGTTCTTAGTGATGAAGTCTGACGTGTCTTTCATGCAGTTAAGTGCAAGTTAAGGATATTGAACTTCTCTGGCATTAAGGTTTTATTTTTATTTTTTTTTATCTTGTTTGTTTTGTACTCTTTATTGTATTCCTTATACTTTTGTACTTGTCTTTTGTTGAAAATAAAGTTCTGAAAAAATAAATAATAAATAAATAAATAAAAAAGTAAATAAATAAACATAAAAAAATAAATAAATAAATAATTAAGTGCTAGCCGGAAGTGCGTCGCTCTAAAGAATTCGGTGGGTTTGATGGGCTTTGCACAAAGTTCCGGTTCAGTCGCCTGTTATTTAGAATAGAATAGAATAGAATAGCCTTTATTGTCATTGCACAGTCTCCTATACAACGACATTTAGGGGTGCTACAACTGAAGGTGCATTTGCGATAAAATCAAGAATAAAAAACACGTAAAAACAACAGGAATAAATAATAATAAAAATAAAAAAGAACACTTAGGTCATAAAGAACAGATGATGTCACAGTAATAAATCAGGATGGGGTAATAAATATATTGCACATGTTAGATTTGTCGTGGATATGTTAATATTGCACATTTATTTGACGGCTGAGGGAGGTTAGTGGCTCATGTGGTTATTGAGTGTCCTGATAGCCCACGGATAAAACATTTTTTCGAATTGTATGTAATTATTTAGCCTATTCTCTTACCTATTAATTTGACGCCATCTTCACCACTAAAAATAAGGCCACAATATAAATGATAAGATAACTCAAAGAGTATAATACCAATTGCATTTAAATATAGAGGTTATATATTCTCCAACACAGGAAAACATCTGCTCTACACAGCCAGCCTCCCTGTAGCTCTCTAGCAGCAATGCTGCCCTCAGGATGAGTTCTAATGACTTTGGTGACACCTTACCTTACTCTAGCACCATCATCAGGTCAAAATTTCAATTTGTTCAATACCAGAATCAGAGGTTTATTGCCAAGTAGGTTTTCACATACAGGGAATTTGCCTTGGTGTTTGCTGCAAAACAACATACTGAGGAAATGAAAAAATAAAAGCAAAGCACTGCAAAAATCAAGAGACATAAATATAGAAAAATTACAATAAAATGTGAAAAATACTATAAAAAGTTGTGCAATGTAACTGTTTTAAATTGAGAGAGCTGTACATTTTTGTGCAGGAGGTGCAGAAATATTGATCAGGGGATGTGCAAAAGTTCAAAGAATATGTGCAATGTACAGAGATATAGTCCCAAAGTGTTCCTGATGGAGCAGCCTCCTGCCAGAGGGGAGTGGTTCACAGACTTTGTGTCCAGGGTCAGAGGGGTCAGCACAATCTTTCCTGTCCGCCTCAGGGTCCTGGAGGCGTTAAGTTGTTGTTCATCAAAGCTTATTTTTCATCCCCAAACTCCTCAATAATATGCAAGTGTGTCTACAAATATACCTGCAATTTATGTGCTTCAAAAAAAGATAGATTAGGGCTCACTGTCCTCAAACTATATTGTAGTATCCAGAAAAAAATGGCTACCATACTCTACTATTTTACTTTGTATTGTTTTTTGTGCCTTTGTAGAATTTAAATGTGCATGTTTTTATTTTGTATTGTCACCACTACATCCTCTGACCTGCGTCAGCTTGACACTTGATAAAACTGTGGATATAAAATTCTTTAATCCGTAAAAATAATCAAATGATAGCGTTGTTTGGGGATGCACTGATCCAACTTTTTTCTAATCTCCCAATTCCGATTCCTCAACGTCTGCTGATACCGAGTACTGATCTGATACCAGTCCTCTCTTTTTTCTTACATTTAAAATCTGTAAATCTTATTGGGATCCTTTTTATGTAACGTTACATGAGGCCAGGGATTGCTGTGGCTCTAAAGACAAAGAGTATATTATTATACAAAAACTATATTTGATTATGTGGATCATGCCATATCCAGTTCCTCCGGGCCTCTGCTGATAGCTCTAAACTACAGTTTTTAATTTAAATTTTAAGTTTAAATTGATATAAATTGAAATGGAATGGGCTTTTAGGTGTCTCCTGCATTTTTACCTGAACGCTAGCTTTATATACCTTTTATATTTATATGTAGTTATGTTTACACATAGTGCATATAACTAAGTAACGTTGTGTTTAGTCAACGTTGACATAAGTGTTGGATCTAGGGATGGGATCATTTTTTGTATCGTGTTATATAGCCTATCCCTTATTTTATAATAAATTGTTCTGCTCATTTTCTTTTCATCATCCCCCTGTTGTATCCTGTAGGTGCAGTTGTCAGTCTATTTCTATATTGTCCTTACAAATTATTAACAGAAGAGGGCGCCAGATATCAAGAAACAGATTCTTCTGGACATGATACTGCCTGACAGGAAACAGAGAGAGCATATGAGCCATGAGCACAGACTCTGGCAGGGACAAGCACCTCTGCCATCAGCAGGGTTACAATGGGCCTTGGGTTACACCAGAGCAGCCGCTAAAGGTCCCGTATCATCTGATATCCAGAGCATTAATATAGCAGCAAACAACTATTATTTAAACATTTTAATTTGAATGCCTTTATTGTCATTGCACAGCTGTACAACGAAACTCTAGAGCAACTCCTCTAAGTGGTACAAAAAAGAATAAAAGCAAGATAAAAAGATAAAATAGACCCAACAACTCACAGATATAATAATAAACTAGTAGCAGCAGTAGATAAACAATATTGCACAGTCAGTGTATTGCACAATTCCAGCAGGATACATTATTGCACTTAGCCATGATAGTGCGTAATTACTAGTGAGAGTTTAGTTCTTTTATGGTGCATGGATAACAACTGTTCAGGAGTCTGGAAGCGCTACAGGTCTTGATAGATTGTGTTTGTGTTATGGGTTGGTGTGCAGTCATGGGTGTACAGAGTGAAGAGCAGAGGACTCAGCACGCAGCCCTGCGGGGCTCCGGTGCTGAGCGTCAGGATGGAGGAGTGATGGGACCTCAGCCTGACTGATTGTGGGCGGTGTGTTAAAAAGTCCTTAATCCATCTGCATGTGTGCTGACTGACACCCAGGTTGTGAAGTTTGGACACCATTCTGCTGGGCATGATGGTGTTAAATGCAGAACTATACAAGGCTGTGTGTGGAGTTTGTCCTGAGGATGGTGCTACAGGAACGACCGTGGGGTCATTAAAGCCGCACTAATTCATATTTTGGCCACTTGGGGTCAGCGGAACAAGAGGTAAACACTAATATCATATCACCTCATAAAGTTATTATGGTGAACATGTCAGCAAACAGTTTCTTATTTACACAGCAGACACCTGCAACATTATCATTCATTTGGAGTCGTGTTTGTGTCCACCTGATGAATGTCCTATATTGTCTCTCTTTTAGCTCTGGTTTTAGTCTCCACCAACTCCTGAGAAACATGTCCGTGTCTTCAGCTGCTAAATGCTCCACTATGTTCAGCAGCTTGTCTCTCACTGTGTCTGTCCGTCTGTTTGCTGCTGAGCAGGTAGTCAGTGCTGTGACACTGAACCACAACGGTTAAGTTATGGGCTGTGACATCAATACAATGAACTGAAAATAAATTGAGATTTCCGACACTTATGAATCATTGTGATTTTGCGTCATCACTGACAGGTGCAGTGTCGCATGAGTGGTTATTTTATAAAATGTGACGCATTGCATTGTGGGATTGTAAACCACTTTTTTTCATTCCATTGGGATTTTGTTGTTCAGTTTGTTTAGTGTGCAAGTAGTGGTGCTACAAGGAATTTAGTCTAATGAAGCAGCAACGTTGGTGCCTGCTGATGCAGGCGTGGCCTATTGATCTCTCTGTTTAATCCCTGGTTTAACCTCCATCCATGATGAATTTAGGGCCTGTAGGGCGGAATAGAAACAGGCAGGGGGAGAGAGTGCAAGGAAGAGTGGAAAAGCACATCATAACATAATATCAAGCAACCATAGACATATATTTAAGGGTAAGAAAAGCAAGAAATCAGTTTAAAATATTATTTGAAATATGTCATTAGGGTTGACAGCAAGGGGCCTACACTAATGTTTACTGTTTATTTTTGTTTCACACATATAAAAAGACAGTAAAATACAATTCAAATGAAAGGAATGTAAAATATGTGTGAGGATGTGGTAGAAACCTATAATGGCTTATATAAAAAAACCCACACCCAAAGGACATACAACAGATAAAAAACATTTAAATGACAAAAATTGCATTTTAGATATTAGTGTTCAAAACATTTCACATATTAAAATATACCTTATTCCATAAGATAACATTTGCTAATCTAATAAACTGTTTCTATAGCAGCAATATTTTGTTCAGATAAGTTGGAAAAGTATTTACAGTAGCCTATGTGAAATATGGATGAATTAATATAATGTTAACAGACATGTATTGTGTACAAAAAGCTCTTATTTTTCCTCAGAATCCCGAGAGATCTGGTGACCTTATTGCAGACAAAAACCAGCCTGATTTCTCCAAGAGAAAATAGTTTTGTGGCAACTACAACAACATGGTGAGCCATGCTTTGTAAAAAATATCATACTTCATTTCTTCACATAAAGAAAGTATATACCTTGAGGAATTTAGAAATGTAGGCCTGACATATGTTGGGTTCTTTTTTAAAATTGAAAACAATAAGATATAAATACAAATACTGTTCCAATATAGCTGAATTCACCCAAGCAGGCGCATATACAGCAGTAGCATACAGGCTATAGGCTACAGCAGCACAACAGTACTGTTAATATCAATCAGATGTGTGTGTGCATGTAGCCTGTGAGCTAACAGGCTGCTTGGTGATTGGTCCGTGCACAGGCCTGCTCTGGAGCAGCTGCAGTCATCCTATCAGACGTGCTGGATGCTTTCTGTCTCTGAGTGTCTCTGAGTGTCTCTCTCCCCTCCCGGTGCTGCTGATGGACTGCGCTCTGCATGGACTCTGTTTGGACACATCAGGTACGGCTGCATGTTGAGCGGGTCCCGTCATGTGAGTCGCATAATGCTCCTATAGGATGAATATTGTATTTGTAGACAGGCTTGTGCTAATTGCAGCCGATTCTCTCTCTCTTCGCTCCCCCCCCCCCCCCCCCCCCCCCCTTCTTTGTGCATGCTTTTTATTTAGTGTGCGTGATGCAGTAACGGTGCATTTGATGTAAATTGCCTAAAGAGCTGTGCTGATGTGTTGTGTGCATGTTGGTGTCGCCCTGCTCAGACGGATGGATGCTGACCTGAGATAAGCGCGTCCTCCTCTCCGTCTCCTGCTGCTGCAGCGCCGCGCACGCAAGACCGACGCTGTCACCGTGTCGCCTCCACAAACACCGGAATACGGGGATTTAACATCTGATTCAGAGCTGTGTTACCGGAAAGGGTTTACCTTTTACCTTACCTCGATCTAATGGTCTCGACGCTGCTCTCCAGAGGGGATGTGAGCTGAAGCCGCAGAGGAGCTGTCCGTCTGTCGAGGTGCTGATGCGGCTGTGACAGAAGCGAGCATGGCTGCCGGGAAGTTACTGCTCTACGCCGGGCTCTCTCTGTCTCTCTGCGCCCTGGGCATGCTGGCCGTGGCGATGTGCTCCGACCACTGGTACGAGACCGACGCCAGGAGGTACAAGGATCGGTGCCGAAGCATTTCCAGCCGCCGCAAGGACCCGGGCTTCATCTACATCCCCAACAACAGCCTGCCGCTGCGGGCCAGCCGGAGCAGCCTGCCGCTGCGGGCCAGCCGGAGCAGCCTGCCCCGCTGGGAGGAGAAGCTGCTGCTGGCCCGGAACCGGCGGCAGCTGTTCGCCATGAGCGCCGCGGATGAGTGCAAGAGGCAGCACAACTCCACCAACACGGGGCTGTGGAGGAAATGCCATCGGCTGGGCTTCAACCAAGACATCGAAGACCTCATCCGGAAAGGTAAGAACGAGATCAACAAACCCAGACAGCTAAAGAGGCTGAAGTTGTTGCAGGAACATCAGCGTGCGTTTCAGACACCAACAGGACAGGGATGTGACTTTTATCACGAGAAAATCAATCAGCCTGCTAGGTGGGGATTGTTCTTTTGACCAAAGGGCGAACAAGGGCATCGAGCTGTGTTCCTGCTGTTATGGAAGCAAATGTTGGTCCAAAGAAACGCAGAGCTTCTCTGTCTGTCTGTGTGTGTCTGTGTGTGTGTGTGTGTGTGTGTGTGGACGGCCTGTGGTTACAGACTGTGTGTTGTGCTATTTTGCAGAAGAGGTGCATGTTAATCATGAAGCTGGATAGCATTATGTGAGTGCTGTCCCTGTTCTCAGGTCTGATCTTGTAGTTTAAGTGGTGCTCACATGACCCTGCAACTGCAAGTAATGACAGTTGAAGTTGCTTTGTTCCACAGTGGAAGCTTCCAGAGATCATTCACCTATAGGTTTAGATCTATAGGCCTAATGATGGGGGCCAAAATGAGTTGGTTGGCCCCCAGTAACCCCCATTCTTCCCACACTCTGGGAATATGTTCTATATATGCTAAAGTAGCCTATCACAGTCTTAAAACTAGATTTTGTCACAGGCCAATTTTCAAGAAAGGGCTGCTCATTTATCGGGTAAAAAAACTTGATGCTTTCTGGTGTTTGATATCATGAATACCTTTGAGGTTTTTTTGTAAAGCCTGACTGGATTTTTGAGGCAAATACTAATATTTGGAATTAAAAATATTGGCTAAAATATAGGCTATTGGATGATAGTCATTTTTAGTTATTATTAGTTATCAGGTCATTAAATAGGCGTTATCAGTCGCTATGAACCCCATAGATGTGGATCAATAGAGGCCTACTACACCCACTGTTAGGTTTTTATCATCTATTCACATGGTAGATCACCGAAAGAAGGTATTAAAGAACACGACAGCAACCTCTAGCGACCGTAGTCGTAATGACAGGAGCAGAAGCGGAAGTCAATGTGTAGTTGTCTTTGTGTTTGTAGTTATCTTAACCCTAAACACAATGTTTTTCCCTAAACTTGACCAAGTGTTTTTTTTTGCCTAAACCAAAAAAAGTTGTAGTTTTATTGCCTAAACCTAACTGTTTTTTATTGCCTAACCCTAAAGTTGTAGTTTTGTTGCCTAAACATAAAGAAGCCTTTTTGTTTGCGTTCAAAACGTGACGTTTCATTCAGTTTTACAATGTTAGAATGTGTTGCTTTTAACTTTCACTTTCACTTTTAGAACACAGCGGGCGTAGTAGGCCCCTACTGACCCACATCTATGGTGCTTATAGCGACTGATAACGCCTATTTAATGGCCTGATAACAGTCGGATCGGGTGCAGCCATACTGAGCGAGACATTTTACAGTGTAAAAATTAACGCATCAAGTCAATCAAGTGCTCTCTGGTGGACAAAATAAGTGATGGTGACACTGTTTGGTATCTCTGTATTGCAATCTCTTGTTACTTTTGGCCGACATATACACTGATATACATGTATATCTGCATTAAGCTGATATGGGCCGATACATGCCTGGCTGATTTATGGGTCAAGGTCTAATGTTTTGGCTGATGGTCAAACAAAATTTCTAGAATTAAACATTTAATCCAGTAGTTGCCAACATTTTCATGCATATGAGGTTCATACACCAATCGCAGTATGAAACATGGCAGTTTAATGTGCTGGTTAATTCCTACAGATAAAAGTCATTCAAACAACCAGCTTGATTCTTGTTTCCAATGGGGGGGGGATGTTTGTGACCAAAGTTAATCATAAAATCAGCTTCAGATAGACCTCAAACACAAGTCTCCACTTAGCTGATGATACTACACAGGCATGCAGTGTGTTAACAAGACAGGGAGTCCAAGCTGGAAGAGGAGAGGGTGTGTGTACTCTGAATGTGTGTGTGTGCTGCAGCTGTGCCTTCCTTTGAGGACGCCTCAATGGCCTTGATGGCCTACCATCTGCAGTAATGGGCAGCCCCCAGTCAGTGTGCTCAGTGATCAGATGAATGCCTCCATAGAGGGGGCTGATCTACTCCGGCTCTCAGCTCCATCAGCGTGGAAAAGTACAGCGTGGTTTGTCATCACGATGCCTCTGACAATAACTTCACATTGATGGGTCAATAAGGACGGAGACTATAACACTAGTTATCTCTGTGTATACTCTACATGTGCAGTAGTGTGATCCACACTCGCACTTACAGCTCACAATCAGCTGTTTGTGATGCAGTGACATCCAGCAGGCAACTACAACTATTAGTACTGCTACTGCTACTGCTACTGCTACTACTGCCTCTATTGCTACCTCTACTGCTACTACTGCCTCTATTGCTACCTCTACTACTACTGCCTCTATTGCTACCCCTACTGCTACTACTGCCTCTATTGCTACCTCTACTGCTACTACTGCCTCTATTACTACCTCTACTGCTACTACTGCCTCTATTGCTACCTCTACTGCTACTACTGCCTCTATTGCTACCTCTACTGCTACTACTGCCTCCATTGCTACCTCTACTGCTACTACTGCCTCTATTGCTACCTCTACTGCTACTACTGCCTCCATTGCTACCTCTACTGCTACTACTGCCTCTATTGCTACCTCTACTGCTACTACTGCCTCTATTGCTACCTCTACTGCTACTACTGCCTCTATTGCTACCTCTACTGCTACTACTGCCTCTATTGCTACCTCTTCAACTACTGCCTCTATTGCTACCTCTACTACTACTACTGCCTCTATTGCTACCTCTACTGCTACTACTGCCTCCATTGCTACCTCTACTGCTACTACTGCCTCTATTGCTACTGCTACTGCTACTACTGCCTCTATTGCTACCTCTACTGCTACTACTGCCTCTATTGCTACCTCTACTGCTACTACTGCCTCTATTGCTACCTCTACTGCCTTGGACCTTGGGGACCTTTGACTGAAGACCTCAGCATTTCTAAAACCCTGGTTACAGCCACAGTCATGTTTAATGTAAACCCAGTGTGTCATGGGCCTACCTTCACTATCCAAGTGTTTGATACAGTTACCCCAACCAGAGGGTCTGTGAAAAGTTTTCAGATTCATTCATTTCAATTATCATGATGTATATATATATATATATATATATATTTTACATATGTTTTACAAAAGGCTTCATAGTTCAACAAATAATATTTACATTTTTAAATCTACAGTATAATAGTTCATAAATTACGTTCTAATGTAACAAATCTATAACTCTTAGAATCTGCAAATATGTTTAATACGTGTCTGATATCTTTCCAGTACATATCTATTGTGTTGTTCTTTCACATAACTGAGACTATAGAAGTGTAATTAATAAGCTACATCTAATTATTTCAAGGGACACACATGAGGGGGTCCCTGGTATGTTCTCTATCTTGTAACAGGATGAAAAAAGATTGAGAACTTCTGGTTTAATAGAACATCACTCCTTTGAATTTGCAGTTGCTTTCACTGACAAATAACGTTAAGCTCTGTGCTGTCTGTCTGCTGTTAACATGCGTTGTATACAGAACATAATTCTCATTTTTTTAGGGATTTTAGGAGGTCAAAGGTCAGAACAAAGCACCGTAAAGCCTCCCCCTCCACATGCTGTTTCACTTTAATCTCCACAGTTCAGATCACAGCTATGCATACTGGATGGTTTCTGTATCTACATCCACTAACTGGCCCACTGCTGCTGTTTCATAACGACTCCACGTTCTCCTGTGTACTCTTATGTGAAACGACAGGAAACATTCATGCAATCATTAGCCACATATCTAAAACCCTGGTGAGTCATTTGTCGTCCGTCTGAATAAGATAATGCTGTTTTTACATAAATAATTGCTGAAAAACTTTCATGCTCATCCACCTCTCTGGCATGGGATGGATTTATAGAAGCAGTGACCTCCATTTTCAGTTAGCCAGTTAGAGTACGAGAGCAGCGGTGTGTGTTTGTGAATATGGAGTGGGTGAGTGTCGGTGACCAATGCTTTCAGATTGTCAACAAATGTTCAGACTCAAACCAACAATGAATATGTCTACTAACAAGTATTGTGTGTGTATCAAAGCCTGATGTCTCTTCTTCCTCTGTGCCAAAAAAACATTAAAAACACAACAATGAGCCACATTGTGTCACTTGGTGACATGTGACATGACACTTCTGGTTGCAAAAAAACAAGATGGCGACGGCCAAATACCAAGATGGTTACTGAATGCCGAACTGTCCACTTCTTATACACAGTCCATGACTACAAGGCGTTTACTTCTGCTCCTGTCATAATTACTACGATCGCTAAAGGTCGCTGTCGTCTTCTTTTATTCTTTCTTTCACTGATTGCCCATGTGAATAGATGATAAAACCTACCAGTGGGTGTAGCAGGCCTGTAGCTACTGATAACGCCCCATTTAAAGACCTGATAACAGTCTAACCGTGTATTTTTAAAGTTAACATTTTGAATGCACGACTTTTACTTGCATTGTTTGTGTTTAATCCATAGGGAGAAAAGGAAAGTCTTTAAGCCTTTCTAAATAAATAATATGCTTCTTTGTGTATTGATCTATATGAAGTCAGTGTATATGTGCTATATAATAGTTAGTGAGAGAATCAATCCAAAGGATACAGAGAAGGATAGGATCAGGACATGTACTGAGCTGACCTGTGCAGTCATCCCTTCCTCTAAATAGGTCACTGCCATACCAGCATCTAATTGTTGCTGTTCATTCACCAAACAACTCATGTTGATAATCCCAACAGTTGGCATATGTTAGCTTGGTCTCCGATGCCGTGACTAGGCACGAAATGTGACCTCCTGCTGCGGGAGCAGCTCACTGACTCTCATTCTGTCTGTCACAAGGAAAACCTCCTGGAGAGAGAAAGGGAAGATAAAACAGCAGCAGAGAGACACCAGGCTGCAAAGTGGTGTGGGACAGAGAGGATGAGGAGAAAGAAGGGAGGGAAGCCAAGGGTGGCTTCTGGAGACGAGGATGTCAGAGAGAAGAGGGTTACATAGAGAGGAGTGGGGGTCGGGGGTGGGGGGTGGGGGGGTTGAGGCCTCCTCATCTTGCGCCATCTGTTGTCGCTCTGTGAGGAAAAAGGCCTTTCAGGTCCTGATCAAGACATTCACAGACCGTCCGAGCAGAAAGAGCAGGGAGAGGCTCCGGATTGGATTACCTGGCTCCCCGGGGGCCCCCGTATCATGGGGAGGGCTAAATTAGACACTACGGGAGTCTAAAGGTGCCTCATACGTGCCCTGCCAATGAGCCTGCTGGCAAAGCCGCTCATCTAACAGACACATGGAAGTGCTTTCACTTCTACTGTGACCGGCCGGTGGATGATCACTACAGAGGAAGTAAGCTGGAGGCAGATCAGCCTTCGCTGTTTAATTATAGTGACGATGAAATGAAAAAGACTTTTCTGTTCCAACGTGTCCACTAATTGTCTGTATTGTGATGTAGACTATAAATACTGTAGGCCATCGCCCGTGGTGTTCCTGGTAGTTGTATCCCTACAGTTGTTTTTAGGCAGATGCTAGCACCCAGGTGTCCGTAGCCAACAATGCTATGTGAACCCGACCGGGAACACGTTACATACTGTATGTACTGTAAGTATATTTCATCCACATTCATCCACCATAACCTATTCCTTATATGTAACCTACTTTGTCACTCTTTATATTACTACTATTACTGGGTGTAAATAGCCAAATAGCTTCTCTGTGACTATTCTCACCAAATAGAAACTATTTTTTTTTTTATTATTTCTGTACCATACCAAACATTTGTGATCTCAAACATCACAAACACAGTACCTGACCTCTGTAGCCCCCTCCCCATCTCTGCTGTAGGCTAGCCGCTGCTAGCGTTACATATCCAAATCTACGTTGAGTTGCATCGTGGGTAATGTAGGCGCCAGGTACTGACAAGAAGTAGTAATGTGTGGAATAAAAAAGACAATATCTCAGGTTCTGCTGCATCCATTTGATCCTCTTTTTTTTTTTTTTTTAAAAAAACATCCATTGCGAGTCCAACAATGTTATATGAGTGCAATGCTAAATCTTTAGTCTTTTATTGGACAGTGTATTGTAGATAGATGAGAGGACATGAAGCAGAGATGCGGGGGGGGACATGCAGAGGTAAATCCCAGATTTGTTTGGAGAGATTTGTCATCCCGAGTTCCCCTAGTGGTCTGTGTCGGTATTGCAGGGAGTCTGTATTTTTTCTTTTGTATACATTTTTATCTAATTAAAAGCAGCCATTTACTAAGATAATTCTCTGGCTTATTAAAGTGAAACACAAGCACTCAGTAGCCGTGTTTCCATTCACATATTTTTATGCGCATTTTGAAGTATCGCATTAGGAAACCTGTATGGAAAAAGAAAAATACAGAAAGGGTTTCTGGGATTCAGGTTTTTGCCTTTGTTGAAAAAGAGTCGATGGATTCACTATGGAAACACCTTTGCTGAATAAATTCTGACTTAGCGAACATTTAAATCACATGACTGATCAACTGTTTCTGCTGTCGGCGTCTTCCCAGATATTCCCATAACGTGTGAATGCTTGTCTTCGTCTCCGGACAGCATGAAACATGACCAGTACTAGCTGACATGAAAGAACTATTAAAATTCTCCAGACCTCTCTCCATTTTATCTCTCATAGGTGGTTAGATGGCCGAGCCGACTTGTTTTGCTTCTGGTTCACCACCTCTACTTCTTCTTCTACTCTGTTTACTGGCAGATCACAGCCACGCGTAGCCTACAGCACCAACTAGGCTGTCGCCGAATTTATTCGCTCCAAACCAGTTGAAGGAAACACACCTAATTCATTCGCATCATTTCAAAAGTTTGTTTAAAATTTGCTTGACAATTGAATGGAAACACGGCTACGGTTTGTCTAAAAGTCACTCTTCTAGACAGTCCGACCACGTTTGAGGCCAGGATTCGCTTAAAAAAAACATTGTTTGTATGTCGTCCGACCACAAAACTTGTGTTTCTAGCTGTTCTGAACAGCTGCACTCAAAGGCCAGGTCAGACATGTTGATTAGAAAGGAAGAGAATCAGTTCCATCAGTCTTTTTAGACACAGACAATTGAAACACTGGGCTGAATTTGGGCTAATTTTCAAGGCTACGTTCTTATAAATGCAAAACTACCTCTTTGTTTTTCCCCAGACAGACTTTACGTGCAGAGTCTTGACAATAGGGAAACACCCTGGTAGACACATGTAGCTTTGTTGCAATAAACCTGATTGCTATAGGGTGAAGAAACCCACTTTATTCTTCAGACTGCTGAAACCTCATTATCCTCTGCCGAGCTTTAGAAAGATTTTTGAAGACCTCCATCTCTTCCTGTCTGTGAAGGCATCCCTTCACAGTGAGTGACCCATAACTCTTTAGGGCGTGTTTGTGTTGTATTAAGATATATACTCTCTCCTTTAAAGCAGTTGAACCTGCAGCCATGTTGTGTTCAGTGTGAGGCGGAGGCATTAGACTGAGGTTATTTAAGTGTGACATGGCTTGTTGTGGCCGCAGCAGCAGCAGACCCGGGGGGGGGGGGGGGTTCTCTCGTCTTCATGGAAACAGTTAAATTATTCAGAACACATGTGGCAGCCCTCCTCATTATTGCCCCTGCAGTACGCAGCCTAATGAACTAATGAAACACAGACACAAGACGTCCCAGACTGTATTTTCACCAGGGTTTAGTGATGCCATCCACCCAAATATGACTGGAAATATTAGTCAAAGTGCAGGAGGCGTTATGTTGAGCACACTTGAAGGGTGGATTCTGGTTCAGTTTGTATTTTCAGTGTTTGTGAGGTGACAGAAGAATATCTTGATCACTATGTCTTACAAATTGTTAGCACCATGTACGCCTGCAAGCTAATGACCTTATTTCTGTTGTCACTGGAGGGCTTTCTCTCTGCAGGTGTTGGAGCATGTGCTAACTCGCTCCTCATAGTTACCAACAAGCTAACAGACTGAATGAATGATCAGAGGAGTATTAAAGGAATACTACAGGCAGCGGCGTGTCTCCATGATCCTCTCGCTCTTCCACGACTACACGTTGCTGTCACTTTGATCATGAAGGTGACATTACTATAGGACAAAATATAATAATATACAGTATAATTTAGAGAATATTATAGATCCAAGACGAAACTGAGAAAGAGAAAGTCACAATTGATGAGAGTCTATGAAGCAGAGTCGGATAGTAGTAGTAGTAGACCCTGGTCAGAGCTGGCCGATGCTACGCTATGATTGGCTAGTCTGTGTTCGAGGGGCGGGACTTAGCAAAGGGTCAATTACAAGTCCGTCTGCTACTTCAGAACCACGGACAGCACCATGGATTCATCAATACACAGCACAGTTAGGCTGCTGATGTTTCGGAGCCATGGTCGGGGCCATAGATTCTAACTTACTGATATTTCAGAGCCATGGTCGGGGCCATAGATTCTAACTTACTGATATTTCAGAGCCGTGGTCGGGGCCATAGATTCTAACTTACTGATATTTCAGAGCCGTGGTCGGGGCCATAGATTCTAACTTACTGATATTTCAGAGCCGCGGTCGGGGCCATAGATTCTAACTTACTGATGTATCAGAGCCATGGTCGGGGCCATAGATTCTAACTTACAGATATTTCAGAGCCGTTGTCGGGGCCATAGATTCTAACTTGCAGATATTTCAGAGCCATGGTCGGGGCCTTAGATTCTAACTTACTGATGTTTTAGAGTCGTGGTCGGGGCCATAGATTCTAACTTACTGATGTATCAGAGCCATGGTCGGGGCCATAGATTCTAACTTACAGATATTTCAGAGCCATGGTCGGGGCCATAGATTCTAACTTACTGATATTTCAGAGCCATGGTCGGGGCCATAGATTCTAACTTACAGATATTTCAGAGCCGTGGTCTGGGCCATAGATTCTAACTTACTGATGTTTCAGAGCCGTGGTCGGGGCCATAGATTCTAACTTACTGATGTTTCAGAGCCGTGGTCGGGCCATAGATTAGAATAGAATTTTATTTGTGTTTGTTTACATGTCTTGGTTTGTGTTAATACTATCGGTAACACATGAGAGAGAATGAGGAACAGATCAGGAGCTAACTGCTAGGAGTGGCAACTTTTCATTTAAACAAAGTTAACTTCATTCATTTGGAAGTCTTCTGCCTGTGTGAGAATAATGGAATGAAAGTGTCATCTACCGTCCAACGTCACATTTGTAAAACAGAAGCTGGTCTCTATGTGTTCTCGAGTAATGGGGTGGGGGTGAGCGGGGGGGTAGGATCTCCTTTCAACAGCAGTTTCTTTGCCAAAGAGCTGTTGCTTTGAATGGCTGCCATATTGGAAATCCACATGAGTTATTAATAGCTCTAAGAATGGCAGAACCTTCCCTGAGAGTAGCTAAAATCATCAGTATGCTGCTCATTCAGTCCAAGAAGTGAATGAACACACATACAGTATGATGAGAGCAGCTTAACATACAGTTTGACTCCTGTTTAGGTTTGACCGTGTGTCTGTTTGAAAAGGCCAGAGCCAGAGAGGAGAGTTACTCATCATGAAGTCAGTCTGACTCCTGTAACCGGGGGGAGAAAGGGAGAGATGAGGAGGAGGAGGAGGAGGAGGAGGAGGAGGAGGAGGAGGAAGAAGAAGCATGATGTGGTTTGTTTCCCCACAGCCACGCGAGCCAACATCAATGTTTTATGACCTCGTGCTCTCCCCCAAAGACCAGACTAACAGAGCATGTGCAGCCTCAGGACATTTGCACACTAACGCACACATAATACACATGATACCTACTTAGATGGGTATGCTGCACACACCGCACACATTGCACATGTACAAAGAACATGATTTAACCAACATAAATAATAAATGATGCACTCAATGCACTCTGATACTGTCTCTTGACACACAACGTTCATGCATATGATACATATACATGAGAAGGGTTGCTGCTCTTTCTCTGCTTCAGTTAGGAGGACGGAGCTTCCCTTTCACACTAACAACCTGTACGCTAGGCTGAGTTTATAGGCTGAGCTTAAAGTAGTAATCTTGTTCATGGACCGCGGAATACATCTGAACAAGACAAGAACAGACAAAGGCCTATATTGCTGATTACTGAACACTTTTTTAGTCCGACATCCAATAGATTATAATAAAATACATTAATTTAACAATGCAATAGCCTCAGCCTCAACAACATAAGGCTACTTTCAAATCAAAGAAAACATTTATTAATCAGAGCACTCACATAAGAAGGAGAACAAAGGAGAACCCTTAATATTTTTTGAACTTATGAATGATTCCCTGTCACATCAGCTGGAGGAGGCGCGTAGAAACAGCTGCTCTCTCTCTCTCTCTGTCTCTCTGTCTCTCTGTCTCTCTCTCTCTCTCTCTCTCTCTCTCTCTCTCTCTCTCTCTCTCTCTCTCTCTCTCTCTCTCTCTCTCTCTCTCTCTCTCTCTCTCTCTCTCTCAAAGGCTAAGAAACCAAACTACGTGATGTGTGCTGTCTATGGATCTCCTCCTCCGCTCCGTTTCAGCACTACGGACAGCGCCGTGAATATCAAATTGCATGCAGCAGTAACCTGTAACCTTTAATTCAGTAATGTAATAGTTTAATAATTATACATTGTTGCCTTTAGTTCAAACAAACCAAGAGCTATAAACATGAAGTCACATGACTGACAGGTAGCTCATTGATTGGATGGTTTCAGTGATGTCATCCTGCATCATCAGAGCTAAGATAGAACTGTATTGAAAATGTACCATGTGAGGACACGTCATAGACTTTATTTAGATAATCATCTACAATGCAGATCACAGTAATATGACATTTACATCATGATGAATTTCATTTTCTACTGTCTGTATCTACTTGCTGCATTTATCATTAAAAACTTACTTCCAGGAAATGTCCTCTGGCGTGCAGGAAGTGCTACTTTAGTTGGATTAAATAAAGGTAGTGGTTATTATCACAATAGATACACAAGGACAGAAACTTTAATATCAAACAATACAGACAGAAATAAAAGGTGAGGGTGTGAGTGGCACATGAATATTTCAGAGTTATTATCAGTCTTATGTGTAACAATCCATTTTAATGACTCCACAGAAATGTCATGCGAGCCGTGGGTGGTGACACACAGCGTGGACTCCTCGCACGCACCCATCGATCCTTTAGCTCCAGTGACTTCACTCAGAGCGTTTAACCCACGCGGCCCGGCGGTGTCGTGGCAGCGTGACATCGCCATGGAAACAAAGGTGTCCCGGGCTTGTGATTGGCAGTGGAGACGAGTGGGCTGGAGCAGAAGGCACATATCTGACACAGTGAGGAGGAATTAACTCCTGGCTCCTGATGAGCAAGGAGAGAGAGAAACCTGCAGCCCAGATCTGGCATGATCCCTCTGACCAGAACATCCCCCCCCCCCCTTAAAGACAACAAATATAACACATTTCAACATATTTGAACAGGCCTCAAAACCATATAATGTTCAAAAATCAATTTCGAGAATAAAGTCATAATATTATGAAAATAAAGTCATAATATTATGAGAATAAAGTCATAATATTACGAGAATAAAGTCATAATATTATGAGAATAAAGTCATAATATTATGAGAATAAAGTCATAATATTACGATAATAAAGTCAGAATATTTAGAGAATAAAGTCAGAATATTACGAGAATAAAGTCATAACTTTACGAGAATAAAAGTCATGTCCTCTTCCACAGTAGAGTCAGTTTCCTCCATCAGGTCCGTGTGGTTCTTTCTTAGAATAAACTCAGTTTCTTTCACAATCTTTTCCAGGTCCTGATATTGATGATAATGTGGTGCTGATGAGCCAAAAGATGAAGTATTTGGTTATTTCTTGTAAACTTCTGACTTTTTTCTCATAATATTACGACTTTTTTTCTCGTAAACTTCTGACTTTATTCTCATAATATTACGACTTTTTTTCTTGTAAACTTCTGACTTTATTCTCATAATATTACGACTTTTTTTCTTGTAAACTTCTGACTTTTTCCTCATAATATTACGACTTTTTTTCTCGTAAACTTATGACTTTATTCTCGTAATCTCAGATTTATTTTTATTCCTCAATGTGGCCCTAATATTCCGTCGTATGTTTGTGAGTGTGTAAAAAAAAAAAAAAAAAAAAAAATATATATATATATATATATATATATAAAATAAATAAATAAAAGCTTAAGATCACTTCCAGCCAACTGTTCGACTTTGTCACAGTTGAGTTTAAATTGTTGTTAATATGTTGATGTTTGAACATTATCTGGTTTTGATGCCTGTTCAAACATGTTGAGCCATTTGGTTGCCGTGGACAACCTTAATACTTTATTTTTAGTTGGGAGATGTTTTTTTTTGTATCGTGCCAACAAATGTGTTATATTTGTTGTCTTTAGATCTGGGCTGCAGGTTTCTCTCTCTCCTTGCTCATCACCTGTGATCTCCCTCAGCTGTTGATAATCAGCCTGCTGGGAGGTTATATCAGCAGGTTGGCTGCACTCTGCTCAGTTGGTTGTGTGTCTGCAGAGGGTCAACACCTTCAGTTGGCTCTCTGGGTTTACGTTGGGTTGTGGGGTTTTGATTTAGAGTGTGCACATCTTTAGCCAGCCTCTACTTCTCTTTTGGGTCCGATACCTTCTTTGTTGGTCTATCATTGTTGGTAGATTTAGTGGGCGCTCCCACTCTCTGTAAGGAGCTCCATGAGGTGTCTCTTGTGGTATTCTTCTGGTTATTTTGTTGCTGGTTTCACTCCAAACAATAACATTACTACACACTGTTCATACTTTTCTCTTAATATATTATATATTCTCGCATTATATTTGAAGTGGGTCCAAACGTTGACCTGTTTTTCTAACCAAACCTCACTGCTGCAGCCCGGTCTCATTCCCAAGCCATCAAATACCGATGTTTTATCATATTTGGGCACCCTTTAGCGTCTGAATATGTAAATATAATGTAAACCAACCTGCGTCATTATTAGACGGTCAGAGCAACTGCTCCGGCCGTCCATTCACTCCATCCTCGTAGCGGGAGGAGGTCGGCTCAAACAGACACAGGACTTTCACCCAGGAGGCCGCTGTTAATGTCCTGTGTGAAACCAGAAGTCAACGTTGACTTATTTTAAGTATTGTACTTAACAAACGTACGCAACTTAAGTGACATAACCAAGTTATTTTAACCCAAACCATGACCTTCAAACCCACACAGGAAGACAAACGTGGAGTAAATCTGGATTACGTGATTGTTTGAAAAAACTGTTTGTAATTCTGTCTCCTCTTTTTTTAACAACAAAAATAGAGATTTCAATTATTTTTAAATTCCATTTAGTCTCCTCTACGTCCATCAGTGATATTGTGTGAAGATTTAGTCACATTGTTTGATGAAGTCGGTTTCATCTCATCAATGTCTCATCTTCGTCATGGAAAAAAAAAAGGTTGTTGCCAAATGTATTTTGTCACAATTTTTTTGAAAATGTTAAATATTGTAATTTAGGTGAACCAGGTCTTTAAAGCAGTTTTTTACACATCCATTCTGGCTGATGACTTAAAACAAATAACTGTCGACTTGTTGCATTCCCGTCCTGTTCATGTTCTCATGAAGCCCCTGTGGGGGATTTTATCTCCAGGTGGGGAAGCACAGTTCTATAAAGCACTTCTTCTGCTTGACGTAAACACTGTCTAATAACTAAACCTAGTACAGTAGCACACAGCTCAAAGGACACAGTGCAGTTCAGACTGAAGTGTTTGAGATGAAATGTTTTGATTTCCCATCAGTGGACATTTCCATCCTTTTAGAAGGCAGCTCTGTCTCCGGCGGCGCCTCTCCAGCCTCGTCTTCCTCTGGCCCGTTTAATCAACGGCTTATCAAGTCAAGAGAGCGCTGCGGGCCTGTAGGAAGAGCCAGCATCAATCAGATCCCTATTCTGCCTGCCCAAAGACTGGCTGCCTGTGTGAGGACGGAGAGCAGATGAAGGGAGCTCTGTGGCCACAGCTGCCTCCCTCACAAAAAAGGCCTTTTTACTGCTCAGGACCGCCGGACAATACAAGAATTATGTCCTATAAAGGGACCATTATTGTGCAAGTGGAGCATCCAGGCTGGATGCTAAGTGAAAGGTGGTTATTTTAGCTTTGTGCTGCTCACATCGTCTCACTTCACACCAGACATCGCTAATGTGCAACCAGCGATTAACACTGGAGGGACCGGATGAGAGCATCATCATCTGTTTGCTAACAATGATGAAACACCCTGCTCATCCCCCTGGTTTGTGTTGTCATGGCGACGTGCGATGACTGTTTGACAGACGATACTGAGGCAGATTGAGCCGGCGGCTGAGCCGAGGCGAGAGGGGGGGATCAGGACGAGTGTTTCTGCGAATGTCAGGAGGTTAGACAACAAAGCTTCCTGCTCCGGATGACGACAGGCGCGGAAACGGAGACTGCGTTCCCACGGCGACACTTTCACCGTTTCCAGCCAGCCGCTCCTTCACTGCTGTCTGGATGTGTTTACTGTGTGTTTATTCAGACAGGAGAAGAGAAGGGATGGATGTCGCTCTCACTGAGTGGAAATATTAGTATTATTACTTAATGAACAGTTTATTTTAATGCAATCTTATTTCCATTGTTTCATTCACTGTGTGATACGAGTCCACAGCGTTGCTCAGAGCGTTTAAATAGCTGATTATAGCTGTTTCCAGTATTTGCGTGACAACGAAAAGCAAAGGAAACGGATCAGTTGCACCAGTACATTCCCTAAAAACACAAAAATATTTCATTACCTGACTTGTTAACAAATTACACAAATTGTAGAAAACTAACAGCCAAGTTTCAGCAGTGTTTTTTTAAGTTTTAGAGCTGCTACAAGTTTTTGTTTAACTGTATTGATGCTTTTTAATTACCATCATTAAGCATACAATAGAGTTCAGTGTTCTGAAGCAGTCGATGATGTAGAGAGAGACGGAGAAGATTTAGAGTCTGCTTCTCATCACTACAGAAACACCTTCTGTGACCCCGTTTAAACCTCCATAAGGGCTCCGTCTCATTCTTCTTAACCGCTCATCTCGGCGCATAATCATCAAGCTCTCGGTTCAGTCATCTTCCTTTTTACCCTCTAATTTTTGCCGAGTTCATAATTAAAGCATGGGAGATGAAAAGAGGCTGAGATGTGTAGGTGGAGTTACTACAGAAGCAGACTGCAGGGTGATGAGCTATAGCTGGTAGACACACGGCTGCTCCGTGGAATTTAAAGAGAAGGGAACAAAGCCAACTGTTTTCAATTTTGCTGCAATTATAATCTGTGATTTTATTATATGTAATTTTATGAAAATATTATGATGACATCACACATTTTTGTACCCCTAATACAAGAGAAGACTGGCTCAGAGGGCCGTCTTTGGTAGCTTCTTTCATTATCGTAAAAAGCTGTGAGAAAGCAGGTGACAAATCTCAAATATTCTAACATGTTGCTAAATATAAAATGGTATTTGTTGTTGCATAACCAGTTAATGACATATTGGAGGAATTTACTGTAATTCTAATCCTATTTTCCAACTTTATATTGTTGAATAGGTTTTTGTGCTTCAACATCTACGCTTTTATTACCGTTTGCATACTGTTTTTTGTTAGGAAGTTAAACGGGTCATAATTCTCTCTCTATTATCTATTTTATATTGCTATAAAAACATCTCCTTCAAACAACTGGATTCATGCAA
Organism: Sebastolobus alascanus; assembly: GCA_916701645.2. NCBI lineage: Eukaryota > Metazoa > Chordata > Actinopteri > Perciformes > Sebastidae > Sebastolobus > Sebastolobus alascanus. The sequence goes on from CAKAOJ020000369.1 coordinate 316,014, forward strand.
GTCTCTCGCCAAAAAAACTACATTTTACAAGATTACATTTGAACACATCATGATAAAGTTAGAATTTACCTTTATGCCCAATACTCATTTTTACGAAATAGAGCCTGAATGCATCATAATGGAAGCGGCACCTCCAATGTTGAAATCGGCAGAGCTGGTTAACGTTAGCTGTTAGCAGCCGGTAAACAGCAAAGTCCTGCACAGAGCTAACCGCTAACGTTAACTAGCTCTCGACCTGCCGATTTCAACACAGATTTGTTGTTCACAATGTAGCATCATCAGGGAAGAAATAGGGTGGACACGTCGATAGTGAGTTTACTGCGTCCCCAAACACATTTTCTATCGTCCCCGGGATGACGGGACGCCGTTAGTCTCTAGCGCTGATGGTACCGATGGTACCTGTGGTACTGTAGAAAAATTAATACAGTATCGGTTCTTGTAACATCCCTAGAAGGGCTCGTTCTAAGGTAACGAAAACACAACGATTCTTAGTTTCAGGTGATTATACACTAATGAAAACATAGTTATGAATATTATATTCCATTTCTGCTAATAGATCCCCCTGAATGCTACACAGTGGTCCTTTAAGTCATTATAAAACTGGTTTTAAACCACAGGGAAACATAGAAATGAAGCGTAAGATAAGCACAAGAACACATATTCGTATTCAGTGCATATACCGTCATTATGACCTTAAACAGCCTGCTGTGAAGCATGCACATAAACAGACACATAGGGCAGGCACATTAAAGCATGCAACGGGTCTTGATTCACGCGGCCTCTGAGATGCATTTCATTAACGGCGCCGACGTGTGGCGGAGGCTCTGCAGGCCGGTGGAACGGCTTTGACATTTGAATGACATCCATTTCTCTCTGAATAATTGGCTGAGGCCTGCTGACAGGCTGAGATAGGTGTCGAGCTCCAGAAAGCTGCCTCTTCTCACCAGGATCTCCTCAGCAGATACAGAAAATACACGCACACACACACACACACACACACAGTACTGTCATTAAACTCCTCCACAGCAGATAGTGAGCGCCTGCCTCCTCAGCTCAGAACGTGCTGCTTTGTTTCCCTTATCTTCTTCACTCCATTATTTGATTCTGCAATTGCTTTTGCTCTTTTGTCGCCTTCATTTGCCAAAGAGTTCTTTGTTTATTCAGCCAATTATACACGAACAGACTCAGACATGGTGCATCTCTTTAAACCACAGCAATCTTTCAGTTTCCTAAAGCCTAAACTGAGTATAGACGTAGTTTTAGAACAACTTATGAAAGTGGTGAAGAAGAGTAAGATACTGCGGTGAATGTGAAACGTTAGTCCTGACCCAGATGAGTTTTAGCAGCAGAGCAGGAGACAGATGTGAACCAGCTGCTGCACTTTGTAAAGCTTACTACTACCACTACTTTCTCCATATGTTCATGTCACAAAGATATCTGTATGTACACCTGCAGTGTCAGTTATACTTTATGTATGCATGGGTTTAGCTGCTAATAAATTACACAAGTTCTCATTGGGGAGGTGACAAAACAACTTGGTTAAGGTTAGAAAAAAGATCAGGGTTTGTCTTCAGATAATAACATAACTAGTGTTAATAAATAACAAACACTCTTAGTGGACTTTTTTATGTAACGTATATGCAACAAGCGTAACCACGTTATGCAACAAGCATAACGTTTCTGCAAACCACGGACACGTTGACATGTCAATCGAGGAGAAAAAATGTTTCCCTCAAAACAACTGAAATCCAGTTTAGTTGAACTGGAAGGTGATTTTGTAGGAGACGGGGTTGGCTGAGAGCCTACATTTAATTTTTTGAATGTATACAAGACCTGAGAACTGTCACTATTTTATACAGCAGCAGTAGTAGTAATAGTAGTAGTAGTTGTAGTAGACAGCAGCCAGGCTTCATCTTTGCCAAGCCCCGTAAGTCTGACATATAGCTCTGACATTCATATCTGCCACGGGTCATTCTGCAGGTGGTGTGTTGATTGGCCAGTCAGTGCGGCCATCTTTAGTGTTTCAGATGTCCTCGATATAACGAGGAATGGAAAGGCAATTTTTAGGAGACAGGTCTGTCTCAGCACAGATTATTACTGTTGTCAGGTGAAAGACTTGGATCTCCAAAACTAGATGAACAACCTTGAGAGTCACGTGCTGGAAATTAGTTTGAATCTCGACACAAGGTTGCTTCCTTTTTACTCTTCTGCAGCTTGAAACTGCATCTGGTGGCCTTGATCAGTGAATGGAGTTTACTCAACTAACTGGTCTGACAGAATGGTGTCGCCGAACATCTGTTATCATGTGAGAGAAGTTCCACACTTCTGTCATGTGATGACAGCTGAACTAGCTCCATGAGATGCTGTTAAAGGAAAGGTTCACATTTGTTTCACCTCAGCCTTAAACAATACTCCACATAGAGGAAAATGAAAGAAGCCTGTAACTTTTTAAGATATCCACATGATTTGTTTGAACTCAGGAATGCATTTCTGCACAGAATGATGACTGGATTTTGAAGGCATCTCTGCATGGCCAGTATGGACGGGGGAGACTGTTTCAGTTTCAACAGTTTGAATGGACATATAGGAATCGAAGCATTGTTTTAGGACAGACTTGAAAGAATGTGAACCCATCCCTTCAAAGGTCCAGATGATATTTTTGATCTCACCCAAAGGGCTGCAGAAAAGCCCAGACACACCACCGACGTCAGGCCGACTGCTGCGTCGCCTCACGTCTCCTTTGTCTTGGCCGACAAGTTGCATTTGAACACACCACAAAGACTACAGCTGATGGAAGTTTGAAGAAGTTTATTGAAATTTTCCATTTCCATACAACTTTTCTAATACTTTAAAATGCGCATAAAAATATGTGAATGGAAAGATGAGTCTTGAAAACATCCGGAAAAGTTCATTCAAGCCTTAGAAAATAGCCAGAACATTAAATAAACTGACTTGAGAACTGCTCTACTCTGTTTAGCTCCAGCTCCGTCTGTCTCTCTGTAAACTCAGCTCCTTATGCAGCCTCTTTATTGTCAGGATAGATTAAGAAAGCTATATCATCAAGGCGGTGAGGAAATTCGGCCGTCTCGGCTCGACTGCTCTGCCTTTTATAATCTTTTTATTGCTGCGGATGCCTGTGGCTCGGAGCGACGCAGTCAGGTGTGTAGGGCGAGATAAAGGAAGCAGAGATTGCTACCCACACTTCTTCAAGATAGAATGTCAAACATCAAGGTGATCCGAGCAAAGAAAACAACTGGGGGAATATCAAGAATCAAAGCAATTACACTAAACACGGCTCTAATTTAAACTGGCATCCATCGAATCAACTGAATCAGCTTGATCAATGATCTGAGAATGATTTCCATTAATGTTTGTAAGCAGGAGATTTATCCAATAAAACAATTAGCCTAAAGGAAGGGCTTTATCATCTTTAAAGATCTTTTCATTGGTCTCTCTTTCACCTCCAAGATATCTGGTGGTTCACCTGCTGTGGAAGTCTACGGTCACAAATATTAACATGAAATCCTTTAATCAAATTTAACTTTTTTAATTGAACAATTAAGTTACAATTAACTTTCATGAGCTGAAAACACACTGTGAAAGAGTTAAAGTTCTAAGATGGAAACACGGACAACACCGTGGTATCGACCTGTCAATCACCAGGTAGGCCCGCCCTAAAGCATCCCCTGCTTTATGGTCTATCTGACTCTAAATGGGACCATAATTTACTAAATGAACATCATGCTGTATTGAAGAAGACTTGAAACTAGTGATTGAGACCATAAACTCATGTTTACAATGTTTACTGAGGTAATAAATCAAGAGAGAAGTAGGATCATTTTCTCATAGACTTCTATACAACCAGAGGAGTCGCCCCCTGCTGGCTGGTAGACAGGATGCAGGTTTAAGACACTTCAGCGTTGGCTTCACTTCTTCTATTTTGCCCTTCTTTGTTGATTCTAATTTGTATTTGTGATCACACCAATAAAAGCAACATTTCATCACTCATAGTGGACCAAGGTGACACATTAAACCCTCTTTATTGTCTCTTGCGGTGACATTATGGATGTAAAGTGGTAGAACTGCCCATAACGTAGTGCCATTATCTGGGACATTTGAATGCAGATTGCCTTTTTCCATTTTACAAAATGAAAGAAAAAGAAAACAAAAATTAACTCCACTAATGTGTAGTAGTGATTGAACATTATCTCTCTCTGCAGAGTGCATCATTTTCCTCTAATCAACATTTTATTCTGCTTCATAGCAGAAAGTAGAACGACTGTGGAGTTAAATGAGTTGTTGTTGTACATCGACTTGTGCTTTAAATGAAATCAGCAGCATGTAAAACCAGATCTACACATACGCAGAGGTGTTGTTCCATTAACATGTTATAGTTTAAAGTGGTGGACAATATTTACAGTAATGTATGCTTTGCCTCGTTTAGAATATTAATGGGTGAACGAGTTGTACCAATTCAACATTGTTATATTATTTTGAGATATTACGGGTCGAGAACACGGTTCAAATAAAATCCCACTGAACAAAGACACGTCTTTTTTAAACGTCTTTTTAACGTTCAGCTATTGATGACAACCTGAGTTGCACGTCCGCACACATCCAAAAGTGGGTCTGGACTGACGGACGTTATACAGACATGATCTGAACGTCTTCCTGACGTCACATTTTTGCTGGGATATTATTGATGCTTAGGCCAGTCTGCTTTTTTTTGCCTCTCCTCACACCTATATTCTTTGTTAAAAAATGAGTGTTTGTCCGGCTTTGTGAGGCAAACTTTGCAGAATAAATGTTGCTGACTCAATATCTATTTCAACAATCAATATGCAAAACCAAATGGCAATTATATAGTGATTCACACAACTTGCTGTGGAAATTAGGAAGCTTAAAAATAAATCCTGCAAACTCTCCCAAACTTCTTGAATTTTACAGAAAGAAAAATGAAAAATTCAGCTGAAGTGAAGATTATTCAGTAAGAGCATCTGTATACACACATCAGTTTATGGGCATGATGGAGCTTTTAAGCAGGCACAATTATAGTCAGTTTCTAATGAATCTAATGTGAAACCATTGAGAGGGATCCTGATCGGCCACTACACAAACTGGGCCGATGCAGTGATAAGAAAAAAAACACGAGAGAGAAAGACAGCAGCTAAATGTCATATTACACTAAAAGCTACTAATTTCCCTTCACATGTAACATTTACATTTACACACTCGCTCGCCGTGTCCTCCACTAAACGCCTTCCGGCCTCGTTCTCTATGAATTATCTGAAGGTCCGGCACTCAATTTCCAGACTGCCCGCTTCCCCTCATTACTTCCGCTCACCTGAACCGCCGGTCAGGGTGCCGTTTGGTTCGGGCCAGCTCCGCCATGCTGCTGCACTAATTGAATTCCAACTTCCCGGCAGTGGGCACAGCGAGACTGTGTGTTAATATGACATGAGGAGCCCAAATGAGGCCCATGCAGGCGTCGAGGCAGCCAACAGAAAGAACTCTCTGCACGCAGCACAAGTATAAATATAACTCTCACTGACTAAGGGCTCCTCCATTTATAGCATCATGATTGTTTCCTGGGGAGAAAAGAAAAGAGGGTTACACTCTATTTGGTAATCAGTTACTAACAATATGAACTCGTTCTCACTCAAATACCGACGCTTGGTCAGTGGCCCTCTGCGTCTGATACCGACGCACTGAAACACCCTTTAGTGTCTGTATGAGGCTTTCAACTAACTCCAATATACACCCACCAGGTCAACGTTGACTTAGTTTTGTTACGTAACTCACATACTGTGCTTATCTTTCACCAGGTACATAAGTTAAGTAACAAACATACTTATTTTAAACCAAACCACGATCTTCTTCTAAGCCTAACCAAGTACTTTTGATAGATAGATAGATAGATAGATAGTAACTTTATTGATCCCGAGGGAAATTCAAGTTTCCAGCATCACAGTTCCATAGTGCAAACATATTAGTAAAAACGTCACAGGTAAGTAGTACACATGTTAGTAAAAAAACGTCACAGGTGAGTAGTACACATATTAGTAAAAACGACACAAGTAGTAACAAGACACATGTAAGTAATACAGAATATAAAACAAAATATGCAATGTGCAGAAGAACTGTTAAAAATGAATATAGTGCAGGGTAAACAACTGAGATACAGGACTATTTAAAGAAAAAGTGAATGTAGTGCAGAAAGTGATTTTTTTGTTGCCTAAACCTAAAAACTAACTAAACCCACGCTGGAAGTTTATTTTGAAAAGATATTTGACGAGTTGGGAGTGAGACTGTGTTGGCGGTATTAGCTCAGGAGTTACTGTATAGGTATATTTTTTGTTATTAGAATAATAAAAGAAGTCCCTCCTTCCGTCCACAGCAACACATCTCCTCAACTACAGGCTATGAAATTTGCTGTAGACATTCACTGTCCAGTCCTAATCGTGATAGATTTGCTTCACCTGACCCGAAACACTGTCAACCCCAAAATCTACTGATACACAATGTCAAAGACATTTTTGGGAAATATTCAGAAGCCATTTTCAACCATAATGCACTTTGATTTTAATAAACAACTTCATGCATTTTAATTGGTTCTTGCACTGAACCAAAATATCCTTGACATGACTTAAAATCAAATCAATCAATGATGTAAAATGTCTTGCATTAAAAGGTCATTACCAGCCTCAACACAGCTGTCAGATATATCACAAACACCTTGTGTCACGAGTTGAGGGAAGCCAAAAAATAAAACCATATATTGTAGTCTTCTGTTTTGAACTTTGAACTTTGAAAGGAGTCAAGCTAGCCGTTTCCCCCTGTTTCCAGTCTTTATGCTAAGCTAAGCTAACCGTCTGCTGGCTCTAGCTTTGTATTTACCGTACAGACATGAGAGTGGTATCAATCTGAACTCTCGACAAGAAAACACATTTCCCAAAATAATAATTCTATAATTTCTTAAAAAAAAGTAATGCTAAATCCCTCAAGTACGTCCTTTATCCTGTAAAGCCGCGCACACATGCTTAGCGGTAAAATTACTCTCCATTGGCTGTGCCATTGTTTTCCACTGAGCGGTGGCGCCCGACTACGCTGAATCGCTATCCTTGGAGTGGCGCACCGTTCGAAATTTCCACCAAACGTTCGCGCTCAAAGTTCAAATAATTTCAACTGGGTTGCTGCTGACCTTTCAAAGCTCAACCAATGAGATAACAGCTGTATGTGACGATGCCCCGTGCACTACCTCGCTGTGAGCCAAGAGCACATTTGTTATCATCTGAAGGCAGCTTCAAAGGCTTGTCCTCGCCCCGGCTACTAGCTCTAATGCGCTCCCCAGCCTCTCTACATCTTAACTAGGCCTTACTAAATCCTTGTGTAACACTGGAATTGACCACTGGAGATGTCGATGCCGCTGGCGAGTTGTAGAGAGAGAGAGAGAGAGAGAGAGGTGGGGGGGGGGCTTCCATACCAAACTGCAAGAATTGATTTAATCACAATTTTTAGAGGCTTCATGTGGTGGAAAATGAAGTAGCTGGAGGTCTGTTTCCAGCTCGTTCCCCGGGGCACGGCTGAGCCAGAGAGAACATTTCCTCTGTAATTCAGTGAGCCGGCGCTGCAGCAGCCTCTTTTGGGATCCGACTGTAAATTTGGTGTGAATATTTCCATCTTCCTGTTCACGGTTGTTGTGTCGCTTCTGATTTTTTTTTTTTTTTTTTTTTCCAAACCCTTTTGCAAACACACAACTGATTACTCATTTGTTATTCCAAAGTTGCACGGAGCTACGGGGTAATTATAGTGCGGGCGATATGCAGCGGCGCTCCGCCTCGCCTCGCCTCAGTATGCGGATCTCTTTGTCAGCGGCTCCCTGGAACAGGCGTGGACGGGAATATCAAACAGGAGGGAAAGAAACAGGCACATAAGAGCAGCTGCACTTCATTTATGTCACGTTGAGCCCAGCCAGGTGCACGGGCCTCCGTTCCACCAACACGGATCAATAACACAGTCTAGTCTGGTATCAGGTCTTAGCAGGATTCTAATGCTTATCTACATCCTGTATTAGATCTGGACACCGTCTGATATTTGCACCATCTAAAGAGCAAGGTCAGTCAGATACCGACTGTAGATATGCAGGTGTTGGCTACGACTGGCTGTGGTGGGATTGTGAAGGTCAATAATGATATTCTGAGCAGTAATTCACTTCCTGAGAGCCTCCTCGTCGTGACCAAAATGACGGTTTGTGAGAATCAAAAGTCTGAATTCATTTAAAATATGTATATTACGCCAGGGGTGCCAAACATACGGCCCGAGGGCCAGAACTGGCCCGCCAAGGGTCCAATCCGGCCCACTGGATGACTTTGCAAAGTGTAAAAATTGCAGAGAAGTTTGAGATTTTCATTTTTCAAGCCTCACTTTTGAGATACTTTGTCAAATTTAAGTAAAAAAAAAAGTAAAAATTTTGACATAATAAACCAAAGTTATTGATATTAAGACAAATTTCTAACTTTTTAAGTCAGAATAATGACTTTTCACACCAAAACTATGAGATACTAGTAAGAATTATCATAGGAAGTCATAATTAGGAGAATTAAGTTAAACTTGACTTAAACTCGGGGAGTCAAAATTAAAAGATAACGACTCAAAGTTATGAATCTTAAATGTCAAAAGAATGAGATTTTAATTTTTCAAATCACAATTTTGAGATATTTTTTTTTTTCACATCTATGACTTTTTACAGGAATTAAGTCCAGATTTTTAGTTAATAGGTCAACATTTTTGACATAGTCAGCCAAAGTTATTGATATTAAGTCAAATTTATGACTTTTCAAAGTCAGAATTAATCATAAATTCCAATTTTGCAATAAAATACACTTCTATTCCTATTTCGGGATGGATTTTTCATTAATTGTGGACATTTTCAGGATGTACTTCTTTACACTAACAGGAAGGGAACATGTTGAGGTGTTGTTATTTATAGGTTACTATGCGATGGTTTTACTGGTCCGGCCCACTGGACATCAGATTGGACTGTACGTGGCCCATGAACTAAAATAAGTTTGACTGTATTACGCCGAGCAAAGTGGAATCTTATACTTAAATTGAAGCGTTATTGACGTTACAGAGCTGACGTTGTCATTACTGCCGCATTGCATTGTGGGACATTTATTCTAGTGTAGTGTCCAGCGTTGCCTACTGTAACATTTCACTGGAAATAATATGTAATTTGCATATTATTGGTTTCATACTGAGGTTTTGGACACACTAAAATATCTCACATACTGGTTTAACGTACTAAATAACACGTTAGTGTGGAGTTTCAGATCCAATCAGAGACTTTATACTTACATTACATTCTTTTGAAATGCATTTATTTCTGTGTTAGTCCCGACCCTTCATTTTTGTAAACACACACCTCTGTACATTTTGCCCGATGCTGTAATTCTCTCTTTGGTAGTATGAAAAGTTTGTGAGTTTTATATGCATTTCCCATATCTAGACACAGTTGGTGATGTGGAACAATAACTGATTGGTTCATAAAGAAAATTCAACATATTTTCTGTGTTCCTTGAAGCAAGTTCTACACTTTTTGTTCAGCGAGATGACATTTTAAGACGATAGAGAATTGTGCCTTCTCCTCTGTTTGTTCCCACCACGAGGAGGAACAGTGAGTAATGCTTCCAGTTAGTCTTGGATGTTACCTTGCTGAGCTTCCTCATCATGATTATTGAAACCAGTACATGACTACGCTGTCAGGTCATTTAGAGAGATAGAATCCATCGCAGGTTTCACGCTATCTGGTTCTGAGATCAGTTTTTGTGGTTTTGTAGGACGTTCCACACTGCCAGACAACCCTCTGTGGTTTGCTGTGATCTGCCATTTTACTCGCCCTCCCTCCCTGACTGTACTGTACCGCTGCAGCTGTGAGCTCAGACCATCACTCTCATCACGCCAGGCAGCCTCGTGTCCCTTTTCCATCTTTTTTTTTTTTTAAAGCCCAGCGCTGATGGAAACAAAAAGGACAAATTGAGGCCACGGTGAGTTGATGAATGAAAACTGCACGCTCCAGAAAAGCGTAAGAAAGTGCATCATTTTTTAAAAAAAAGACAACCATTCCCAAAGAGGAGCTGTACACACTGCAGCAGGGTCGGCGGTGTTGGGAAAAGGTTGGTCAAGAGAAGCAGACAAACACCTGAGGTTTGGTTCATTTTGTCTGGTTCCGATTAAAAATAGTATTTATTATTGCCTTTTAGTTCTGGTCAGGTTCATTTTCACACTGTCACTAACGAACCACGAGGAGTAAACAGTCATATGGATGACAGGTAACTCATTCATTGGACCCATGGTGATGTATCAGTGTACGAAGCCCGAGATGGGACATGGAGGGGAAGAAAATCGAAGGTCACAAAAAGTTTATGAAGTAAAACTGAGCAACATTTTTCATTTAGGTCAATGTGATTTAAAAAAAAAAGGGTCAATGTACTTCCGGGTCAGTTGGGCACCATGGAAACAACAATAGAGCGCACAAACCTGTGGGACAGGTTCATAGGTTTTATTTTGAGATTGGCCTCAAATATAAAGACAAATAAGACAGCCACAGAAAGTTTGTTGATCCGGCGAGGAGTCGGGGCGGTCCAGGATCAGACCCCCCGGTGCTGTTTTTTTTTGTGGCTGCTGCTACACAGGTTTAGACGCTGGGCACCAAACGAACCGAACCAAATAGGCAAACACACCAGAGATGAACCAAAACAAACAGCTTCAGTAAAAGATAACACTATGTGGTATGTTGTGTTTTGCGCTGCTTGGCTGCCGGGCCATGTCCTAAGTATTATTTCTATTACCATGCTATGTTTTATTTATCCCTGATGGTCAAAAGAAACGCCTTCACAGAAATATAACCTCAGGTTGCTGTCCGGGTTTGGATCTCAAAGTTGGCAGATGGGTTCATTACGGTCAGGTTTTAAAGACATGGGTGGGCCGGGTTCAGGTCTCAGTTTAAGGCCGGTGCAGAAAGATGAGGACTACAATTAGGAAATGGACTTCAGTTAATACAAAAAGTAGTTTTAGGAACAGAGTTCAGGGTCACTATATTTAGGATTTAAATAAAAAGCAGTGTAATATTCTGGTGGAGATGAAGGCTGAGCTGATGGAGGATGACTCGAGTCAGTGGGAGATCTTTGCAGCTTCTGTGTGTTTCAGAGGAGGAAGCTCCTATAACTCGACGGCTCCAGAGACCTGCGACTATAACACGGCGTTGTGACTAATTAAATATGGTCCACCTGTCTGTCACACCTCCCACTTCCTGCGTGTCTCTCCCTCCACAGAGCCGCTGCCTGTCTCCGGGCCCCGGGGGGGCCACAGGCTGCCTGGAGCTGCTCTCTCACTATAGGACGGCCTGCTGTGACAACATGGGCCCATTATGTCAGGCAGAAATTAAATGTCAGAAATGGAGCGAGCACACAAGCTAAACTCGGTGTCCTGACTCGAGCTAAATCCTCCGATACGCACCGAGCAGCTGGTTAAAATGTCATCATTCAGTCTGACGTCGCCGTCTTCTTCATTAAGGGCGTTTTCATATTAGGTACGACTGATCCGACTGAGCTTCTCACCCTCTCTCTACGGGAGACGCTAGCCACCCTCCTGAGAAAACCCATTTCGTCCTCTTGTACCCGCGATCTAATACTTTGGGTCATGACCCAGAACTCATGACCATAGGTGAGAGTAGGAAGGAAGACTGACCGGTAGATCCAGAGCTTTGCCTTCCGGCTCAGCTCTCTTTTCGTCACAACGGTGCGGTAAAGTGAATGCAATACCGCCCCCACGCTGCTCCGATTCGGTACGGAGCGTTCACACTAATCAAACGAACTGGACTTTGGGGACACGTGTACTCGGATCCGGGCCCGGGTCCCTGATGTGAAAGCACCCTAAATGTCCCTGTGACTGTCTTGGTTGAGAATTGAATCCTCATAACCAGCAGTGACTGCAGAGTTTGACCGGTGCTCCATTTAGTTTGAGAATTATGTCTGCTAGTGGCGGTGCTATGTGTAGCTCTCGGCCACTTTCACTTTGTCAAATTAGCTCTCGGATGATTAAAGGTTGGAGACTCCTGCTCTAAACTGCACTGACTCAGCTAGAAAAATCACCACATCTAGTACAAACGGAACCATCAGAGTTATGTTTCTGCTGCTGTGTATCCAATTCTATCTGGATTACTGTGATAAAAAATGCTCATACGCGAGCAGCATCACTGTAATTACAAGCTGATAGCTTCAGGCTACAGAGGACACGCAGCCATGTTGGCAGGAGGAATTTGTGCACATATGCTCAGTCAAATGTTCAAACCACTGTCAGCCTGTGATACTGACTATGTGTCAAAATCTGCCAGCAGCCTCCAGGATCTGCTCCTCCTCCTCTTCCTCCTCCTGCATTTGGAGCGGTGCATGCTGGGATTACGGGGCTTATATTAGTGCCAGGCTGAGACTCAAGGCTGGTCCAGACCCATCACTCATTTCACAAGTCAAATAGGACGGGCACAAAGAAGAAGACGAGAGACAAGAGAACACAGCGTTGGTGAAAGGAGGAAGGAGGAAGGAGCGGAGGGGAGAGCGCAGCCTGCAGCATGTGTGGGGAATGCTGTCATCATTATTCAAATGCGATGTGCGAATTTCATACTTCCAACTGATTCCACATTGAATCAAGGCAGGGACATACGAGGGGGGGGAATAAGCGGAAAACATCAAAAGAGGATGAATCCAATCAAAACAGAGCCAATGACACAGAGCGGGCTCTTATCTCAGAAACAGAGCCAGAACCTTTTCTTGCTGACGAATTCACTTTTACTTCCAATTCCCATCTTTCCCTTCTCACGCAATGTCGATTGCCCACGCCGAAGGGCACTATAATTGGACTTGGCCATTCAGGCCTGAAAATCAATTCCTTCCATCAATATGTGAAATAACCCTCCCATCTTCTCATGGGGATCAGATTATCCACCACACACGCCACTGTTTTATGCTGCTGTGCTCTCTGAATGCAGGGAAGCAACGCTAGATTTACACAACAACATGCAGGGACGTGTGGGAGAGACCTCCATATGTGCTGTTGATCCTGTCTGTGGTATTAAAGGGATAGTTTGCCTGTTTTGAAGTGGGGTTTTACGACGTACTCATCCGTAGAAGGTGTATTAGTTACAGTAGATGACGTCCAAATATCACGTTTCACGCTAAACCTGCTTGGAGATGTCAGCGCATCAGGTGAACTGAGTCTCGCTGGTGACGAACGCACGCAATGTGAAAGTGTAAAGTCGTGTTATTTGTACGCAGATTGAAGAGATCGGGTTGGGGGTGGATGGATGGATGGATCGGTGGAGACCGCTGTTCACGTCCCGTCTGAAACCAAAAGCCAATGTTGACTAACTTAACTTAACGTAGGTTACGTAACTTACCTTACATAACAAACATACTTATTTTAAGCAAAAGCACAATTGTTTTCCTAAAGCTAACCAAGTAATTTTGTTGCCTAAACATTACCACGTAGTTTTGTTTGAATTCACAACGTTAAAAATGCGACCGTAGCGGAGCGTCATAGTTTGATGCGTAAGGCTACCGAGTGAATTAAGCAACACCGAGGAGTCCTAATCAAGTATCTGTAGGCCGACAGGTGGGAATGAGAACCGGTGTTGCCAACTCTTTTTCTAATGAAAGTAGCTAGCACTAGCTCCAAAAGTCGCTAAAAGTTGCCAGATGACATCATACGCTCATTTGCATATTGGTGACGTCATTGCATATCATGCATTATCATCAGCTATAACAGAGTCAGTCAGCAGATACATTAACATGCTCTGAACATCTTGCTATGTACCTGGTTAAAGCAGTAATTTGGCTTCAGTCAACACACATATACATGTCAGATCCCGTGGTTCCACCTAAAACAGGCTCACAGAAGCTTTTACTGATGTATGTGCTGGTTTTATATTCTCTCCAGATGAATCGTTTACAGGTGGAGCAGAGGAAACGATTTGCTTCACAAAAAGCACTTAGTGTGAAATGTGATGAAGAACAATTATCACCAAAAGTGTCACCAAAATTAAGAACACTGAATATTCCACAGTCTGCATGAACACAGACAGTTTAATGTCTGCGGAGGTCCAACCGGAGCCAGTACCCGTGTGAAGGTAGCATCTCCGCTCTCCATTATCAAAGTGCAGAGTGTGAAATGAACCGTAGGCAGTCTGCATGTGGGTCAGCTCTGTGATGTGAGTTCTGGGTTAGCACACTGCTCAGAGCAGTCTGTGCTCAGCTCCAGCTGTCTCACAGTTTGTAGACGTTGGCGTGACACACATTCAGGAGACCGGCCGTGGAAATGTGTGGAAATGAATCTCTCACATACGAGATTTGACGACTGGGACGCTTGGACACATTTTTTTCACATTTGTACAGAGAACGTGGTATGTGGGGGTTGGATAAAATATGACCCACGATATTATATTAACACAACTATAAGTGAGTTGAGCTAAGGGCTTGTTGGTTTCCCTTCCGAGTGTTACTCGTAGCGTTGCCCTCCGTTGGGTTGAGGTTAAGGTAAGAGAGAACACAAATTGATGAGGGAACAGTCTTTGATGTAACACCAGTCCCTGAGTTACAGAGCAAGGCTGTTAAAATATATAAGGTGTCATATACTGACTACATAGATAAAATTGACTTACATTAAGTAAAAAGAGCAAAAAATTAGCGCACCTGAAAACATACGTAGACAAGCTACAAAAATGTGTGTTTTATGTTCTGCTTTAATTTAATAAAGTGTGTTATTTTTCACTTTGAGGAGAGAACGACTTTGAGGATGATCTTATCCATGGACTAATAGTGTCTCAGGGACAGTAGGGACTATAGTCTGATAAGCAGTTCCTTATCTGGAAGTCTTTTTTTCCCCAAAAGGCAATGGAAAAGTAAAAAGTATATTACAAATATATTGCTTGCAAAATGCTCTTGCATGTTATTCACATGAAACAAGAAAAGTCTCGTCTGTGTCAATAATAGGATATGCTTTGTTGGCTTTGTGGACATTTGTATCTGTTTCATGATTTCCCAAAAGGAAAGGTTAGGCACACCTGAGGGCTACCTCTGACTTTTAAGCCTGAAAGCCTCAAATAGTGTAAAAAGCAGGTTCAATGCAAAGAGACTGACGGCTGGTCAGCAGCATACAGCAACTGGCTGAAAGCTTCTTCCACATTGTCTTTGACTTTTTCTGACTTGTACATCATCAGACAACTATGATCACATTCTTTGCACAAGGATTATGTTATGTTATGTTATGTGGGCATAAAGTCAGAGTAAATCTTGCAGTGGAGAGATTTGCCTTCTATAAACTCACCAGCATCTCTGCTCCTCCAAGGTTACTGAAACATGCTGTGTTTAATGAGTCATTTGTTTCCATAAAAGCAGCAGGCCTCGCTGTCAACCTGCATTGAGATGAAATAAAATAGTGTGCTCGAATTAAAATAACAGCGACTGTGTTAACAGCTCGAGTAGCTGCTGACTCTGTGAGGAACTTGCTGACAGTAACAGAGCTACAGTCACAACAAAGGGTTGGACGAAGGTCCCTTGGGCCGAACATATTTTACAAAAGGTTAAAAAAAAAAATCTGTCACAACCTTGCAGCTCCTCGAGGAGCACGAATCAAAATGAACCAAAACACTGAAGATTTTCAGCTACTCCTGGAGAATAATTGACTAAACTTTAAAGCTGAACTAGGCAAGATTTTTTTCTGTTAGAGTCCTTCCAGCTTTCTGTGGCTGGAAGCAGAGAAGCAGCCTGTCACACCGGAGATTCATTCTATTAATCCCATTTAATTCTGCTGAGGTACTGCCACTGTTGCCAAATCGTCTCTACAATGAGGAGGAAATACATGTCAAGTCAGCTACAGGCAGCTGCATTCACTATCATTACATCTCCTGGCTGTCTCTTTTCTTCTCTAATACACGGCGTCAAAGACTGACCAACACTGTAGTGGTGCTGGGTTAAAGGCAATACATTTATAAGGTTGGGGAAAGATCGTGGTCAGGGTTTAAAGAAGCTAACGTTGACTGTTGCTAGGAAACAGGATGTGAACAGCAGTCTGCTGTGTCAAAGTCGCACGCTTTCTTCGTCTGCTTCCATCCCCCCCCGACATAACAAAGCTATACTTTTGTTTTTAGAGTCCCAATTCATACAGCTGGTCACCTGTCAGTTAGACATGAGCATACGCTGCATTTAGACTTTAGTTTCTGGATGTAACAACACACTGGTTATATGTGCAGCCTTACCAGCACTAAGGCTAACAAGCTACACAGGATGCGTGTGTCTTTCACTTGTCTGTCTCTTGCACATCTAATGGAACAAATAGGAATCAATACAGCTGTCTGCACTCACATCCTGTGTAAACACTGATGGAGGACTGAGTGTGCTGACGTGCTGCTTCCAGTATACGCGACCAGAGAGGACTTAAAGCGCAAACTTGATCCTGAAGGTGGTGCTACAATCTGGCCATTGTTTTTTTGGCATGGGATGGCTTCCATTGGTGGGTGCACCACTTTAGTCCAGATCAGGGGGATCAAGGCCTGTGTGTTCAGATTTGACTGAGTTATGAGTCCGAGGAGTGTTTTATTTTCTATGCAAACTGTGGCAATCATGATAATTTACCTTAATGGCCTCCATGAGCTACAGTATGTGTCTCAGCCACTGCTGCTGTAATGTGAGCAGCCAAACTACAATAACTAACTTCCTGTTGTTTTTAGAACCCCTCCGTGCACCTGTTCCCTTTCACCTCACACAGTATCTTTGCCTCACGTCGCTCCCTCTGTCCCCTTCAACCCTCCAACTGTTTGACCTCTGGTCCAGACTGAGATATCTACGGGATGGATTGCTGTAGAACATGCTAAATGCGTTTAAGGTCCCCAATCTCAATGACTTTGGCGATCCCCTTGGGTTTCATTCAAGTGCCACCATTAGGTTGACATTTGTGGTTCAGAGTGAAATATCTGAACAACCGTTGGATGGATTGCACAGCTATTTGGTACAGACATTCATGTTTTTGGAGGCTGTTTATCTAGCACCATCATCAGGTCAGAATTTCTCCGGTCCTTTATCTATCTAAGAGAAAACTAACCCTACGATGCCATCGTGTCTGAAATAGAAAGAATGCATCTCCTCATTACATTTCATGGCTATTACACCACAGTATCTGTTGCGAACTAATGGAAATGTTTTTTTTCTTATAGTGGCATGAGTTCAGAGGTCACCACATTAGAAAATGATCCTCTATCAGATAGAGGAACTTTGAACGCCTCATAATAATAACTCAATGGCACCTCCGTTAATGTTCGTATCTCCGGTATTTATCCACATACTGCACATACATATTAGTGTGTCAAGGGAAATGTTTGATCTGATCAGGTTGGTTGCTCTTGACAACGCTGTTGGACAGACGGATAACTGACTGACTACCATCATGGCAATCTGCCATTTTGCCCTACTAACCCTCCCCCCCGCCTCCTACTGGGCCAAAAAATGAGGGATACAGGGACATATGTAGGCTGTGTCTTCTTCACCCTCCCTGTACCTTATCCTTTTGTCCTCTGTGAGGTGATGAAGATGGTGGACTTCTATCATTGTTAGGGTCGGAGGAGGAGGGGTAGAGGAAGGGTAGGGGAAGGGGGAGAGGAAAACAAAGCTGCCATCAATCCATCATTACTCTCGTTTACCAAACCAAAGCCTCGGGAGAGATTTAGGAGCCCCCTGTTACAGATGGCTGGCTTGTCGTTTGTTATGGGGGGGAGGGGGCTGCCACCCAAAGACCTTCAAATGAGATGACAGCAGGATGTGTGGGTGCAACGTGTTAAAATCGACCTCACTGTATGATCGGCGATGATGTCATCACCAACCAGAGACCTGTCATTTCAGAACTGTACTGCAGTGATGCAGCCGGTTAACTAGATTGTTTCACAAGTAGCCAGTTTACAAGCTAATTTTGAACCAATAAAAAGCTAAGTCATCGTCAGACGATAGCCGACGGGTTCCCAGATTGGATTTCGGCCGATGCGTTCCGCCTCTTTTGCTCTCTACACGGACTGTTTTCCTGCATTCAACCTCAACCAAAGCCTGCTCAAATGTGATTGGACAATACTACTCAGACTACATACGGACTATAAACAGAAACCAGAATGCTTTCGATACCAAAATTATATTTCCCCAGTTCCGAGTTCAATGACCATACGACCTTTTGGGTCATTTATGACGGAAGACTTGTTGATTTTAATTAGGGCTGTCAAAGTTAACGCGATAATAACGCAGTGACCCAACTAATTTCTTTAACGCATTAACGTAATCGATCTTTCGGAGGTTTAAAGCTAGAGTGAAGATACTGGTATCATATGTAACTAGAAAACCTAACGAATCCATTTGTACCAACCATGTCATACTAGCTTGTCATGATGGAGGTTAAATAACGCTCCGAACTTAGGCAACTACAGTCTGGCCAAATCACAGTGACCAGCTTCAGGACCGTTAGACAGCAGCCACATATGATGCAGTAGGATGTCTGATTCTTCTGTTAATTACCTCCTATTGCTCATTTCCCTTCCTATTCTCTCTGTAGTACTAAAATACAAACTGTAACATCCCTCGCCTGAAGTCTGGTTGTGGTGAAGGTGGTGATGTATACAGGCTTTGGATACGCGGTTGCTTACAGTAGACAGACCGGGTCTAATGAAATCCCACTGAGCTTCACAGGAGAAAACACCAAGTGTTCTTGTCTTTAATTGGTTATTACTGAAGAAGTGGGTCTGACAGCCCTGTGTGAGGCAGAATTAGGCCAGCTAAACGTTGACAGGACCATACTGTGACCGACTCATCTATACCTTCACTTCATCTCAAGCAAACACCACGGATGAGAGCCCAAGAATCTCCTCCAGATAACGTTTTTTTTATGAGAAAAATGGTAATTTTAACACGTTAGTCTTAGTAGATAGGATTGGTATAACTGAATGAGACAGGAAGAGAGTGTGGATGGATGTGAGTGGCCTCTGTTTTAAAGAGGCAGATCACCCAAATTTACAAAAAAGAAAACAAAGAAACCAAAAACTTCTGGACGTAGTTATTTTACATACTTATTTGAACTCAACCGTGATTATTTCCTAAACCTAACCAAGTAGTATCGTTGCGTAAGTCAACCTAAAAACTAAGTAAACCTACATTGGAAGTTTATTTTTAAAAGAGGCTATATGTAAACTTGACATGCTGTCCGTAAGTCCAAAACTGATGCTAGAGGGGTACCTATAGTTACCTACCATAGTCTGAAGGGTAGGGCCACTGTCCAAGCTGCGGCATTTGATGAGTTAGGAGTGAGAATGTGCTGAGATATCACTCCCGGATTCTGTCAAGTCAAGTCAATTTTATTTGTATAGCCCAAAATCACAAATCACAAATTACCCTCAGGGCTTTACAATCTGTACAGGATACGACACCCTCTGTCCTTTACAGTACGACCCTCTCATCGGATAAGGAAAAACTTAACCAAACGGATAGATTCAGAGCAACACAACCTCATCTCCACGCCAGATAGATAGAGCCAGAGCAACACAACCTCCTCTCCATGCCAGATAGATAGAGCCAGGGCAACACGACCTCCTCTCCACGCCAAACGAATAGATCCAGAGCAACACAACCTCCTCTCCACGCCAGATAGATAGAGCCAGAGCAACACAACCTCCTCTCCACGCCAGATAGATAGAGCCAGAGCAACATGGCCTCCTCTCCATGCCAGATATATAGAGCCAGGGCAACACGACCTCCACTCCATGCCAGATAGATAGAGCCAGGGCAACACAACCTCCTCTCCACGCCAAACGAATCGATCCAGAGCAACACGACCTCCTCTCCACGGCAGATAGATAGAGCCAGAGCAACATGACCTCCTCTCCACGCCAGATAGATAGAGCCAGAGCAACACGACCTCCTCTCCACCATGGAACCCTGAGAAAGGACCAGATTTTTGTTTTTAATTCACATTCTGTAAATGTTGCTGTTGAATTGTCAAACTATAATTTTTAATGCTTTTAGCAACACCAGTTAATTCAACTCACCTCTATAGAATCGGAGTGGAGGCATAACTCGCAGACATCAAACCGCAACTATTGATCGATGGCTAGTTACCACTACAGAGCAGCATTATGTGTATTTTCTGACTTTTCTCTACTCTTTGTTTATATATTGCCAAATCACTAGAGGAAAAAGAGGAAGTATGTATTGATTTTTTTTTTGTCATTCGGTTGACGTGACCCTTCAATATTTTGTTATCATTGTTATGTTTTATTCATCCTCCTAAATACATCTCAACGGGTTGGCAGCGCAGTTTTGAAAGTGTTAGGGGTGCTACATCCTGTAAATGGCGGTGATTAGTCCTTTGATAGCTGTCGTCCCATTCACAGTTGCTGTGATCCTGTAGTAGATTCATTGTGTGTCGTGAGGATATTGATAGAGGTAAGATAGCAGACAGCTGGTGTTGGTGAATACAGGGTGGTCAGGCCTCCAGCCTCCATCTGGCCCTGTGCATCCTCCCAGCTGGGAGAGCGCAGCATCATGATGGCTGTGCAGGCTCACCATTCTGATCCCATGGGTTCGGGTGTGGGAGCAGGGAGGGACGAAGTGGGTCACGCAAAAAATGAGGCCACGCAGGGCTTGAACTGTAGCAGGACCTCCCATCTGGCAGAGAGCTGTCCAACCTATCTGCCACGGGCACGCATGAATCAAGCCGAGGCAGCTGGCTCAGGTTTCCACCGGGGATGTTCCCTCAGTCTCAATACAGTATTCATCACTAAAGCACAAATGATGATTTCTATACAAATATGTTTGTCTGAATTTGTTCAGTCAACTTGAGAGAACTTGCTTGAGTAATCTATCACAGTGAATATATCTTGATTTATATATATTTGGATCTGAAAAGTTCCCCGCTTCCTTATATTCATTCAGATGTGAGAGTTGGCTGCTGAACAGTGTTACACTGATGAGCTCTGCAATAGGAGAGAATGGACGTGATGAAAAGGAGAGTGTGACTTTGACAGCTGCTTACATTCAAAATGTTGCTGTTGTTCTGATACATGAGGCGATGACTTTGAAGCGAGACTGATAGATTACAGACTGCAAATTATTTATTATAAGTCTAGGAACCACCTATTTTAAGGAATATTAATAAAATAGATGGCCACTTGCTAAAATACTATGGTAAGCTACACTGTTTTAGAAAGATTGGAAAGGACAGTCGTTGGTAACAGGAATAGTAGGAAGTAAACGCCAAGGAGCCTTGATGAAATACAGCTAACAGAAAATCTGGTGTGCCATCTGACAATCCCTACTGGAAGAAGAAACAGACCATCTTAGCCTATGTGTATTTGCATATCCATGTGAATATGTGCATTGCATGTGAATATACATACACACGTGTGCATGCAAATTCAAATAGCTCCATTTGATGCTTGGGTGTTTCCAGCCTTATACATATTAAGCAGCACTAATGACTGTTGTGTACTGCCGCTAGCTCGCTCACATCATTCTGTCTCTGCATTTTTAAGCTTAATTAGACCGTTGGCTGAAAGGATAAATAATACTGTTTGCATCTGAGTGAAAGGAGGACTGATTGATTTGCATGTCCCTCAGCTACGGCAAAGAGCCTCTGGGTCCAGATATTCCCCCATTACAGGCAGGAAATACATTAGTAATGGATATATAAGACATCAGGGCTGCGGTCGTTTGATAAAGGGTGGTTCCGCTAATTTCAATAAGTAAGTGACTCACATCCTCCCAAACCTGATTTAAAATATAATCAGTCAGGTACCTTTTCTGTAACACAGAGGAATGTTGTGGTGGGGATGAGTCCAATGCTCGCTGTTGGCTTAAAATCCTCAGAGGTTCAATGTAAAACGACATCACTGGGGAAATGCTCCTGTTCGCTGTCGTACCCAGAGTGATATGAGTAGATCAATATCAGCTTCTGTCTGCCCAGGAGACAGGTGGTGTTACTATATGTTCCCTGGGAACTGCAATCCCTCCTATCTGTGCCACTGGTATGTTAAAGATAAAAACCATATAACTTGTAGGTACAGTAGTAGTCTTACCTAATCTCTAAACAGATTCTGCATTGGATATCCGCTGGCTACACGGGAACCCTCAGAAATTGTTCCAACCCTGACCTAGCCATAACCATGACCCTGTATTTAGCCCGACCAAATGGCTGCACAAGTTGCCTAAACCCTTCTTTAATCATAATTTGGTTTGCAAGACCACAGTCTATCTTTAAGCACATCCATGTTAATCCATGGAACATCTTTGGACCTTAATCCCTCGACCAACAGCCAATCCTAACCCCTGGAACTGGGGACAACTGGACAAACTACCAGGCTATCTCATTTGTGTGTTGTGTATTTAACATGTGTAGAAAACTAAACACGAGCTTCACCGACACTGAAGGTTCTGACTTCAGTTGGGCTGCCGGGTTTCAGCATTAATCGTCTTAAACTCCATCGACAAAAAACAGTGTTGGGAAGCAGCAATGCTAGAAGTTAAAATGACAAACATCATATCAGCCGTCTTTAATCAACATGGATTCTCTTTCTACTTGGCTGTTATCTCGATGAAGTGCTCTCTGCAGCCGGTGTCTGCACTCAAAGACAAAGATTGTTTGTGAGGGAAGAAGCTCCACCCTGTAACACCACTGTTCAATCATTCACATCTATAATTTAAGTTTCTTTGAACCAGGACTCTTTGGATCAAGTAGGTCATGAAAAATAAGGTGTGCCAAGTAGCTACAGCTGTTATTTTAGATGTTATGTCAGATACATATTCAATCAACATATCGGTAAATATAAGTAGACGTAAAACACAGTTTATAAATTGTTTGAAGGTGTATTTTTACATTTTGATGGAGCTAGGCTTCCACTCTTTGTGCTAAGCTAGGCTAAACACATCCTGGACACATCTGTACTGAACGTATAGAGATGAAACTGATACTGAACATTAGCTTCTTCCTTTCTCTGTCCACATAATCCTTCAATTTCATCAGAAAGACAGCAGAGAGCTGAAGACACATTACATGTACAATTAACCTTTAACCAAAGGTCAAGCATCGCTGCGAGGACCTCTCTCTACTGTCCGCTCATTCTGAAGTCCAAAAATACACCTGCAATAAGACGGCCACTGTGCATAAGTTTAAGTTTGAAGTTGAATTTATTTGCACACAAAGAGAAGAAAGAAAAGAAAGAAAGAAAGAACTAAACTAATATAATTTTAAAAAATATAACAAAAGTTAAACAACAACGAGAAGCACACAAAATGAGCAGACAAACTAACCAAACAGTGGAAAACAATCCAATAAAAACAATGAAATACATACAAAAAAACAGTACAGAGAAAGAGAAAATATATCTAAACACACCAAAAGATAATTAGACATCATGAATTAAATGTGATGATAATTTTCCTGAGGATAACAAGCTCTTGATAACATGTATTTTGGTGTTCCATATTTGTACACCACGATATCTGAGGGAGTACTGGCCATGTTTTGATGAAGATGATTAACCTGTCTGGTATTATGTGAATGAATTTGAGAATTAGATTTAAAGAAGTTGCTAAACGATGATGGTAGAGAAGAAGGCAAGAACATATATTTATATCTGATGAATTTTTATGTCATAAACTGAACGAATGTTTCCTGACTAGTGGAGCAGAAACCTCCTGAGAGTTTAACAAAGTCGCCGATCTTACAAATCGTTATTGTAACAAATAAAGTTTATAAAGATTGGAGGGGTATGTGCAGTATTTACCCAAACAATATTACCATAAATCAAATAGGGATAAATCATACAGAAACTTCTTAGTTTGCTGATGATTCCTAGTGACTTCACAGTTTTATTACAAATAAAATGTATATTTTATCAACTAAAATGCCTAAAAAAAACGAGTGTGAGAGACTCGAGCAATTTCTTTTCCATCTCGCATAATCCCTAACATACCTCCTGCCCCCTCCCGCAAATATATACACCCACACATTCCCACTCCTTCAGTGCAATCACTTCCTTCCAGCTCCAATCAGTAACAGAGAGGAAATGGTGTCTGGCTCAGAGATGTTTGCAGAAGGCTGAAGGGCAATTTGGCTAAAATGACTGAGTTAGAAATCCATTTGGGAGAGCGGGAGCAACATGCCCCCGGTCTCAGTGCTGGGAGGAATGTAATGTTGTGTAATATAATGTGTCTCCCGGTGCAAAATGCCCGAGGTTTGGGATTAGGCTTTCCTTTTGGTGTCGTCGTCGTCTGCAGAGACGAGCAGCAGAGAGGTTAATGTAACGCTCGCTATAGTCGGGGGAATCAAACGGTGAAGGTGCGGTGCAGCTGCAGGCCGAGGGGGAGCAGATGGTGATTGATGTAGAAGGATATTGAATGTATCACGCAGACCCGGCATCAGATTACTCCTCATCCTCATTCTCTCTACTCCCACTTCACGCACAACTACCTCCGTACAGTGTGTGACGCTCCCCATTCATCAGACTGTACACACTGTGGGTGTGGATGTTCAACTTAGACAATAAATATATTACAATCATATTATATATTATAATACATATAGATATATTGTCTCAAAAGATATTTCATTCATCTTTCATGCATCTTTCTAACTGTTGCAGATGAAGGGCTTGTATTTAGTTAACAGGATCTGGTATGTGTTAAAGGACTAAGTTGCCCTCATTTACAGAAATATCAAGCTTAGTGAGCCTGTGGAAATAAGTCATTTTCATCACTCTAATATCAAAGACACTAAAGTGAGCATCAATTAAAGCAGCAAAGCACATTGTTCCTGAGTTCCTGACTAAAACTATATTTCAACCTTAAAAACGTAATTTTCTTCTATTAATTCTACATATACAGTATGTTTGTGGTTAGAGCGTTAATATAATTCTCTATCAATGAATCTAAATCTGATTTTCAGGATTATTAAATGAAAGATTCTTAAATTTAACCATTCTCATGAACGCAATATCTCAGGAACGTCTGGAGGGAATTTCTTCAAAATTGGCACAAACGTCCAAGAGGTGTGTCAATGTCTAAGAGGATAAAATGAGGAAGTGATGACATTTTGTCGGACTATCTAAACTTGACTTGTTGGCGTACTGGTTACCATTGTGCTTTACGTTTTATTACTGGCTGTGGTAATCTGGTTCACCACTCAACCCTGTATGCTGCTGCTAAATGAACATCTCTGTATGTCTGCAGACTTTCAAATTGGTCGGCTCTTATATATAAATCGCTCCTTGGACTGGTTCCTTCCTATCTGTGTATGTACATGTGCACAAACCACAATCAATATGGCCTGCGCTCTCACAACGTTCTACAGATGTTGGTCCCAAAGGTTAGATCGGAGCTACGCAAAAAAATACTTTAAATACACTGGAATAATGTACGGAAGGACCTGGAATAGTCAGAGCTGATTACTACTGTACGGGGGAATTTAAGTCCATTTTAAAGGATGGAGAAAGTGTCACTATAGGTCGATGTGATTGCTCTTAATTTTTTCACTGAATTGTTTCGTGATTGACCTGTTTGTGCATTATAGCTACCTTCTCCCTACGTTAACTTTCTCACTCTTGGTTGGGTTTACATCGGAGTTAGTTGAAAGTCTGGTGCGTCTCATACAGACGCTAAAGGGTGCATCGTGCATCGGTATCAGATGCAGAAGTGCGTAACAAAACGTCGGTATCTGGGAGTGAGACGGGGCTGAAGAGACACAGCTTTACAGGAGGACATCAGCATATGATGAAGGTTTTAAACATGTCCAGTTGGGTTACACTGTGAAATCTGGCTGAATAAAAAACAGATTTCCCCTTCATGGTTCTCCTGTGCTGTGTCTTCCACTCTCAACATGTTCCTGTGTGTTTTCCAGTCTCAGGACTGAGTCACACGACTGCCACTGTAGCAGCGGCTGCTCACTGCTGCATAAAGCTGTTGACTCATGTTTAGTTCACATCTTCAGTGACCCAGACCGGTTGACTTTGTTTTGGAGTGAATACACGATTGCTCCTCCACAAGTAAATATTTGGAAATGGCCGAGACTATAGGCAGCTTTTTAAACGAGCATTGTGTGGTGCCTTATCTCTTTATAGATATTTAAATTAGAAGACTGGATTACCTGAGGCGTGAATACATTTTAGGAAATGCACTCCGAAAGCAAGGTTCACGGGATGTGCTTTTGTCCTCACTCTGCAGCCTACGGTATGTTAGTTACTGCTGTAAAACGAACAGGATCTTGATCATTTTCTGGGTAAATATATGGATATATCACAAAAAATATTTTCCCTCGTCATAGCTACAAGTTGGATGTTGATGTGAACGCTCGTCGTAATTATATGACATGAACTTGGGACTTGAGATAATGATGTCTCCTCCAAAATTGTGGAGACTAAATTTTGTTGAAATACTGAATTATTAAAGTTACAATCCTTAATATTTACTGATGTAACAGCAGGTGCTGTGGAAACGACTGTATACCACATTAGAGTAGGTTACATTATACTGAATTTATCAAGACAACAGGTAGACAAGGAACACGTTTAAGAAGGGGGCCGACCAGAAATACCTTGCATGACAGCTGGATTATTGCAATAACGCGAGATCCATCTTGTCAGGCTTCAAGTAACCGTCTAAACCACAGCGTTACGGACCAATCAGCATCCTGTGAGGAGCTCCTGGCAGCTGCGGGCGTGGCTCAGGTGTGAAGGCGACTGTTAGCGTAGCTGCAGTAGCATCAGTTCCATCAGAACAGGAGATTATTTCTTCATTGTAAGAAGAGCAAAGAACGACACCGAAGGCTTTTCTAGATGGAAAAGATGCTTTTCCGCTCTTCTCCTGACTGGCTTCGGCAAGAGTTTGATTGACAGATGGTTCAACCAATCACCTGCCATGTGCTTTTTTTTTAAAGTGCCCGCCCTTTTCCAAACAGTTTCCAATGACGGTTTCACATATGGTTCTGTGTTAACAAACCATCTGGCGCGTCAGGTTAGCTTGAGCTGCACTCAGCTGGCTGTGTGGTGTCTTGAGCTTCTGTTTTATTAAAAACTGTCATGGGGGAAACAACAAGTCACTTTAGGCACATCATCAATGGCTCTGCAGGGGAAATAAAAGAGACGCTTGGTTAATTAGTTCTGCTTCAGTGCACTACAGCGCTGTCACTTTTCCACGGTGGCATTGTTACATGGGGACTGCATGTGGCAGTGAGGCAGATGTAAGCTTTATTTTGGCAGAAAGACTGGGAATAGGGATAAAGGAGTCTCCAGCCCAGCGTCAAGCTTCATGTTTACTCATCCACCGCCACAGTACAGCAGCTAAATATATGAAGGTGACTTCACATCACAGTTTCGTGCTCACAATAACTTATTAATACTGTATTTCTAGTTTTGTATTAAAGGGATAGTTTGGGTGTTTTGAAGTGGGGTTGTATGATTTACTTAGTGTATTATTTACAGTAGATGACGGCTTGGATAATCAGACAGGAGCACCGACACCAGAGCAAAGCAACACAGTGCTGTGGACGGGAACGGCAGAAAAACTTATTTTAGCCACCTAAAAGAAACACGCACCTAAAAAATGTATATCCATTTAAGTGTACATTATATTTAGAATATATTCCGACAGCGAACTGAACTGAAAGTGAAACGTATCTATAATGTTTTTGTCATCTGAGCCTGCTGGCTTTGGAGAGAGAACAGAGATAAGTTTCACTTTCTGTTCAATTTTTTTAGATACGTCTTTCTTTGCGGTGTCTAAAATGTGTTTTTCTGCCGTCCCCGTCCGCAGCACTGTGTTGCTTTGCACCGGTGTGAATGGGATGCTTTTGAAGACACTGGCAAACAGCCTACTTTGATATTAAAGCTGCAGTTGGTAACTTGAGCAAATATGATGAAAAGCTGTTTATATAAAATGGTCACTATATCCACTGTTCATGAGACAGATATGTCTCTATGTCCTCCTGTGCTCCCAATAGAGCGCTCCAGGGATGACGTATTTTTGTAGGCCAACCAGGAAGTTAGCATCGCCCTGGTTCCCTTGACTAAAAGCCAACAGGATTTTTCCATTGGGTTTTTGGGTTTTGGATTATTGCAGAAAACATTCTCTGTGGCAAACGCACGTCTTCACAAATGAACACCACTTTTATGATTTTTGAAGTGTGAATGCAATCGCCGAAAGTAAAAGCTAACGTTAGTCTATAAACCAACTGCACCATGGTTGCATGAGCGTGAGTATAAACACAACGAGGCTGTAAAGGAGGACGAGGTGCCGTGATGATGTTTAGTAGTCACTTGTTAGCAAAGACACATTAAGGCTTCAAAATTTGCACATGCATTGATGTATTTTATGTCGTAGAACAAAAAGTTAAAATCTCTTCAGCTCGTGTTAACCACAGACCTTATTTCAGACATCTAACTAAAAACACATTGACTTCCAGACGAGGGAACAGGAAGTGCTAAAATGTTAACTCATTTCCAGGTTTTTAGGACTCTTTCCTGCAGCACTTTATGGCGTTTAGATGATTTCACTGCGCCCGAAGCCGATCAGTCCCTACAGCAGCTGTCAATCACTGCTCACGAAACTCGCAAACTGTCAAACTAGGCAGCGCTGATCATTATGAATCAGTATTCTGTTACTGTAATGCCTATTTCTCTCCTCAAATATTTTCAGAAACATACTTTAGTGTTTAGCTGTAAAATGAGAGCGAACTTTCTGTCTCATGCACTACTGTCAGGTTACCGACTACAACTTTAAGTATTTAAACTTGTGCATTAAAGCTGTTTTCTCATTCAAAAGCTGTTAGCAAAGGTCTGAAAAAGACAAGAAAATTTCTAAATCTGATGTCCAACAGATGTCCGGGGGGAAATGAAAGTAGCAGTGTTGAACTTGTCAGCATCAGGATGTCTCGTCTATAGAGCTACCGACCGATGGGGATTCCTACTGACTTTAGATTCTTACAAGCCAGAGTGTCTTTGATCCCCAGCATGAGGGGCAAACACTTTCCTTTTTTTTTTTATTTCAGAGGATGAGAGATGTGCCAGAGAGCTTCTTACACCTCTTGTTGTGCCACTGACAGGAGGAAATTGTTGTTTTCAGCTTTCATCTGCTCAAAATCGCTTCTCTTAATGGACTCTGACCACTTGTCCTGACGGGCCCCTCGTTCCCCAGTTCCCACTCCTTAAACCCAAAGTACTTCTTCTTCAACAACACATCCAGTCCTGTCCACGCTGCAGCAGAGGAACAGCCTTTTAAAAACCCTACAATGTCAGTGCACATCCAGTAGATTGTCTCCTCTGGTGGCTTCCTTAATGCATATGTGAGCAGTGTGTAGTGGGGGCTTATTAGGCAGTGGTGAGCTGCGTTCTGGTTGGGCAACAGAAGCCAGAATGCTCCGATGGGCCTCTCATCAATTTTATCGGCCCACTTGTAATCTTTCCAGGTCTCAGAGAACAGCAGGAAAATCAATACCAGCTCCAATGACTCTACTGCGCAAGACAGATCACCGCCAGCTGATGTGTTCATGCCGTCAACACTGGCAGAGGTCGGCGTTTTAAAGGCAGAGGTCAGATTCTTCAAACACTACACAGGGGGAAGCAGCTCCGAGGTAACAGGAGGTCCTGTTGGGGCCTTAAGGCGAGCCTTCACCGAGTACATGGATTACACATGAACATCATTGATTAATCAATGCTGCATTATGATGCCAGGCTCCAGGGACGAGGGGGGAAACATTTATTGGATTTTATACTCCTGAACAGAAGCACTTTCCTGGAGACATGAATGGAATGACATTTTAAAACCGGAGTTAGCCATCGAGTACGGTCTTATTCTGTTTATGTATGGTCACCACCTTCTGCATAATAAGTACTTTTAGTTTTTAATAGGGCTGTCGATCAATTAAAATAGTTAATTGCACATTTTTTATCTGTTCAAAATGTACCTTAAAGGGAGACTGGTCAAGTATTTAATACTCTTATCAACATGGGAGTGGACAAATATGCTGCTTTATGCAAATGTATGTATAAATGTATTATTGGAAATCGATTAACAACACCAAACAATAACAGATATTGTCCAGAAACCCTCTAAAGTGGACATGTCTGTAAAGGGGAGACTCGTGGGAACCCATTTTCATTCACATATCTTGAGGTCAGAGGTCAAGGGACCCCTTTGAAAATGGACATGCCAGTTTTTTCTCGGCAAAATTTAGCACAAGTTTGGAGCGTTATTTAACCTCTTTCATGACAAGCTAGTATGACATGGTTGGTACTGATGGATTCATCAGGTTTTCTACTTTCATATGATACCAGTATCTTCACTCTAGCTTTAAAACCTAAAAATCTCAAGTTACGCTCATGCATTAAAGAAATTAGTGGCGTTAAATTCAATTTGTGTTAACGCGTTATTATCGCGTTATTCAAGGAAAAATGTTGGTATTCTTAAATTCTAGTATTACCACTTTTACATACAGTAAGTAAAGGATCCCTACCATGATCTTACCATACCTCTATTACATTCTATATATATATATATATGTTGTATTATAAACTATAATTAGCAAGCTTCCATCTGTTAATTTGTTCTCCCCCTGCCATTTCGTCAGGCAAAACCCAAGAACAAAAAAACAGCAAATATCAAACTATATATTCTATACTTTTAAAGAAGCAGCTGAAATAATTTAAGCTTTTTAATCATCATTTGTAGCGATAATAGTATTTGAAGATGTATAGAGCACCAGCTTATGCACCGTGGTTTCATCAAATAGTGTCTCGGTGTGAGCGATGGGGTGCCGAATGCACCGCTGATAAAGAGATAGTCATGAATGGGTAATTACCATTGTCAGCAGTTGTGGTCTCCTGGGTTTGCTTGTTTATGCCTATGTGTGTGTGTGTGTGTGTGTGCGTGAATGGCTGCAGGACAGAGGAGAGGGGGGGGGGTGTTATCCTGGTTGTCTCTGTTTGTGCAGTTCAAATCTCCCAGGACTCCGATAATGCAATTTTCAGTAAGCCTTGCCAGAGATAATTAGAGCAGACATGCAGTAATGGTGTCAGAAGGAAGCAGCTCTTCCTCCGCCAGCCAGGATATTACAGTCTTGGTACGAACATACAGTATCACAGCAAATATCGCCAAAAAGTTTTTACACTTGTCTGTGACAAAGTGCAATGGAAGCATGTGACTTACGTGTTTTAGCCACGCTAGCAGCGAGGCTCTAGGGAGGGCCGTGTCAGCTGAACTGTCCGCCACTTTGGTCCGGACTGAAATAACTGAACAACTATGGGATGGATTGCCATGAAATTTGAATCGGACAGAGAGAGCAGTCATTATTCACCGGATCACAAGAGGTTGCTTGTCAGGAAAGTGTAAGTGGTTGTGAGTGTTGTGACCAAACAACCAACGCTGTCTTCTTCAACAACATTTCGTGGCTCTTAGAAAACATCTCATGATTTTTTTTCCTCCACCATTGTGGTTCAGTGTTTCTACAGCTCAGCGTGTCTCCATTAATTCAAACATGGTTGTGACTGTCAGTTTGACTCAGGTCTACATTGCCAGCGAGACATTTCATCTAGAAATCCCACACAGAGAGACACGTATAATTATACACTGAACGGCTCCCTCGACTGATTAGTTCATAACTTTTGAAGAACATCATTTCTCTGACAGCCATTGTGTCAGTCAGTTTACGTAATAGAAATGTATGTTGAAAGTGTTCTTCAGCGTTGACACAATACAACAGCACATTGCTATTGTTTTAGGAAAGAAGAGCGTCTGGGTATTTAATTAATAACTGCAGATATAGCCTCTCTCCGGCTGAATCATTGTGGAATAATGTTATCTGAACGTTCCATTCATTCCTGCTCTGTGTGTCACCAGCGTGGATCTTATGTAATGACCCATGAGTCAGTGTTGAAAAGTAAATCTGTTTTTTTTCTCTGCAGGTTCAATTGCAAGGTGTTCCTACATCAAGTATCACTACTCCTCGGCTACGATACCCAAAACCCTCCCCCACAACGTCAGCAAGACAATAAGGCAGGACGAGTGGCACTCTCTCCGTAAGTCCGCTACACTTTCTTTTCTTTCTGTTTTCCATTTTTTGTGTATATATAAATGCTTTAGGCTGAGTACATTTCACTCTCTGAGAAGTGCTTATATTGTAAAAGTTTTTTACACAACTGAAGAAGATACATTAGCCGGAGAGTTATTCAATTCTCGGCCCTATCTTCATATTTAATTGACTTTTCTCCCTTGAGCTTAAACTGTAAGCTGTTAATGTATTAATATTCACAGCTCAGTCACCAGGAAACAATGTTGGCATTGTACGTTTCTGCAAACCACGGATACGTTGAATGTTTTTGCATTCGGTCAGAGCAAGCGATGTAGTGCGGAGAGTGACGCGCAGAGCAGTTGACGTAGTATATCGAGCAACCGTTATAGTAAATTACGAGGTTTGAAAGTTACGTGGTTTAACAACGAGTATAGCGAGCAAGAAAGTCCACAAAAAGGGCGGGGGGGAGTGATGGTGGACGGGTCAAAAAAACACAGGACTTTCACCCAGGAGAACACTGTTCATAACCTACAGTAGACGTTGACTTTATGCTTTTTACGCAACGTTGTTATACGCAAAGTTGTTATACGCAGCGTTGTTATACGCAAAGTTGTTATACGCAGCGTTGTTATACGCAACATTTTAACTGCTTATGTAACGTTGATGCCGTCATTATTTTAACACAAACCACGATCTTTTTTTAACCTTGGTAGTTGTGTTGCCTAAACCTAACCGATTGTTAACTTTAACCACGTGTCATTGTACGATTCTGCAAGTGTGATATGAGGCTGATATGAAAACCACTCATGAAACGTATCCAGTGGTTTGCTAATTTGTACGATGCCAGTATTTTTTCTCATGACTGGGTTGATATTCGCATCCTCAAATCAAAGTCTAAGCTCGTGTGCGTCGCACAAGCCAATGGAGACGCTGTAGGTTAATGTACGTAACGAGTTACCTAGCTAGTTTAATACACTTTACTTTCTTGCCTTCAGCATTTCTGAGTTACAAAGTGTCTACGGATGAATACTAACGTTAGCTAGTTTTTAACTTTTGCCTGTGTTTGAGTGGAGATGATGCATTTTTGCTCTACAATACTTTGTTGGTGACCCCTAACTACAAATTACTACAGTTGTTGTGTTGCCCCATGAGCTGGTGTAATGGATTTGATCTATCATCATCTACAGACTGCAGACATTATGTTAAACAAGCAAGATACTGGAAGGATTGTAAGACTTCATGTGCCTCCTCTGTATTGGGTTCACAGAGAATGTGGTTTGTGTTGCGGGAATCAAACCAACAAGATTTCCAGTATGGTGCAATCACTTTAAGCACTTCTAGGCCATTCTGCTGGGCAATGATCAATAATCTTTGATGGTGCTATTATGTCAAACTGCATTTGTCCATTCATCTGTCCACCACTTTGTTCTAGAGCAAAATATGTCAGACACTTATCACCAGTTAGCTGTGAAATGTACCGTGTCCTGGTTCACTCTTTTCTATATGATCCTCCTAACCTTCTGTATAATCTGCTGTAGATATTCATGATCCCCAGAAGACAAATGCTATGTATCTTGATTATAGGTCCAGGTGTTTTTGGTGACAACCTGAGTTTTGTTTTAGGGCGTTTTCATATTAGGTACGATTGATCCGTAACGTGCCCGAGTACGATCGCGTACCCATCCACGTGTATTTGTTTATGTTGAGATCAGCTGTTCTAGTGGCGGAGCATTTTAAAGAACTCAACCAACTCTGGTTTGGTGTGAAAATATGCCGCTCTATACTCTGTTTCCCCCCACTGTCTCAGCTCTGGTTCTTTGCAGGCAGCTAAATAAACCAGCTAAATAAAAGCCCGACACCATCGCCTACTATTGTTTATATTTCAAGGAACCTCTCACCTGCCTTCCTGCTTTATCTCCCACGGCCGTGCAGTTCAGAGGATGAGATCGGCGTACGCTGCGCGCAGATACAGACATAGATGTGAAACAGTTTTATATGTATACAGATTTTGGAGGAGACCAGCGGCGTTGAAAACAGCCTGACCTTTCTCAACTACTCGCTGACTGCTGACGTTAGTTGTGTTTAATAGCGGTCCACTTCCGTGTTTTGGTACGGTTGGCTTTCACACCTGATGCGAACCGTACCCGAGACCACCTTTTCAAGTGGACTCGTAAGGTAGAGCGTTCACACTAATCAAACGAACTGGACTTTGGGGACAAGTGTCCTCGGATCCGGGCCCGGGTCCCTGATGTGAAAGCACCTTCAGAGCTACTATCAGGTTGTACTGCAACGTGTTCTCCCACAACGGTACGCATGATATGTTACGAAGTTTTTTCCGCCTTTTTTCCACCTTCACAGTAAACAACTTCCAAACTTAGGCTTAGGAAAAGATCATGTTTTTTTGAAGTGGCATTACTTAAGCACGAAAGATAACAAATAAATCAACGTTAACTTCTGGTTTCACAGTGGACATGAACGCTGTTCTCCTGGGCAAAAGTCCGGTATTTTTTGACCCACCCGTCCACTCCGACCTCGTCCCTACGCGACGTTCCCCCGCTATTTATATTTCCTGGTTTGCGATTACATTAATTACACACAAATTGATTTTGTGATTAATACACAGATTACAGTGTATTACTTTTCTAAACAGGCACATTAACATGAAATTCACGAGGATGAATCCATTCTTTCCTTTTTTTCTCCAAACTCATTTTCAAATGTCAAATTTGTACACAAGGTATCTTTTAATTTAACTGGCAGATTGTTATGACATTTTGCTGGAAATAACCATGTTCCTCAGGGGATTAATGCTTTTAATTTGACTGTGATTACCCTATGGGCTTTTCCACTAGCGCCACCCAGCAGACTTCCGGTCGGGCTTTAAGGAAAAGTAATGAACACTCTCTACTTTCAGTTGTGATCCAGTTTGAGCCACACTAACTGTATGTTTGAGTTTTATTTGTCCAGTAAGTCGTGGAGCTGTAGAAAATAGACTAAGTAGCTCGAGGGCTTCCTCTCCATCGCACTGTTTGCCTGTTAGATTATATCAGCATGAGTACGAGTGCTGTCACAGGAATCTGGAGGGAATCTATCTACTTTTAGGATACCTGCCATTCATGAGCCGTTCCTCTGGGCACGTCGGAGCTCTCCAATCGCCTGGCCGCCGAGTGGAAACACGCTTTGACCTCAAACTGTCACCGTCTCAGTGTGACTAGTCCTCGACTGTCAGGTGACGGGATTGGGAAAAGCTCCTCTCTGCTCCAAACCCGCAGAGGACTGCTCTGCTGTCTGTTTTCTGCTCTCTTCTTCCCAACGCGCAGCTCCATCCTACAAAGCAGTAGAGGAAAAAAGTTCATATTTTAGAGGCTAATCCAGCATATCCAGGGCAGAGGATTATATTACGGATGTATTATTACCTCAAGTGGGATTTGATTTATTCCAAAAATATTTATTCCCAAATTTTTGTCTTTTATTTAATGAAATGGTAAATGGTTATTGGAGAACATAAATGGAAGAAGGCATATAGCATAATCACATTAAACAAAGAATATTGAAATTTAAAAAAATAAATACTAAATCCTGTATATTATTTGTTGCCACAGTCATTTCTTTATATATTCATTTTTCACTGTGTTATAATTTGCTGGATATGTCATCAATTTGCATCACACGTTTGGTATGATGGAGATATTAAGTACAAATATCACTGATACCACATAGTGTATGTATTACCTATCAAAGAGAACGGTAATCTAAACCATGTTCATATCTGCATTAAGCTATACTCACCGGTCGGAAAGAGACTCCAAAACAATAGTTTCTTTCTTTTCTTTGCCTTTCTAGCAGGGCGAGCGGTTACAAGTAACCTGTGCAGTGCTACTGCAGAGCTGAGTTTTCTCGTCCATTCTCCAGTAAACTTTCGGCGACGCTTTGAGTTCAGGCTGGTGCACGCCGAGGGTAGAGAACGAGCAGGGAGGCATCTGATTGGTTCTTTCCAAGCGGACCGCAAGGCAGTGATTTGTAGACGTTTTTACAGGATTACAGCAGCTACAGTTGACGGATCTTTTCAGGTCCTTTTTCAAAGCTCATCAGTAATTGATCGCTTTTCAACCAATATAACAAATAGTGGATACTGGAGAATATCGTCCACCCTACCTTTAAATATTCTATATACTTTTTCCTTATGGCCACACTTGGGCTGCATACTGGCCCTCTTGTTGTTCTCCTGCTTGTGTATATTTTATTTACCCTCCAGTGAAACATAAATCACTGTTGCATGACTGGTGTTGAAGCGTACTGTACTCCTTCCTGCAGTCAAAAGCAGATCTGTGTTTTTCTCCCAGTCTATATTTGGTAAAATCAGTGAATTGCATCTATCTGTTTGACAGTTTATGGCATTACGCTCAGCATATTCAGCTCTAGACCAACGTACAGTTCCCGCCAGCAGATCATCGACCCCAAATAATCCCCCCGTGGATAGGCTTTTTAGTTCCAGCCAAGGACAAAAGACATCACATTTATTGGGCTAAATAAGAGAGCTGCTGCTACGTATGCAAATGCTCTGAAAATGTTTGGTGCCATTTTCTGCTCTGCTTTTGGCTCATATGCATAGAAACAGGAGGGATGTGTTTCATCTTCACTATCTCGGCGAGCTCAGGAAAACACATAGCTCATATTTATGGCAGGAAGGTCACCCCTCTCCAGTCAGAGATGTTTAATGTCCTTATTACCGGGCCTATCCACACACCATCTCAGTGTGAGATAACTCCACTCCTCTAACCGATGGCCTGTCACTCCCATGTGGGTATGAAAACAAGAAAAAAAAGAAATAGCAAAAGGGTGAATAAACAAAGCCCCCTGTCCGCTGAGCATCTGCACTCACTACCAAATCAATAACAAGTGCCAGATTAAATCACAGCACTGAATGACCCACTAATAAGAAGTTACATGTAGGCCTTGAACTGGGGAGTCTCGGGGGACGGTCAGCTTCTAATGAGTCCTGGATCTGACTGCAGATAGACTGACCGTGGATCAGATCTAACACACACTCAGACTTCAGACAAACTAAGTTCATCAGCTCCAAGAAGCTGATTCTTGACCAGCTCTGTATGATCCAGCCTCTGTTACAACTTTACAAGAAAAATTCAGTGATGACCCGAGCTGCAACGATCAATAAATGACCAGTAATTGATATTCATTTTGTAGTCAACAAGTGCCAAAGATGCGAGGTAAATATATAAATAAATACATCGCAACACAGGGAGGACCACAGCGATAAAAGTGATTTTGTTTATGCCCCCAAATCTTAAAAATGTTGTCCTCACAGCTCACTGATGTAGATCCCTCAAAAATACTAATCCCACAATGCAGTGCGTCACATTTTACCTACATTTGTAAATGAAAGTGCTGTGGCCCTACAACTGTTAGTGATGGTGCAAAATGATAATAATTCATAAGTATCTGAAAACTACGGAGGCCCTAAGGGGACATGGGGGAGAAAAAAATATGTACGGATGGAGAAAAAAAAGATAAATACTTTTGTGTTGTCCCGAAAAACATTTGTGTTCTCTTGCAAACTTTTTGTCCCCCCCTAGAAATATTTTGAGTGGAAAAAAGTACTTCCAGTCAAAACCCAAGGGCGAAGAAGAAGAGAGCGATCCAGTGTTAACACCGGACTCGTCCATCGCTGCTTGCACCTTTGTTTTGTCTTTATATTTGAGGCTAATCTCAAAATAAAATTCTATGAACCTCTCCCACGGGTGTGAGATCCCCATTGTTGTGGTTGTTTTACATTGACCTACTTTTTTTACTGACCAACTGTTCTACTGACTTTACTGACCTAAGTGTTTGCAAGATCACGCAAAAGAACATCTTAGATTTTCTCCCCCTCCGTCTCCCTTCCGGGGTTTCAAAGAAATCTATGTCTACTAGTCTGAGAGTAAACTATTTATGTAGTCTAGGAATGGATTTAGGGCACAGTCGTAGTGTTAGTCGTGAAATAACCTAAATAACCTAAATAAGTGGAGGGCAGCTAAGTTACATTTGCAAAGTCATTTTTGTCTATTCAACGGGTCACAGCAAGACGGGGGCTAATCACCTCTGATACAAACAGAGGGCATTATTTTATTCTGTGGGTGAGTTATCGAAATAACTGCAATGTTGTGAGGACCTTCTAGCAGGTCTTCTCTTCTGTCAGCATCCATCCAACGATTCCTCTCACGCTGTTTTTCTCTCCCAGTCTAAATTTGTTAAATCAGTGAATTGCATTTGTTTGACAGTTTACGGCGTTACGTTCAGCAGGTTCATCTCTAGACAAATATAATTATGCTAATTTCAGCATAACTTCAGCTGCCAGTATCACAGCGGACAGACCTTCAGGCTGTTTCCACACAGTGACTCTTGGTAGGAGTAAAGAATATGTGTGTGTTTTAACACCTTTTCAACATCTGGCACAGTGCAAAAACAAAGACTGGCTTAACTTTTCCAGCCGTTTGTGCAGCCAGCCCCTGGAAGTGGAAGACCAACTAGTGCTTTTTACGGATGAGTAACCTCACTTCAACTCGGCCCTTTTAGGCTGTTTGGTCAGCAGGCAGACTTTAATAGTTTGCTGTTCAACTTCAGAGATGTCCTGGACCAAATCCACCCACACCGCCTGGGGCCTTGTATGGATTAAGTAAGAATGACAACCTAGTCTCGACTTTCATGAAGTGTGTGAAATTGAGCTCAGGCAGGCCTGACAATTTCTCCCGCTCCCGTTACATAGATTTGAGGAAACAGTGGGGTGACATTGACACCGCTTCAAAGACTCAGTGATGAACATGATACTCATTTGTTTCTGTCAGTCAAAAAAGCTGCTGTGACTCGCAGCGGCACCAAAACCAAAACCCCCTTTTTTTTCTATTACTGCTGAACATCAAAGCAACAGCAGAGAGTACACAATATCCCCTCTCCCCCCCCCCCCCATTGTCTGTCACAGATGCAGACAGCAGCGAGGATGCACACATTTTTTGACGCTGGCTTTAAGAGAGGACAGGATGGAAGGAGGTTTTCTCATACTGCAGCTTAGGGATTTTGTTACTTCAAAAGGAAGCACAAATTGTGAGCTGGGGAAAGCTGTCAATGAGTGACAGTGTATAATCCAAGGTAGCAGCTAAAGGTTGTGGCTGAGGCTAATTGTTCACCAGGCAGCCACTCCCACTCGATCTCATCACGCGGATGTGGCTGCTGCGGTTGGTAGATTATGCGGTGAGCAGAAGATGACAGGGATTAAACTCAGTGAGAAGCATCGATTCACTGCTATTTAAAAGCTTTGCAGCTGCTTTCATTCTGTTAGACTGATAAGGTAGAACCTCCACCCTCCACCACATCACAGCACAAACACTGTCTGTGCAGCAGGAAGCTAAACGTGACCACTGGGAGGTCTCCAGCAAGCAACGAGCACAAAGGTAAAGCAGCAGCTGCAGGAGCTACTGTACTTCAGCTGGATCTGACATCATCAAACAGTATATACACTGATCAACCATAACATTAAGACCACTGACATGTGAAGTGAATAACATCGATTATCTGGTTACCATGGCACCTGGCAGTGGGGGGGATATATTAGACAGCAAGTGAACATTTTGAACCTTGAACTTTGTGTTGGAAGCAGAAAAAATGGGCCAGCGTAAGGATGTGAGCGACTTTGACGAGGGCCAAATAGTGCTGGCTAGACGACTGGGTCAGAACATCTCCAGAACTGCAGCTCTTGTGGGATGTTCCCGGTCTGCAGTGGTCAGGACCGACCAAAAGTGGTCCAAGGAAGGAGAACTGGGTCAGACCCGAGGCTCATTGATGCACGTGGGGAGCGAAGGCTGGCCCGTGTTGTCCGATCCAATAGAAGAGCTACTGGAGCTCAAACTGCTGAAGAAGTTAATGCTGGTTCTGATAGAAAGGTGTCAGAACACACAGAGCATCTCAGTTTGTTGCGTATGGGGACCGGTCAGGGTGCCCGTGCTGACCCGTGAGCATCAGAACTGGACCACGGAGCGATGGAAGAAGGTTGGCCCGGTCTGATGAATCACGTTTTCTTTTACATCATGTTGACGGCAACGAGTTGGAGGTGTTGACTCGGCCTCCAGATTCTCCAGATCTCGATCCAACGGAGCATCTGTGGGATGTTCTGGACAAACAAGTCCGATCCACGGAGGCTCCACCTCGCAACTTACAGGACTTAAAGGATCTACTACTGACGGCTTGGTGCCAGATACCACAGCAGACCTTCAGAGGTCTAGTGGAGTCCAACGGGTCAGGAGGACCTACTGAATATTAGGCAGGTGGTCATAATGTTATGGATGATCGGTGTATTAGATTAAGGAGAGACACCCCAGCTGAATACGGTAACAATTTGAACTAATAGATATCACAGTGAAACGTCCCCAGATGATTACTGACATTAAGATTACAAGCTTTATGAAATGTTGTATAAATATGCAAATAAGGCATTATGGTATTATACCCCCGCGACTTTCGCTTCCGGAGCAGAACTCGAAAACTATTTCACTTTCACATGTGAGCTAATAACAAGCTAGATTGTGATCAATAGACTAATTCCATTAGTTCCAAAAGGGCAAAACCTTTGGCCCTACTTTAGCAGAGGTCAAGCAGTGAGCGGGGGGGTATGTGGGTATTTTGCCTTGTTAAATATGTGCTAATTTGCAAACATTTCCAGAACAGAAATCTGAACACTGGATAAAGCCAGGCTCAAAATTCTTGTTTCATTTTGTTGACGTATTAGAGTCAAAGGTTTTTACTGAGGGGATTTTAGATATCTCTTTCTTTATCACTCCATAAATCAGTTAAGTCAAGTCAATTTTATTTGTATAGTCCAAAATCACAAATCACAAATTTGCCTCAGGGTGTCTTTAAAACTTAAAATCAGAAAATACTGCAGCCATAAAAAAAAAAAAATTTCAGAAATAAAATGTTGTATAAATCAGGCTATGAATGATAAATGAACACAGCCTCATGTAGAAACCTTCAGAATATAGAGAGGAATGAAACTGGACATACAACCATTCCCTCATTAACCAAGTGTTTCCCAATGTGTTGTGAAAATCCTCCATTCACATCCAGTCTTAGCAGGTATCTGGGTACTATAGTATAGATCTGT
Source organism: Sebastolobus alascanus (assembly GCA_916701645.2). Taxonomy (NCBI): domain Eukaryota; kingdom Metazoa; phylum Chordata; class Actinopteri; order Perciformes; family Sebastidae; genus Sebastolobus; species Sebastolobus alascanus. Next base: position 357,298 of record CAKAOJ020000369.1, read on the forward strand.
ATGTGCACTTCACACATCACAGTCATGTTTTAGATTTTAGATGAATAGTATTAGCTTCTTCTTTGGACCCCAAGGAGGCGTGCATTGGCTCAAATCTACAAAGAATGAATAAACAGAGAAGCAATCAAATTTGCGATTTCACACGGTGATTTGTTGTGATGTTTTTTTCATGAAATCACCAGAGTTGTTCACTCCAGAGATTTTTTTGCAGGTTTAGAGAGAAGAAGGTAGAGAGAGAAAGAGAGAGAGAGAGATAGCGCTTTGGGCCCATGCATGCGACACCCGGCGCTGACATTTGCACTGTTACTATGCAAATGCATTGGTGTGGAAGAGACACAGAAATGTCTCATTGGTGGCAGGCAGCTTAGCATCTGTAACCCGTGATATCCGCACAGAGCTGTGGGTGGAGACCAGCTCATCGGCTTCCACCACACACTCACTCTGCACGTCACATCTGAAGGATCCGTACAAGGACTGAGGTGATAATTGTAGAGCCTGACAACACCCTGACACTCCCTTTGAGTTTCCTTTATCAAACCCACTGAATCCACATTTAACACAGGTGCCCTCTATACATTGTGATATTGCTCCATCCTCAGTATTATCCGGTGTGTGTTTGAGGTGGAGACGGTGGGACCTAAACATCTTCTAATGTGTTGCCTCGGGGCAACACTTTGATGTGAGGCAGATCGAATGATCATCGGTGTGTGTGAACAGCTTTCCAATTATTTGGTTGGCATATTGTTGACGGAGGCTAGCAGTTTCCTCTGCCTCCAGCCTGTGAGCTAAGCTAAGCTAAGCTAAGCTAAGCTAAGCTAAGCACTTCCCAGACCTCTGGTCCATCCATCCATACTGGAAACACTGATTGATATTGATCTTCCACATCTGTCTCTGGGTTAGACGGCAAACAGGAGGATTTTTTGACGTGCACATGAAGAGAGAGAGAGGAAGATGTGTTTTGTGCAGATTGCAGTCATGAATGTTGTTAGTAGATCATGTACAGTTGTGTTTGTGTTTGCTCATACCACCTAGCAAGCCAAATCTCCCCAAAGAAAACTTTAATTTGAGCCTACAGTGCATTCTGCTGGATATATACAGCTGTTTTTCAGTTATCTGTAGCCATCAGCAGCAGGAATATGTGTTGCATTTGCGGTCTCCAGTGTTTTTTGATGCCCAGCCAACACAGAGTGGGTACCTTTATTAATTATTTAAAGGGCCACTCCTCCAATTGTAAACATTCAGACCAGTTTACACGATGTGAGGAATGCTAATGAGCCGGTATAACCCGGACGATGTCGCAGTGATGTCATCGTGTTTATCTTGGGCTTGGAGACTACAAATTTATAACAGACAGTCTGTGGGAGTGGAGAAAGACGCGGTTGTTTACCAGGCAGGGAGGGTTTCATGAAAGATGCTACTGAGTTGCATTATGGGAATTGTAGGATCAAGGGTTTTGGAGCTTGACCCAGATTAGGGACTAAATGTCTGGATAGCTCAGACTCTGCTGCTTCCATTTTGACCATTGGTTTTTAATCTGACCGCAACGTTATGGAATACTAAAATCACTGAAATACTCCATTAAATCTAACCCACATCTAACGGCCACGCAGATTCTACAGTATTAATCAACTAATTAAACAGACAGTAGCAATGGAAACACTATTGTTTTCAAAAATAACCTTGTTGACATCATGGAAACACTATATTTAGAATATTTTCACCGCTTTACCGCAACACATGTTGTATGACTTTGGTATTTTAAAGGGTTAGTTCAGATTCAACGAAGTCACACGATAACAAAACAAACTAACGAGGTAAAATTTGTGTTTTTGTAAATGGAGTATGGTGGCTTTGAAGAGGGAGTAGATAACGGCTTCAGTTGCCCATCAGAAAAAGCCGTCTGACTTGCGAGGTAAAGCAGTGAAAATATTCTAAACATAGCGTTTACACTTCAACTGATATAGATAATTTTTAGGTGTCTAAAATATCTTTTTGCTGGCAGTTCATCGCTTTGCTCCTGTCTGTTTCTCCAAACTGGGGGGGGGCGTGCTGACCGCCACCTACTGTAGGTAATACACTGACTATGGAGAAGTAAACCCACTTCAAAATATCCAAACTATCCCTTTAAGGTTGTAATGCTTCCATCTCAGTTACCTTGGTAATATAGCAGTAGGCCTACGCACCAGTAAAGAACAGGAACAGTTTTTTCTTTTTCTTTTTTTGTAATAACGGACATGAAAAGTCTTTTCTATTTCTATTTTCAAGGCTCTGTCCAGCCTTAGGTTCATTATACAGATAATATTATAGTATGTGCTAATCTAGCATAGACCAAGAGGAAAAGGAGGAGAGTGTAAAGAGACAGGAAGCGGCTGACAATAGGTGAAAACTGGGCCAGATGTCTACAGTCTTTGAGGGATTTTTTTGCCTTGTATTAATAATACATTTGATGTTGTCACATTCAAAAGCATATATCTTCCCTAGCCAGAAAACCTGCTGTTGTCGTTGATCTTCGGCATTTCTGTACTGCAATTTCTAGTTACTTCTCACTCAGTGAGAGCTGTATCTGGGATGAATCAGCCCAGCCGATGTGTCAGTCGAGCTCTATTGTCAGCTGCATCGTCCTTGCGGAAAACTTGCATTTGCAAGCAATGTACTGTATGTTCAGACGTGACGAGAGAAAGGTCAACACATGCAATTATTTATGAGGTACAAGAGTCACTGAGCTTCCTGTATCACATGTCTGTAGGAAACAGCCTGCTGCTTCTCTACATCTTTTCTAGCCAGCGTCCTCAGGAGTTCATTTCCAGCCTCATCATACTCCACGTCACCTCGTACTGACGGGGACGGGTGGTAAAAAAGTTTCCTGCGTGTTCTCCTGCCGTCTGATGTCAAGTTAAAGGAATTATGCTAAGCAGCAGGCAATTATGGTGATAATAATTAGCGGAGAAATCAGTTTGTTTCCATATTTAGACATGGTGAAGGGGGTGCTGATTGGCGTGACGAGCGTTACTCACAAACACACTCACTACCTCACCGTCTCACACACTGTAGGGCGGATCTGAAGGGATGGAGCAGCAGAAGCAGACGCTGGTATGGATTCACTCCCTCTTTTTAGTGTGAGTGATTGATGGGAAGAACAATTACGCTTAATTAACAGAGCGGAAACACAGAAACACATAGCTGGCAGTCCTGGATGCACCTCATTACACTTATGTGTTTCAGGCACTCCAGATGAGAGGAAATCAGTTGTGTCCAGCCATGTGACCACAGTGTCCACAGGCCGAGTGATTCATCACTGCTCATCCGTATGAAGCTCCCGGTCCTGAGGGAGGAGCTGTGAACTGTCTCCGTCCAGCAGGACAACCTCTACGGTCTGACGGAGATCCTGATATCTATCACAGCACAAATAATGCTGAAAGGAGACATGCTCTGTTGTGATGGGTCATTTTCATTTAATCTGTTATGACCAGAAGTCGAAACTTTGACCCTGTTCTGGGGTTTAGAAGTGGAAAGAGCATGTCATGAACATCCAATGCAACGCGGTCTCACGGAAAATAATTTAGTACATTAACTAAACAACCCTTTCTCCTAAACATTTACATTCCCATACAACTAAACTGCATCTCAGTTACGTTTTGAGGGAAATGTATTTCCTCGCTGATTACAGTCGCAGACCAAAGCGCAACAAAACTACTTGGTTATGTTTAGTAAAACATTTAGCTTAAAACTAGTACCATTAAATGTTTAATGTAACTTAAAATAAGTCAAAGTCGACTTTTGGTCATGCATAGTTTAGTGGTATGGGAACGTAATTTTGAGGAGACCAGGCTGAACTCAAGTACTGTATTTAGGGACAGTCTTGCATTTAAAATATGCTGCACACTGCCCAATATAAAATATGAATCAGTTTCGATTAGCACCTCCAGCAGCTGCAACATTGAAGTGCTGCTCATATGTGGATAACAATCAACATTTCTGAGACAAGATGACACTCGATTGTGCACAGGAGAAGTGCCACGGGCAGAGTCGTGGTAACAGATGAAAAATGAGAGCTGGAGTGGGAAGTTCCAACAGTGGCTCCTTTCTCACCTCCACACAGCTGGCCAATCACGGCGTGAAGTGGGTGTGAAAGTCGGATTGCGTGCGTGCCAGCAGGTGTTGTGCACTCAGGACATCATCTCTTTTCCTTGCAGATACAGTAAGGAGACAAACAACCTTTCTGTAGAAGGTCACAGCAGGTCACATAAACACACATTGATTTTTTTCTCTGTATCATTTGCATGAACAAAGTTACCTCCCCGCTGCACGTTCGTCTTCCAGCGGGTCGACACATCTTTCCTGTCCCCTCCTCTCCTGTTTCTTCATGTTGTTCTGACTGACAGAACCTTCTAGAGAAGAGTTCAATGTGCACACTGAGGTATTGACAATGCAGGCATTCAGGAGTTAAATTGCCCAACTCGACAATGTAAGTGCAAAAGCAAAGCATATGCATACACACACTCATGGTGAGCTGCCATGTAAGGCTGGCCGGCTCATCGGGAGCTTAGTGTCTCGCTTGAGGACATTTTAAAAAGTCGACTGGAGGAGCTGGGGGTTCGAACCGTATATTGTTGATTGCCTGATGATCACCGTCACCATATCACTGAGTGATATATAACTAACACACTCGTGATGGAGATGAATGCGTCTCCGTTGTAAATCAGCTCTGGCAGGTCGTGTGCAAAGGTTTGCTTTCCTCTTGGCTCTGAGGACTGTCGACTGAGAGAGGAAATGAGAGACTGGAGCCCTGTTGAAAGGCTGGATGCTGAGTTGTGGATCATTAGTATTCATGGGAAATGTGAAAGAAACAAAATTTGGACATGCTAATCCTTAAAAAACTATAATTATCCTCAGAGACAGCGGGGCTGTGATTGGTGCAGGAGAGGAGGGATTTAAGTGGCAGTTGGATTCTTTACACTCAGCACTGTGTCATGTGTGAGACATCCTGGAGCTCCTCCACGTCTGGCAGAAAGCTGTCCTGATGTGATGAGGTCAGGAGGCTGACGTCAGACCTATCACAGGGGAGAAAAAAAGCTCTGGTTGCCACCAGCAACCGCATCCTTTAGAACAGCTGTGGATTATGGAACTTGCTCTTCTGCAGTCTGGCGCTCCGGAGGGGGATGATAGCTGTCTGCTGTGCAGCTCTGATGGATTCATCGTGGAGGAAACAGGAAGTGATGACTTGAGAACTAAAGAAACTTCTCAAGCATGTTATAAAATGATTATAAAAAAGCATTTTGGAAAAGTGTGATAGCTCAAATCTTAAAAAGATATGTGGTGACAGAGAAATCAGATGTTCAGTTGTAGCACTTAATCTTTCAATCTAGAAATTACTTAAATATATAGAACCATCCAACATACAGCAGATTGGCTTCCACAGCAACTGGTATTAACATATGACCTGTATCTGGATAATGACATCTGATTAAAAGCTGTTTCTCACCAGTGCGATGCGAAAATGCGGAAATCTGCATGCAAATTTTCTGCATGACAACTATTATCCACGTTTCCAGTCTTTGGGCTGAGCTAACTAATCAGCTGTTGGCTTTAAACTTAATGCACTTTTCGTGAATGAGGCCCGATGAGTTTCCTCCTAAATAGAGCCGCGTCCACTCCACAAAACAAAAACCTATCCAGACAGAGACATGTCAAAAGGGCTAACGTTAACTACACAATATATAAACTAATCGGATCCCAAATTTGTTGTTAATGCTAGCTGTTGTTGTGGCTAGCCCCGTTCCGTGACCAATATATAACGATCTCCTTTATTTGGTTGTTGAGGTAGTCGTTGTGGTGTCGTACAATATTGGATGTTGAGAAGCCAAGCTAGCTATGACCAAAGACGCTTGACCGTCAACATATGTTTTGAATAAATTAAATGAAAGAAAATTGAGGTCCGTCCGAGCATTCATATGAACCCACAACATCAGTTTTTCTAAATTTCCATGCAAATTTTTTAGGACGAAAATCTGTGCCTGGTGTGAAGCAGCTTTAAGGACTCTTGTATTTACACCTGTGTATTGTTCCTGCACTGCTTCTGCATCTCACTCTGCTTATTATGGTTGGAGCTGGTGGTCAACAAACATGGTGCATCATGTGCTCTCTTTGCACATGTCATTTACATCTATTACAATTGTAGTTACACTTCCTGCAAAACATATTTGGCAAACAAATTTATTATGCATTTTTTTTGTCAGGGTTGAATTCAAGGTTTGTGCTTCTCAGAACTGAGCGTTACTCTGTTGGGTTTATTTCATTGCAAGAGTTGTTATAGACTGAAAACAAATATAGGTTTCCAATCTTTTATATTTGGCTGTTGAGTAAACTGTCATTTGTGAATTATAATATCACGTTATTTATTTCAGTGGTTAGATTTCTGGACATGTATTGATTTTTTCCAGAATCAATACTTGACCTTTTTGTTATCGTTCATCTCATCCATCATAAACACCAATATAGATTATTGTATACGCTAACTGCATCTCAAATACAGCTGATGAAATTGGAAACGTACACGCCTGTGTAATGAGCGAGAATGGTACACAAGGACAAACTGAAATAATATGAACAGAGCTGATTAAAAAGGATTAAATTTAAAAGAAATGTAATTTCATAGAATTCTTGCAGTGTCTTAGGTGGTGCATTTAGAATATAATGCTCGTTTTAATCCACTCTTTGCTGCTCTATATCGGTCCATGTACGTAATCCTTTTCTGCATGTGAGCTTTTGCTTCAGCTGCTGAAAATAGCCTCGCACTCCCTACTTCCCTTTGGAAACGGATGGTGGAAGAACTGTGCCACATCTCCAGCACACACAGTCAAGTGCATGAGTCACGGTAGCCCAGTGGATCAATGTGGCAGAGCTTTGGGTGAGAGGATTTGTCTGTAAAAGGCACCCTTACTCTGTGATAACCTCTCTTTTCCTTACATCAGTCAATGGGAATGAAGAGGACTTTTACTTCCATGGAGCTGTTGGAGCTGTAACTCAACTGTATACACTTTTAAAACTTGAGCTTAGAAGTGATCTCTTTGCATTTTGGGGCAAAATAGGTTATATACTGCTAATTTCCTATGCCAAATATGATCGGAAAGGAAATGTGATTGTTGCCTGGATTTGTTTATTAGAATGAATTAATATGTCCAGTTTCAGTTCCGAGGTGATACAACAATAATCAGAATCTGGTTTATTGCCAAGTATGTTTTCACATACATGTAATTCACCGCGGTGTATTGGTGCATAACATAAACATAATAGGAGAAAATTAAATTAAAAATAAAAGCAAAAAGTGTTGCGAAAAATCAAGAAATGTGAATATAAAATAGAAGAAAATTACAAAAAAAATATGAATAAATATACTAATGTAAAACAAAAAAAATACAAATATGTATGGTATATCTGAACCTCTGAGACCCGCGGAATCGCCGACCATTCTAACCGACATTACTGTATTTAAGTGGCTGTAGTGGGTTCAGTCTTAAAGCTAGAGTGAAGTTATATGAAACTAGAAGACCTAATGAATCCATTGGTACCAACCATGTCATGCTAGCTCGTCGGGAAGGAGGTTAAATAACGCTCCAAAGTTAGGCTAAATTTTGGAAAGGGGAAAAACTGGCACAGCCATTTTCAAAGGGGTCCCTTGACCTCCGACCTCCAGATATGTGAATGTAAATGGGTTCTATGGGTACCAACGAGTCTCCCCTTTACAGACATGCCCACTTTATGATAATCACATGCAGTTTGGGGGAAAAAAACATGCAGAATAAATTTGTTATTTTTGCCTATTCTAAAAATGGTGTATGCGAATATTTCTGCATAGTCCCCATAGGAGCCATTTCACATAATGAAATTAAATTTTACCTCATTGTATAAAATGACCTGTGGTGACCTCTAGGATAATCACAGCCTCATGAAACTTTACAGCCACAAACTAGAGATCTAGAGCATTCAGAGGATGGATGGATCAAACTAGAGACCTAGAGCATTCAGAGGATGGATGGATCAAACTAGAGACCTAGAGCATTCAGAGGATGGATGAATCAAACTAGAGACCTAGAGCATTCAGAGGATGGATGGATCAAACTAGAGACCTAGAGCATTCAGAGGATGGATGGATCAAACTAGAGATCTAGAGCATTCAGAGGATGGATGGATCAAACTAGAGACCTAGAGCATTCAGAGGATGGATGGATCAAACTAGAGACCTAGAGCATTCAGAGGATGGATGAATCAAACTAGAGACCTAGAGCATTCAGAGGATGGATGGATCAAACTAGAGACCTAGAGCATTCAGAGGATGGATGGCTTTCCTAGCTAGATTGACAATAAGGGGGTTTCTGAGCAGTTTACACAACACAATTGCTCGCTATCCAATCGCTGAAAAATGCAGAAATCTCCAAATGTCAAAAGTTTTTGATCCCAAAATCACAGCATTTCTTTTTCTATGGTGTTCCTCAAGGTCTTGGTGTCTTAATGTGGTATTTTGGAGGGATAATTGATCATTTTTATCAATTCTCCAGTGGTAAAAAATGGTTAAATTTAGCACCAAATCTGTGTGACAAATGGTATCAACCCAATAACTTACTCACTGAAATGCTTTTCAAACTAAGGTTCTGTAACCTAGACGTCTAAAAACCAAACCTTGCTCAGTTATAATCAGGATGTCTAGATATCATTTTGACCAAATGAGCACATGAATTCTCCTCTCCTGAACAGACTGCTGTGGGAGTGTGAATATGTGGCCCAGTGTAGTGAGGCAAGGTGTAGCTCAGTTGACTCTTCCTCGATAATTAATGGTTAAAGAACACTACAGTATAATACAGTGGAGGTGTCTGTTAGCATTAGCTGTAGTATAGGAGGTCTGGAGCAGAGCCAGCCTTGGCTCATGTTGCTTGTCTCTTCAGGCAGTATGTGTAGATATACAGTACAGTGTTTCAACAGCTCTGCTGCTGCTGCCAAGTTACAGTACGTGCACGGTGCTGCACGGCTCCAGATCCTCTTTGTCTCTTTCACTCAGACACAGGATGGAGAATACAGAGTTATTTTACTTTGATCAGTGTGATCAGAGCTTGGCAGTTCATCTGTGATGCGTCATACAAGGACGGACAAATCCCTTTAGCAATATGTATGTGTGTGTGTGAGTCACGTTGACTAACGCCACGGCCAGACCGCCCGCATGAACAGCGCGTGGCGGCTGCGTGATTCATGCGTCGGGTGTTCACACCAGCCGTCAGCTCTTTCTTTCTAAATAGAGTTTGCCTTTCATAATGGCCATTTCATTTCATTATAAATGTCATTTATATTTATTTTAGACAGAGAAAGGTTAAGAAACGTGTGATAATTTGTAAATAATAGTAATAATCCAGAATTAAAACCCCGTACTGTATTCATTCACGGAGCTCTCCAAGTCACTGCATGTTCTACAACACTGTCCGGCACATATTTCAGAATAAGAGCCTCGTGTTAACAAATGAAGGAATTCTGTCTACAGAAAAAAAAACGCTTGAGGGCTTTTATTTTGAAATGAAAGCAGGAAGTGTTGATTTAAAAATAAATCTTTACTTTTTTTCATCTCCGTAACATTTTCTACAGATAGAGACATGTAAACTGCAGTAATGTTGCTGATATGATGTCAATATAAAGACAATAGATCACCTTCACTGTCTGTTGTTGAGTCTCATGTGGACTGTGTGGCTGCTCTGATCTGTTAACCCGGACGCCGAAATAAAAACCAACAGATAACGCAGCCGCCACGCGCTGCTGACGTTACCGGTGTGGCCGAGGCTTTAAAGTCTGTGTAGTCCGCATGGGTCGGCCTCATAGACTGTATGTAAGAAGAAGAGTCACCATTGGTTTGTGGACTACGGCTTTGAAGCCTCGAGTTTCGGCCGTCGCGAGTCAGAAGTGACACGAGAGGGTGGAGCTAAGTACAAGCAAACGCTGAATAAGACATTTTTAGGCGAACAAAATTTTACAATAAACTTAGGGTTAAAGTTGTAGGACGAAAACACGGACAACTCCCAGACCGGACAACGCCGTGGTAGCGACCTGTCAATCACAAGGTAGCCCCGCCCTTAAGCATCCCCTGCTTTATGGTCTATTTGACTCTAAATGGGACCATAATTTACTAAATGAACTTCATGCTGTATTGAAGAAGACTTGAAACTAGTGATTGAGACCATAAACTCATCTTTCCGCGTTGCCTTCACTTTTCAGACCTGGAGGTTTTCATTTTTTCCTAGGGGTCAATATGTTTTCATGTAAGGTTATTTGTCAGCAGTCTAAATGTCTAAAAACGAATGCATGAAGCATACATTACATCAGTCTCTTTAGAGGGTACCCTCTGGCTGCCGGGGCCCGAGGCAGAGCCGAGCTTTGACTAACATCTTCTTTTTTCTGCATGGTAGAAATGCCTCTGAAACAGCATTTAGAAAATCATGGCACAGAGCACATGGAAATACAACATGCTAAATCTGACACACAACACATGTTATGTAACATGCCATAATATGACATGCAAAGAAAATTGGTTCTTATTTGCAGCATGGGTCTGAAATAACTTGCCGGCTGAGTGAATTTAGTTTCCTCCTATTTGCACAGAGCCGTGAGTAATTGGAAACTGAAAGTCCCATCTCATGGTTGTCTGCAGCAGCACTTCACAGGCTTCAAAGCACTGCCAGGCTACACCTCACAGAGACACCCCCCCCCCCTCCCTGTCTCCATTCAGCAGCTCCTCTCCGGGACAGACAACATCCTCCTCCACCCCCCCACTGACTGCACAGCACAAAGCTGCGTATTTATGATCAAGTGATAGGCTAAACATTGCAGTCCGTCACATCATCTGTCCTCTCTTTTATGCTCGGAGCATCTGCGTGGGCATGCTGCAGGACAGGAGTCCACAGTCGAAGCAGAAGCTCAGAAAAAACAGTAAACACAGCCATAAAATTGGCATTAAATGCCTCATTTTCTTCTAAAGTAGGACACTCTGGTGGAGACGTCAGTTTAAGATAATACACCTCAGTTTGTTTGGAGGGAAAGGATGCATACAGATCTGCTGAACTGATCATTATCGTGAGCACCAGTCATACGTATTGTCTGAGACTTGAAGGTAATTCAATAAGAAAATGATGATAATGTTTGGACAACATATTTGCTTTTCCTGTTCTCCTGGTCACCAAAACTCCTCCAGTCAAAAGAATGTGATAGATCATTCCTGCTTCCCACAATCCTTCCCTGCACTAATATTTACTGACAATGACCTCGATTTGATGTTGATATGTAGCGTCGCTGCTAACTTGAATGGTCCTTATCGTTACTATGGGAACAATTTGCATCTCATCATCTAAAAGCTACATCAAAGTCTCAATGTGTCCCAATATTCCAAACCCTTGGAAGGAATCTGACAGACTGTCCTCCCCGTATAGGTCTTCTCTGCAAGCAGCTGATTACGACACATTGGCCGTAGTAATTATAGAGGAAAGTCAGGTGACGTAGTATAAAGAGCGACAAAGGCCTCGTAGTGAGGAGGTCGGGATGGATGGATGGGTCAGGTTGAATGTGATGGTCATTCTTGCAAAACGTTGGCCTTTCAAAAAAAACTAATTCTTTTACTTTTAATATTCCTGAATGTTAAGAAGAAAAACAGCCTCAGTTGTTTGTTAAAATGCCTTAATACGGCATGTGTTTAGTTTCCCTAAGGAGCTACTAGGAGCTGTCTGTTGTCTTTCAGTAGCAAACGCGGGATTAAGGACCTCGAAGCCTCATAAGAAATGGATTGGGGTACATAGATGGGTCAACAAATCCTTGAACTTTGACACGAGTTAACGTTCGTTTCCCGTGTCCTACCGAAAGTCATGAAAACGATCATTCAACCTGTTAAATCCAAACCCCTAACCCTTACCCAGTTTAATCTAATCAAACTTTAACTATAGCAGTGGTACATCAGGAAGTCGTCATATGCATCTACTTTTTTGGAAGGTTATTTCCCCGTCGATAGGGGCTGTTTTTAAAGAGAAACTACGTCTTGTTTGGAGGACGGTTTCATCAGAAGCAATACCTTTGTTCAAAATGTGCATGATTTACATGATTTGTGGAAGGTACCCACTGTTTTTGACAATTTTTGCATGGTTTTACTTGAAAGCATCCCCTGCTTTATGGTCTATCTGACTCTAAATGGGACCATAATTTACTAAATGAACATCATGCTGTGTTGAAGAAGACTTGAAACTAGAGATTGAGACCATAAACTCATGTTTACAATGTTTACTGAGGTAATAAATCAAGGCTCATTTTCTCATAGACTTCTATAGAACCAGAGGAGTCGCCCCCTGCTGGCTGGTAGACAGAATGCAGGTTTAAGACACTTCAGCATTGGTTTCATTTTACAGACCCGGAGGTTGCTGCCTGCATCAGACCAGGTAAAAGCTGCATTGCCACTGGGTTGCATAAACATAATGTGTGGTTCAGTGATAATTTCCAGTTATTACAGGATGATACAGCATCCACTTTGTCGTCATTCTCCGGTTGTAGTAGACGGTAAAGTTGTGTAGTTCCAGTACGAGTGTGTCCTCCATACATTTAATGCTGCATCTGTTTGCGGCAGTGGATGATGAGCCTGCACTGCATTTTCCTCCCATGAAGTCCTCGCTAACCGTTAATCCATTTAGTCACATCACAGAGCTTCTGTATCCAGCAGCTCAGAAATCCTCTAGTCATTTACCCTGACTGAAAGAAGAAGAAGAAGAAGAAGAAGAGAGGGAGCTTAGCTTACTATGACCAACTGCCACACAAGATTTCACAGTGCACCGCCACATCCTCCTACTTTACTGTAATTAGCTCAAAGTTAGCTGCTCTCCTCTCTCCTTCCATCATGTGACACAGAATGCATTTACTCTCTGTTAAAGTCACTATTTTGTTGATTAATCTCTTTTCCAGAGCAGCACCAGATGGATTAGCTCCTTGTTGACATTGCAGGGGGAAAATCTGGAATATGAAGCATCAACGAACTCACTTGGAAACTTTGTACAGGTGTGGGCTGCAGGTTTCTCTCTCTCCTTGCTCATCACCTGTGATCACCCTCAGCTGTTGATAATCAGCCTGCTGGGAGGTTATATCAGCAGGTTGGCTGCTCAGTTAGTTGTGTGTCTGCAGAGGGTCAACACCTTCAGTTGTCCCTCTGGGTTTATGTTGGGTTGTGGGTTTTGATTGTGAGTGTGCACATCTTTAGCCAGCCTCTACTTCTCTTTTGTGCCTCCCAACTTACATTTCATGATGGTCCGATACCTTTTTTGTTGGTCTATCATTGTTGGTAGATTTTTATTATTATTTCTGTGTGCAGTTTATTTATTTCTGTTAGTTTCCCAGTAGCGACCCCTGTCATTCAGGTTTTTGTTTTAGTGGGAAACGTAACATAACCCAGAGCATGATTTTCCCTAACCCTAACCAATCAGTTAGCTCTGACCCACAGGCTCCTTTTCCAGCTCGCCTAATAACCAAATGGACCCTCCCAACAATAAAGTGCACCTGAACACACCAAATAAATGAATTAACTGTATTTACTAATATATACAAAATACACATGACTATACAGTCTAAAACAAGTTAACTAGGAAGTATTATAAACTTAAGAAAAATCAAACAATCCCAACTAAACAAAGAAACCCCCCACCCCCCTCTCTTCCCTGCCACTTGGTTTGGTCTAACTATGTGATTGATGGCAGCTGGAGACCTCAGAGAGAGAGTGAGAAGTAGTTTACCAAAATAAAAGCACAATATAAGCATAATCACTTCCTGTATTGGATTGTTTTGTCCAACTTTACACCGTCACTGTGCATGTGTGTGTTCTTTCCACCTTGAGTGAGGGAGATGCTTTCCAGCTCTCTCACTAAACCTAACCAAACCTTAGCAGGAAACGGTGATTTGGAAGACAAATAATGTCGTCCATGTGACAGGTGGGTCAGATCAGAAATCAACTTGTGTGTTAAAGGTAATGAAAAACAATGGATTCTGTCATTTAGTTTGGAGACCTTGTTGGAAACCACACAGTTTAACCAGGCCAGCCGAGAGAAATGAAGAAATTAAAGGTTACCCAAATCCCATGAGAGTATTTGTATGATATGGTTTCTACTGTAGATACTATATTTACTCACCTTTGCCAAAAAGACGGCAAACAGGTGTTGCAAATTTCAACAGCCTGGTTTAGGCCTCAAAGAAAAATATTTACCAAAAACCAAGGTTTCATAAATCCATCCATCTCTCACTGTAATCAGATTACCTCTGAGTGGAGGCCAGTGATTTAAGTGACATATGAGCACTAAGTGAAACAGACCTGACACCGTAACAGATCGTATAAGCTGGAGCTCTAATGAGCAAGCCGTGTCGCCTCCAGGCTTTACACCGAGCCCTGTTTGTTTATTTACCTGCATATTCCAACAAGAACCACGTCGGTTGGATGAACAAACAATGCAACAATACCCAGGAACACTTAAATAGCTCCGGCACATTTTGCTGTCACTACTTCTTTTTAAGCTCCATTATTCACTTCCATGCAACTGTAATTAAAGTTGGTTTAAAATGAGTCGGTATATAGGGCAGATAAGAGAGGGTTGTGTGTGTGTGGGTGGACAGATGTTGAATGGAAGCATCACATAAGCCAGTCCCACAGCTCGGTGCAGTGGAAGGACTGTGTGTCCAGCTTTAGAGCTGTGAGGCGTCGGGGTTTGTCAAGTTGGCTTCTCAGCACTGCTGCTTATCTCCTCGGTGCACGTGGGCAGCTCCACAGTCTGAGGAACCAAGGTCATCTCCCTTCTCTCTCTCTCTCTCTCTCTCTCTCTCTGGCTCGTGAGAATAGAAACACAGTCCTGCTCAGATAGTGAAGCATGTGCTGACAAAGGACAAGCTGCTGGATGCTGAGAGAAAAGACAGAAAGTGTTGTTAGACCCGTCAAGGCGTCACTCCTCACCTCGGTTCACCTCTCTTCACCCCAGCATGTGTTTGATGTACCAACCCAGTCTCAACTCCCATCTCGTCAAATATACAGCAGATGCTCGGTCTGATACCGCCGCACCCTTTACTGTCTTTATGAGACGCACCAGGCTTTTAACTAACTCCGATGTAAACCCATCAACGTGATTATTAGATGGTCAGAGCGACTGACGTAGTATAAAGAGAGAGGAAGGACTTTGCTGTTCGTATCCCGTGTGAAATGACGACTATGTTGACTTATTTCATCATACTTTTGTTATGTAAAGTACATACTCGACTAACTTAGCCTAAGTTAACAAGCATACTCGTCCTTTCCTAAACCTAACGAAGTAGTTTTGTTCCCTTAACCTAACCAAGTGAACCTAAAAACTAAGTAAAGCTGCATTGGGAGTTTATTTTGAAAAGACGCTGATTATGTAACAAGTGAAAACTGACAGGTCCAAAACTGACGCTATAGGGTTACCTAGAGCGTCGTTTCTACACATGACTGTATCATGTTTGGTTGGATGTGCACTGTAAATGATAAACATGCCAAACAACAAACCGGGACCAAGACATATGGAGGATACATCATGTTTTTTAGGTATGAATCTCATTTTACTTTTACAAAGGAGAAAAAAAACTGCTTACTACAAATGTTGCATCTCACCACAGCGGTCACCTTACCTGCAGAAAAGAGCAGCAGGTGTCAAACAAAATGAATGTCGTCGTGCATCCAGGTCACCTGACCAGCAGGCAGTCATTGGCGTGGCAGCGGGAACGTCTGTTTCTCAGCTGTCTGTCAGCCTGCTTCCACCCACAGCTCCACCGGGTGAAAACAAGCCGTAGTAGTAGTTCTGCTAACAAACCAAATCACGAGTTTTTCTGCATATAGCATGAGAGAGAATTTGCTATAAAAATAGAAGAATAAATTCTGGGTAAGTCTGTTGAATTGTTGAATTGACTTCAAACAGGAGCTGGCATACGGGTGGGAGTCTCTCTGTCAAAAGCAGAATCTTTTCCTCACTCTTGTTTGTTGGTCCATCCCACTCATATCAACTCTCTCCGTCTGCCTTCTCCTCCTCCAGCTTTACTCTGGCTCTCTCCCTCCCTGCTTTTGGAACGAGACAATTTCCTCTTTAGAGATATAAGCAGCAGTTACAGCCAGAGCTTCAAGCCTCCAGAGACTAAGGCTGTATTCCAAACCTCATACTAGTAGTACAACCTCATACTATACTAGTAATACAACCTCATACTATACTAGTAGTACAACCTCATACTATACTAGAAATACAACCTCATACTATACTAGTAGTACAACCTCACACTATACTAGTAGTACGTACTGATTTGGCCAAAATGTAGTATGTAGTATGCGAACAAAAGCAAATCTCCAGTATGGCAAAAATACCAGGATGTCGTACTGATTCGGAAAACATTTCCAGTCTGCATCGGACCAGTCTACCTCGCATATTGTATCCCACAATGCAAAGCGCTGGACGGTTACAACAGCTGCAGCCAGCATCGGCTTCACCTCTCCGACCCCGGAGGTTTCCTCCTGGTCGGAGTATTTGGCATCTCATCTGTTGTTTCTGGAGTTTGGTCTTTACAGACAGAGTTTCTCCAGTTGTCAGGGAATCGTAGATGTTCAAATTCCCTTTTTTTTTTCAAAGCACTTTAAAGACTTCTCATCCATGTTGGCTTAAAGGTCAAGAATGAACACTGAAGCATATCCTTTTGGAGTAGATCAAAGATTACAGGAAATGTTTTATACCTCTTTTATATCGGAGTATTTGAGGTTTTTCTAGTTTGCTTCCCTTGTGAAAAGGACAAAATTCCGTTGTAAAGTGATGTTAACTTCAGCTACAGAGATCTCTTACACATCGTTATATAATATGACCCTGCACATGTGCTTTAGGATTAACTGCATGTAAAACAAATACAAGGATGGTTTTATTTTAGAAACCAAGACGTTTGAACAGCTTCTGCACTTTCTTGATGTTGGACACTGTAAGGTTGGCCTCTGCCATTAACTCTCATCTTTCAACTTTTTTCTCAACTTTACACTAAAGTGTTTTTATGTTTGTAAACCAGCTTGGAGACTGTGGGCTGTAAGACGATTTTGGCTCCGTGCCTAATATACAGTCATTACCCTATAGTGCACTGGCCCATAAAGCCTTTTCACATATACAATCGTTAGAAAAGGAGTGGCTGTAAGACGCTGAATACATTCACTCTGAAATGAGTCTCTATGATCAGAATTTGATCCAACATGCAGACTCTAGTGAGCATGCTCTGTGGGCCAAAAGACAGCGGAGTGAGGAAACCTGTGGATGTAATCAGTGAGAAACTTTCATAGGAACGAATGGGGCGTCGTCTTTGATTGCAGCATCCAGTTCTCCCAAATACATCCATTCCTTTAAGGCCTTTGTCATTTCAGTTTATACTATCCTTTAGTGAAGCTGGAGTCTCCATGCCTCCGACGGGTGTAGTAATGTCTATGGTGACGACACCATTATTAATCAGGCGCCTTTCAATCTAGAAATAAGATCATGCCAAAGACACATTTCTCCAGTAATTGATGACAAATAATGATCAGTAACTGAACTTTAGTAGTGCATGAACCCAGCACGCCCTACCATAGGCAGTTACATCCATCACATCATCATCAGTTCATCTCCTCTGAGAGCTGAGAGGGAAAGTGTATTTCTTTGCCCTCTGTCTCCTTAATCTATCTCTCACAATTTAAGAAGTAATTACTTTCACCATCTTCCACATGCCGCTTTCATCCCGCCACTGTTCCTCTCCTCTCCTGCACTCCTGTTAGCGCCAGCCGGCTTCCTATTAAGATAAAAATCACTGACGTTATTCCAGACGTTCTTCAGCGACGGGATGAGCAGCGGAAATGGAAGCACTTCAGGCCTTCAGGTTCAGGATAGATTAATGGCAAAAAAAAAGAAGAGGATCCTCTCAGGAGCGAGAGTGTGTATTTGCTCGTCCTTGAAGACTAGTTTGATTTCAAGACTTTAGTGTTAAAAAGTAAGGCCGTTTTGGTTGTTCTGCATTTGTGATGGCAGGCGGTAGCAGGAGATTTAGAGTTGAGATATAGATGAGATGTAGGGTTAGAGTAAGGCTGTTCTCATACACTGTTTAATGCACTGTAATTTGTATATATATATATATCCCACAAAATCAATACACACATGCATCCTTGAAAACATGGACTCCCCTGTTGTCCAGTAGCATTTCAATCAGGAGAGACCCCGTATCGAATGAACAATAATTTATTACATGGTGCATGATAAGTAGAATAGTGCAAAGTCTTACGTAGTATATCAAAGGCGGTAGTGATGCCGTGGTACTATTAGGTATATTCCCCCCCGGTGTCTAGACGCTGGTGGTGGTGGTGAAGGGAGTAGCTGAAGATCTGATGAAGGGATGCGGAGCAGCACTGGGTTCTGAATATGATGATGAAGACTGGAGGTGATGGGTGGAGGCGGGTCGCATCGGTTCACACTGACATGACAACTGACAGCAGCAGAGAGGAGAACAGTTTTAAAATTCGATTGCAGCGATATGATTGGCTCAGGGAGATCGAGCCGTGCTAACATCTCAGTGCTAATGCAGGAAGTAGTGTGTAGGGAAACAGGAAGTGGTGGTGGATGGGAAGTGTAGCACGTCTGGATATCAAGCAGGAGACAGTTACCGCGATCTTTCAATAATCTTCTCGGTATTTGGCCGTCTCCATCTTGTTTTTTGCAACCAGAAGTGACACGAGAGGGTGGAGCTATAAGTACAACTGAACTGTGACTCGTATCAACTGTCCAGAGAAGCAGCAGTTTGTCCCACCCAGCTACCGCCGTCAACTGATCTATACGTCCAACACTTTGGTCCAGAGTAAGATCTAACTACCCTCTAGATCGCCATGAGATTTGGTATGGATATGTATGATCCCCAGAGGATGAACCATAATGATCATGTTGATCCCCTGACTGTTCCTCTATCTATCCCCACCATCAGGCTAAGATTTCCTCTAGGTAGCAGGACAAAGGTCTTTCTAAACTCTCTGTTTAGGCCTCTTTTACATCAATGATGAATAGGGTTTCCTGCTTTGGTGAGATTGTTCTGCGGTCTGTGTGTGGTTATATTCTGACCCTGATTTTCTGAGACAGTGAAATCATTTTAAACTTGGTTTCACCTTTTGCAAAAGGATGCATTAATGTATTTAAAGTGAGGAGCGGGGATGTGCGGGTTAACCAAAGCCATCATGTCATTTCCTCTTTCTGTTCCTATCGCTGCTTAAGCTCTCAGCTCCGCACATCCTCTTCTAAATGAGCGACGCTTTCATTTCCATGCTGGGAACGTGTAGACCTGCAGATATTAATGGCTAAGAGCTTTTAGTATCTCTCTCTCTCTGTCCTCCAGCTCTGCCTTTCTCTGTTTTCACCACCTCTCCCTCCTCACTCCTGCTTCCCGTTCTGCCTTTGAATCATTCGAGCAGCTTTCGGGGTCCAGGCTGGAGCGTCCCTCGCTCAACAGCTTGGCACCGGTCCTGGATAAGATTAAGAAAATCTTCTCTCTCAAAATAAATGCTGAGTCACACAAGTCCCATTTTTATCGGCGGTGCCAGCGGAGCGGCCCGTCAATGGGATGCACAACAGCCATTAAGACAGCGCCGTGCAAGAGCAACACTTTAATGACGCTGTGCAGTGATTGGCTATCAGCGCTTCGGCTCCATCTGCAGCGAGCAGTCCTTTACATGGAGGATCATATTGTATATTAGCAGATGAATATGTCACACAGCTTGGCAGGGGAGGGATTCAGCTTCCTGAGGCACCAGATTGGAAAATTTCCTTTTTCTCTCTCTGCCAGCAGGTCTCTATCTCTGTTTTATGATCATCAAATGCTTCGAGATATAAATTAATTTAGCAGAAAGCGGCTGATTTCCATCCCTTTGATTGTAGCTCCTGACCTTGATTAATAAAAATCGTTACCCTGCTCATACTGTTTGTGCTGGATGACTAAGATCCTGTACTGATGCCAAGCATATTCATCATTAGTTAGTTGGGACTAAGGGGGACAGTGTTGGTCAGTCTGTGGTTCCACAGTTATTAGATATCTGCACAGCCGCTGCTCAGATGCCATGACATTTACTGTATGCATGCTCCCCAGGGGATAAATTAATTCCTTTAAAAGTCCTAGTAAGGGTTAAATCAGCAGCAACTGGACTTGGTTTAGATTCTTGAAGATGTTTCACTTCTCATCCAAGAAGCTTCTTCAGTTCTGGATTGGATTCTTATGAACTGAAGAAGCTTCTTGGAAGTAAAACGTCTTCAAGAATCTAAACCAAGTCCAGTTGCTGCTGATTTAACCCTGACTCGGATACCATGACCTGGATGACTGGGAACCTTCACAAACATCTTCCTTTAAAAGTGCCGTCCATTGTTTTTTTTTTGTACGCTTAATTCGCACGCCAGTATATTTTTTCAAACTATTTGTCATGAATATTTTCATTCACCATGCAAATATTAGGCGGCTAAAAATTGATGTACCTTTTCTTTCTGTACAAGGTCAATTTTTCTGAGCTTTCGCAGCGCAAATAAAAGCATCAACCAATCAAGTTGTGCGGAACGGGTTGAATTGCACCTAATATTTATGAAACAACAACACAGAGGCTCCGTGGTATGAAGACGACAAATTGTAAAGGACCAATATGTAATATATTTACTGTAATAAATCCTAAAATGACCAAAAATATGTCATCAGAGATTAAGGAGACATGCTAACTTGAAATACCGGCTTCTCCAACAACACTGCTACAGCCAGCATGTTCTCCTTCGACATTTCCATTCCGCTCCGTAACGTCTGTTTTTCTTCTGGCCGGTGTGATCCGTCCACTGACCATTTCAACACCCTGTTGACACGTATGAAACAAATCTTCTCATCCTCACGCCAAAATGTCAACTGTGCACACAAGATATCTTCTAATCTAATCGTCAGAGTCTCCTGAAGTTTGCTGACCACGAGGGGATAAACTCTGGATTTTAATGAGTCCATTCCTTTGGCACTAAGTGGGCAGTTTTTTTTTTTGTGTTATATACGTGAGGTGGCTTTATTGCATCACGGCCCCCTTTTTAATGTTTATGTGTCAGTATGAGAGTTTTGTTGCCATGGAGACAGCAAATGGACAGCTGATAAGAGCATGCCGCCGTAGTACTGTAACACTCCCATATGCCAGCTGTCCTGTCACCATGTATATGCTCAGTACATGCCCTCCCAGAGAGAGAGGTGACTGACAGCGTGCTGCCCCCCCCCCCCCCCTGGGCCTCCGGTCGGACCCGCGGTGTCATCTCGGCTCCCGTCGTTCCAGCATCCAGCTTCCGACCGGCGGCTCCGCGGGGACCCACGTGTCCGATGTTCTCCAGGAGACGGCTGTCAGTGATTATTCCCCCGTCCGTCCTGCATCCACCCCTCCCCGTCTTCTCTCACACTGCCGCTGACTGACACCCCATGAAATCACCCATATGGCCCCCACCCCAGAGGAGAGCACGACTTCGCCCGAGGCCGCGTTGTGAGGTCTTCCTCAGCAAACAGCACATATGTTTAAAGACATCGACTCTGCCAACTCATCCCCATCACACCCACCTTTTTCCCTCCTCCCTGCTATCTTGCATAATTTGATTTTCCCAGTCCATTGTTTTCTCCCCGGTGGCGGTTGGCATGGGGTAATGAAATTAAGCTCTATTTCCACTCCCCAACGTGCTGTGGCTGCAGGCAGCCTCTGTGACAGGGACACATGCTTACAGCAGCAAAACCTCAGCTAATCTCTCTGAAACTTTCTCCTCCACCAACACCTCTCATCAGAAACGCTTAGTCACTCTCCGATCCCCCAAAAAAAACATGTGCACAAACGTTACTGCAGATGTGAGTTGCTCCAGGTCACCGATGGAAGAACCACTGTGCTCCTGTACTGTATATTCCAAGGCAGCAAGCAGACGATCTTTGAGCTGTTACAGACGAACATTTTCCTCTCCCATCTATCCGACTGAGAAAATAACATTTCCTCAGAGGCACCAAAAAGCCATTTCCCTTTTATCAAATAACGTTTCATTTGGGCCATTGGTCCTGGAGCAGAGAGTGTAATTAAAAGGGAATTGCAGCACGGAGCTGAACAATGAGAGAATAAGCAGACCGACAGACAGACGGCGGCCTGTTATATGCTGATACAGTAAACAAATGAGCAGTTATTATCCTCGGTCATTCACAGCGCAGCATCAGCAATCAGGAGGACTCAATGGAGGCTTTGAAGACAGAGGTTGTTCTGATCATCTGCGTCTCGTATTCTCCAATCATTCCTGTTTTTTTTTCCATTTGTACAGTTAGGACGTTTATTGTTCTGCTGCCATTATTTCACTCATGTCTATAGTTCCACTGTTTCTCTTGCTTGTCTCACAGAATGGCAACAACTCTTTCAACTTTAAAGCAACAGAAGATCAATGACAGTAAAGGTGCATCAACTTCTCTTTTACTGCTAGGAACGAACCGAGATGCTGCAACAAATCTGTGGCTAAATGAATGATGGCCTGTAAGGAAGAGAGGTGCATTATCATGTAGCTAACTAATGGGATGTTATAAGGTTAATTGGGAGGTTGTAGTCTTTGTTGAAGTATTTAAATTGGACTGGTACTTCCAGTACTTGTTATTGTGTACTGCTGCCTCCTGGTGAACGCTGGTACACACAATACCTAAACTAATAAACTCACAACATTGAGTTCCATTGAATTCAGCTCCTACTGGATACAAAACATTACAAGCATTTTAAACTGATTACATAATGAAAATATAGAGAACTCAGAGCTGGCAAAATGATGCACGATACATAATATGGCAAAAATAAAGTAAGTGACTTGCAAGCAGCTTATTAAGACCCATATTTACGTTTATTGTTAGGCTGCAACCTGTAGTGGCCGTAGTGATTATGACGAGAGCAAATGAGGAAGTGGTGACGTAGTATAAAGAGCGACAAACTCCACATATAGAGGAGGTGGATGGATGGAACATATTCTCACTCACAACTTGTCAAATACCGCCGCTTGGTCATTGGAGACCGACATACGGCAAACCCCTCTCACATTACTTTTGGACGGACCAGAGATTGCGTGTCCACATATGCACGTTACATGCATAGTGTCCTTTCAAAATAAACTTCCATTTTCACTTAGGTAAGGTTAGGAAACAGTTGTGGTTGACGTTAGCTTCACTGACTAACGACTGACGTGACAAAATAAGTCAACGTTACTTTTACTTTCACACGTGACACGAACACCGGTCTGAAAGTCTTATGTTTGTTTGACCGATCCACCAAACTACTACCTACTTGCGTAGACCTACATAACCTAAGTTATACTTGTTTTAACCCAAACATGATCTTTTTCTAAACCTAACCAGGTAGTTTTGTTGCAATTCACAACGCTATGTGTTTAAAACTGTAAACATTTCACGACCTGCGCCTGCTGCTGCAGACAAGGAATTAGATGAAAGAGGTGCAGGATTATCAGATATGGAAACAGCGTGCATTCTCTCATCAAACAGCAATCTGTAATATTTATCTTGTACACCAAAAATAATATATTTTTCCCATGAACAAAAAAAAATCTGAAGATGCAAGACATATTTATTACGCAAAAAATCTAAGAGATCTCGCAAAACTTCAGTAAAAAAATATTTTATATATATATATTTTCACCCCCAAACCAGGACCCTTAAGTGTATCGCACATTCATGCACGCACATGCGCTTATGAACGCACCATAGGCATTTTCATCAGGATGTGGGCCAATTATTTCAGCACCATGGAGAGCGACTCAGCAGATGAAAAATGATGTTTTGTGTCCCAAAATCCACCAAAACATAATTTATTAGGCAACAAAACTACTGTATAATAACACTAGTATATATAGTATATAATAGTAATATCATCTTTCTCCTGGAGCTCTTTACAAAAGACAGACTTTCTCTTCATGACAGCTAACCGTGTACTGACAGGTTCTGTCAGAAAGACTCTCAAGCGTCATAGCAACCGCCTTGACAACGACACGTTGATTGATTGACACGTACACGCTTGGTGCATTGTTTAAGTCTTTATATTGAGTTATAGGTAATAATGAGTGGAAGGACAGAAACGACAGAACATGATAAACGTGCGACTACTGAAGACCGGGACATTTCAGTGTATTACAGATATTTGTTGGGACTCGGGACTTCCAGCTTGAAACCGGGACAATCCCGAAGTTTTGCGAAATCCCACAAACTTTATTTATTTTTTTTAAACTTTGATTTTTTTCCCCTCCATGTCCCTTCCGCTGTTCCGTTAATTTCAGCCTCATGTAATGCAAAACTGAGATTATTAACATGAACAGATAGAGACTGCTCTTCTTCTTTCCCTATATTCTCTCTGTGCAGAATACTAGCATAATATCCATCTCTCTCTCGCTTTCCAAACTTCCCTGGGAGGTGAAATGTAGTCAAATGCAGAGACATGGATGATATCTGACAGCTCCCAGCTCCAGCCAACACACAGGCCCGTGTGTCTGAATTCTGACTGCTGCGAGGACCCATCTAGGATCCATAGACCAAGACAGACAGGCTGACAGCTGCAGAGACGAGCATCAAACTGTGCGTCGGGGTTTTAAACAGATCTCTCAGTGAGGTCTCCACACATCAAACCTGACAATGCTCAGCCTCCCAGAAACAGGAGCTAACCTGTATGCAGATGCAACAAGTCAGCTGTTTGTGTCGGAGTCGGTTGTCATATGACATGTTGTGATGCTGAATTTGCATACAGATTATCAGACACTCCACAGGTGCTACAGTTTGTTTAACGCAGTAAATTGCAGAACATGTTCCCACCGCGTCTGTGTCTCAGCAGTTTCACCCTACATAGTTGAGCAGAATTGTACATTTTGGAGTAAAAGAGCTGCTTCCTTTTAGTACCTTGATTCTTTGTACCTACCACCCACTCCATTTGTACCTTCAACAGAACACTGATGTACCCCAAAGAGACAAAAATGTACCTTTTGCATAATTTGTCAGTACCCAACTTTAGTTTTAATAAAACATGTTTGCTTCCAGTAAATCTCTCGCATAGACTCCTCGTCTAATTGCCTGAGCCAGTTTGTGACAATACTCCTCCTGTACTTCTATTTCTGAGCTCCTCCCTGTGGAACTGGGGGTGTTTTTTTCTCTGTCAAACACTTAGTATTCTCAGCTGTTAACTGAAAGGGAACTCACAGTCTCCTGCCGTCAGTTGTCTATGATGACAGGTAAACTCTGCCTCTAGTAGCAGCTTATTCAAAGACAAGTCAAGGAATCCCGTTTTCTCCCCCGACTTGTTAAATACGCTTCAGTCAGTGGCCGTCTGCGTCTGATACTGATGCACAAAACACCCTTTAGCGTCTGTATGACAACGCACCAGGCTGGACCAGGATGTAAACCCACCCACATCTTTATTAGACGCTCAGAGCAACTGACGTAGTATAAAGAGCGAGAAAGTCCGCTTAGGGAGGAGGTCGGGACGGATGGTTGGGTCAAACAAACACAGACTTTCACCCAGGAGACCAGTGCTCATGTCTCATGTGAACCCAAGTCAACGCTGACTTATGTTACTTTACTTTACGTACATCAGTTACGCAACAAGCGTACTTATTTTACGTAACAGGTGTACTTATTTTAACCTAAACCACGATCTTTTCCTAACCCCCTAACCGAATAGTTTTGTTCCCTAAACCTAACCAAGGAAACCTAAAAACTAAGTAAACCTACTTTGGAAGTTTATTTTGAAAAGCTGCAATGCATATAATGAAGCGGAAATGGACACACCGTCCCTGTCATGTCCAAAACTGATGCTAGAGGGTTACCGGCTGCAGCAATGACTCTCCACCAACTTTCCGTTGGTCGTAGTCCAGTCCAGTCTCTTTCTCAGGGTGTCAAATACAGACGCCTCGTCACGCCCCTCAGCGTCTGATACCGATGCATAAAGGCACTCTTTAGCGTCTGTATTAGACGCTCAGAGCAACTGCTCCGGATGTCATGTGACGTCAGAGCGACAAAGTCAGCGTAGGGAGGAGGTCGGGGGGGATGGCTGGGCCAAACGAAGGAGTTTTCACCCAGGGGAGCGTCGGTTGTGTCTCATGTCGACTTAAGTATGTTATATAAAGTACTTAACTTAAATCACGTCAAGTTACTGTACCTATGTAACCTTATTTTAACCCAAACAAAGATCTTTTACTAAACCTAACCAAGAAGTTTTGTTGCCTAAACCAACGACACCAAGGCAAGGCAAGTTTATTTATATAGCACATTTCATACTCAAAGGCAATTCAAAGTGCTTTACATATATAAAAGCAAGATAAAAGAGCACAGAGTGCACAGGATAAAAACAAATAAAGTAATATAAAAGTACAAGTTAAAAGAGAAAAAATTAAAAGGATAATAAAACAATCAAAAGACAGTAAAGTGCAGCATTTCATCAATTAAGAAAAGCGTCTGAGAACAGTTTGGTCTTGAGTCTGGATTTGAAAGAGGCTCCTGTTGGTGCATCTTTGACCTCATCTGGAAGTTTGTTCCACAGTTGAGCAGCGTAGCAGCTAAAAGCTGCCTCACCATGTTTTGTTCTGGTGGTGGGTAATACTAATAGATTTTTTCCCAGTGACCTTAGAGGTCTAGTAGGTGTGTACTGCTGAAACATATTGGCCAAGGGTTCCTGACTAAGCGTCCCTATGTGAGTGTTGTCTTGGCTGCAGGCGGGATGCCACATGTGGTTCAGCACGGAGAGGGGTTGTAATGCTGAGGACTCACAGGACATTGTTACCCAGAGGGGGGGGGGGGACTTCTTGGAGAGTACGCCACAAGGGATTTTGCTCCGTATTTGTCCTCTTTAATGCTTAAACTTGTGGAGTCCCACATGACCTGCAGGATCTGACTCTTGACAGAGGACATGTTGAGGGGCTAATCTGACCTGACAGAGGGAGACTGTCAGGTCGCAGAAAGACGGGAAATATCACTCAAAGTGGAGCAACAACTCATCCTGACCTACATCTGTGTCAGCAAGCTGTTAGCCTTTTATTAAAACATATGAAGCAAATACAGGTTTAGCTTATTCTTAACTCATCGGACCCCTGTGTATAAATAAATAAATAGTCAACTTCAGGGGAGCATGAATGGCTTTGGTCTCCTCCAATCTATAGATTCTGTGTACCTGTTGTCAAAGTCACAGATATGTCGTAAAAAACCAACACCGTCGTGAGGCGCACACCGAGCTGCATCGCCGTATCTAGCAAGGCACACATCGACTGAAATATAATCTGGTTACTACTGCGGTATGAACCCAAGATAAAGAGATTTAATTGCAACATAATGATGCCAATTTGTAAAAAAGTCTGAATTCATGCATCGTCAGATCTGTCTGTAAAACAACAAGCAATCAACTTTTAAAATGTTTGTTTTCTGAATGGAGTTTGGCTCGATCGGGGCTAAGCTATGCTAACATCGTAGCTGCTCCACCAACACTCAGAATAACATCATCTAAATCAGGCTCAGAATACGCAAACGACCATGAATAGACCGTGTGACAAACAAAGACCGTGATTCTGTGTCTGGTGCAGAATCTGCACTATTAAGCAAAACTACATGATATGTGACAAAAACAGACACATGTGTGGACGCTCAGCGAGATGAAACACAACTTCTACAGCGTCTCTGACTGTCAAACACGTTCATGCCTCACTGTAAAGGTCAGGGGTCACCATGGTTACAGTGCGTGACTGACAGGCCTCCTGACGGGGAGTTCCACATGAGCTCCGTCCACATGAAGTCGTGCACGGACATCAGAATCTGCATGTGTCAGAAACGGCTCCGGGACAGTCAGCATGAAGAGTTTGTTTCCTCGTCTGTCACCGTGACGTTATAGAAGTTATTAATGCACATTAGGTGAGGGAGACATGACATTAGAGGAGACCAAAGCCAGATAAATATGAGACGTCCTTACAGTGGCTGCTGGGTGTGAAGGGGTTAAGATGAAGGAACATGTACTACATGAGAGGAGGTTGTTCTACATTCATGCTCTCGGGCCAAATGTTTTGACCTTTCTCGCCCCACCACATGGTGTCCTCTACTCCGGCCCCCGGCTTCCTCCTCCTTACCTCCATCCTCCATCCCCCCTCCCCCATCCTCCATCCCCCATCCTCCATCCTCCATCCTCCCTCCCCCATCCTCCATCCTCCCTCCCCCATCCTCCATCCTCCCTCCCCCATCCTCCATCCTCCCTCCCCCATCCTCCATCCTCCATCCTCCCTCCTCCATCCTCCATCCTCCCTCCCCCATCCTCCCTCCCCCATCCTCCATCCTCCATCCTCCCTCCCCCATCCTCCATCCTCCCTCCCCCATCCTCCATCCCCCATCCTCCATCCTCCATCCTCCCTCCTCCATCCTCCATCCTCCCTCCCCCATCCTCCATCCTCCTCCTCAATCCTCCATCCTCCCTCCCCCATCCTCCATCCTCCCTCCTCCATCCTCCATCCTCCATCCTCCTTTCCTCCTTACCTCCATCCTCCATCCTCCATCCTCCCTCCCCCATCCTCCATCCTCCATCCTCCCTCCTCCATCCTCCATCCTCCCTCCTCCTCCTTACCTCCCTCCTCCATCCTCCATCCTCCCTCCTCCTCCTTACCTCCATCCTCCATCCTCCCTCCCCCATCCTCCATCCTCCATCCTCCCTCCTCCATCCTCCCTCCCCCCTCCTCCCTCCATCCTCCTTCC
This sequence comes from Sebastolobus alascanus, assembly GCA_916701645.2. Taxonomy (NCBI): domain Eukaryota; kingdom Metazoa; phylum Chordata; class Actinopteri; order Perciformes; family Sebastidae; genus Sebastolobus; species Sebastolobus alascanus. Next base: position 386,110 of record CAKAOJ020000369.1, read on the forward strand.
TCCTCCCATCCTCCCTCCCCCCTCCTCCCTCCTCCATCCTCCCTCCTCCTTACCTCCTCCATCCTCCCTCCCCCATCCTCCATCCTCCCCCCCCCCCAGCAGAGCAGCTCACCCATGACATTCTAATCTACTTGGAGAAGGGGAGTCGGGTTTTGCTCGGAGCTCTTCCTCCTCTTCATATTTCAGCTCCTCTCTGCAGCCAGTCGTTGTCACTGTCATTACCCTCCTGCAGAGCACACTGCTGTCCACACACACACACACACTGTCTCTTTCTGTTTGCCTTCACTGTGTCGTCTCCGCAAACTGGACCAGATTCATAAAAGCTGCAATAGATTCAATATTTAACATGATGTTAGCGACACATTTAAGTCTGACTCCGGTCCCTGTGGACTCTGCAGAACTCTGCAGGTCTCTCGTTGTCATGGGAGACGTTGAGAGAGTTCTGTTGATAAATCTTCTTATTCTCCACCGTCCCACCGTCCCACCACTGCTTCTCCTTTTACTCCTTGTTAAACATTTAAAAAATAAAAACGATTCTTTAAAACGTTCGTCTAATAACAGCTGTATTAAAAACTCATCTGGGATTTAACTGGATTTAGCTCTTTATCTGCAGAAAATTTCATATTTTTTGCCTCTTACAAGAATTTTTTGATCTGTCGCGTATAATAACTCCCAACAGACAACTGGGAGTCAGTGTGAGTCTGACTGTCCTCCTCCTCCTCCTCCTCTTCCTCTCCCATACTTATGCTCAGACTGTTGTTCCTCCTGGTTATTGCCAACACGTTCTCGTCACATACTGACGCTTCGGCCGCAGTAAACATGTGCTTAATGTTGTGAATTAAACAAAAACACTTGCTTAGAATTAGGCAATAAAACCACTATAGTTAGGTTTAGTAAAAACATCATGGTTGGGGTTAAAACGACTATGTTTGTACAGTGAATATGAACACGGGACACGAACGAACAGCTGAGTGTAACGTGACGGACGGGACATGAACAGCGGTCTCCTGGATGAAAGCCTTGTGTTTCATGTGTTCTTTAAACTACGTCACCACAGCACTCTCCCTGTGTGTATAATATTGCCACGGATGGGTTTGCATTGTAGTTAATGGAAAGCCTGGTGCGTCTCATAGTGACACCCAAACATAAAACAGGGGTGAAAGTGCAAAATAAGAGAAATAACTAAAATAACATGACACCGTGGTTTGGTTTTCATCCTGTCCTCCCCAATGTTTTGAGTCACCAGACGCTACTGAGGTCTGGACTACGAAGCAGGATTTAGGGTTAGCGAGGTAACTTCAGGGTTTAACCCTTCAGGGTTTTCAGTCCTACGAAGCTGGTTCACTTCTTACCGGGGTAGATCGCCATGGTAACTGATACTGAACAGCTAACCTGCTCCAGAGCAGGTTTACGTTCCAGATAAGAGATCAACTCGTATAAAAGCACCGTCTACTGACCAATCAGAGCTTGGTGTGCGGATCATAGTTAGAAGTTTAGTTAGAAGTTACAGTCATAATCAGACTAAAAACAACACAGTTTAAACTGACAGATGCAGGAAGGACAGCTGGATTTATGCTGTGGGTGTTTATCGCTTTGAATTATGTTTTTATATATATTTTTTTTTTACTGGGTCTTGAGTCCGGGTGAAGTCGGGGTACACCCTGGACAGATTATCACAGGGCGGACACATAGAGACAGACAACCATTCATGCTCACATTCAAACCTACGGGACATTTAGTCAACCATTAACCTAACCTGCATGTCTTTGGACTGTGGGAGGAAACCTGAGAACCCGGAGCAAACCCACGCTGACACGGGGAGAACATGCTAACTCCTGCGACCCTCTTGCTGTGAGGCGACAGCGCTAACCACTGCAGCACCGTGCCGCCCCATTTGAGACTCATTAATTGTGATTTAGTTCAACATTAGAACAGACTCCCTCTAACTTGTGAGGACAGCCGGGCTGGTTTTGTGTCAGTTGAACTCAGGGTGTGATTTAGTTTCTGCAACACGACACCGCTGTGTCTTTCTGTACAGCTTCCATTAGAACTGGACCAGCATGCCTGTGACTGACTGCTGGTTATCACCCCCCCCCCCCCCCCCAACTTATCAACTTCAGGTCAGCGCTGATTGTTATACTCTAGTTGATGTTTAACGTCTCTCCTTTTGTTTGTGTTTCCTCAGACTTGCGGCGAATGACGGCAGGTTTCATGGGCATGGCGGTGGCCATCATCCTGTTCGGCTGGATCATCGGCGTGCTCGGCTGCTGCTGGGACAGAGGCCTGATGCAGTATGTGGCTGGCCTCCTCTTCCTCATGGGAGGTGAGTCACACACACACACACACACACACACACACACACACACACACCGAAAGTCGATAGCATCACCACCTTATCAGTCATCCCAATACTGTAGGAAACACATTTTTTATCATTCATAAAGTCAGTCCAATCATTTTTCTTTTTACATATGGATATATTTCTGTTTCTGGCTAGCTGTTTCCCCCTGTTTCCAGTCTTTATGCTAAGCTAGGCTAACCACCTCCTGACTTCGGCTCCGTTCTATGACGTACTATTAGAAATAGAAAAGAAAATGCTTGAGACCAGTTAGATAGAAAACATTTGTGTATCTCATCAGTGGTGATGGTGGTGATTTAGATGACTGAAAGTGTAGTATATCAGTGTGAATATGCACACTCTGGCAGTGGGCAGTCAGTAGTAACTTCACACACACACACACACACACACACACACACACACACACACACACACACACACACACTGATCTGCTGTGCTGCACAGCTCTGGCTTGGCAGGAGGCAACTGCACACTCAATTATGACGGGCCTTGGATTAGTGCTGTGCCCTACAGTTGTATAATGAACAGGCAATTAAAAAGTCAATTATATTGCTTGGCAATAAAGGCAAAAAGAAAATAGGCTAGGTCAGTCTGCAGCGGCCGAATCAGCCCACGGGGTCAGAGCAGCGCTCCCAAAATGAGGCCGTATTTAGAGCTGCATCTCCAACTGCTTCTGCTAAACACGGTCCAAAAGGAAAAGATTCATTCAGATGAGAGTGGACAGATTATTATAACATATAGTAAGAGATGTCCGTGGTTCGGTGGTGAATCAGAGAGACCTTTTCTCTGGAGACACCACTCCATTGAAAGATAGCCCAGCAGAGAAGAAGAGAGACACAATCAACGGACCACAATGCACTGCAGACACAGCAGAGTGATGAAGTGGTTGGTGATATATGAATGCAGAGTCAGTATCAGGTGATCAGGTGTCTACTGGAGCATTTCCAACACAACCAAGTGCAACACCATGATTATTATAATGTCTGACAACATCACGGAGACTAAAGACCCTACAGAGAAACCAAACATTTCTCTTGATCCGGTCTGTTTGTTATTGTGTCCAAGTCCCGCTCAAGGAGAAGTCTCCTAATGAAATCTGAATATCTGTATACTCAAATAAGGCTCAAATAAATACCATCGAATTCAAAGACCTCATCCACGTTGAGGAAATAATCTAAATATTCAGCCATGACATTAGAAATCTTTTATATAACACTAAGTCAGGGGTCAGCAAGTCCTCGTCATAACTTTATGAGAAAAGAAAGAAATAACACGTAGAATTACTACTTTATAATATTATGACTTTATTCTCATAATATTAAGACTTTTTTTCTCGTTAAGTTCTTACTTTATTCTCGTTATATTCCGACTTTTTTTTCCCGTAAAGTTATGACTTTATTCTTTTAATATTACGACTTTTTTTTCTCGTAAAGTTATGACTTTATTCTCGTAATATTACGACTTTTTTTCTTGTAAAGTTATGACTTTAATCTTTTAATCTTACGACTTTTTTTCTCGTTAAGTTATGACTTTATTCTCGTAATATTACAACTTTTTTTCTCATTAAGTTATGACTTTATTCTCGTAATATTATGAGTTTTTTTCTCGTAAAGTTATGACTTTATTTTACGTAATATTACGACTTTTTTTCTCGTAAAGTAATGACTTTAGTCTCGTAATATTATGACTGTTTTTTTCTCGTAAAGTAATGACTTTATTCTCGTAATATTAGACTTTTTTCTGGTAAAGTTATGACTTTATTCTCGTAATATTATGGGTTTTTTTTCTTGTAAAGTTATGACTTTATTCTCGTAATATTACGACTTTTTTTCCCGTAAAGTTATGACTTTATTCTCGTAATATTATGGCTTTTTTTTCTCGTAAAGTTATGACTTTATTCTCGTAATATTACGAGTTTTTTTCTCGTAAAGTTATGACTTTATTCTCGTAATATTACGACTTTACTCTGTAAATCTCAGATGTTTTTTCCCTCAATGTGACCCTAATACTCCGTAGTACATTTGTACTTTGGCCCTCACTGCATTAGACTTATATTCTATATACTTAGACTATAAACTGTGTTACCTTCATCACAATGATCAAATGTTTTGCAGCTCCAGACAGATTTTGGTTTTGTTTTTATAGTAAAGGTTGCCGACCCCTGGACTAGGGTATGAACATATTTTGTAGGAGACAGTGTTGGACACATCAGATAGTGAGTAGATGTCAGGGTTTTCACAGATTTCACTGCCACAGAGGTTTGGTGTATTTTTCTCCTTCTGTCTTTACAGGAACCTTCTGCATCATCTCTCTCTGCACCTGCGTCGCCGGCATCAACTTCGAGCTTTCCCGTTACCCGCGGAACCAGTTCAGCCTGCCCGACGACATCGGCCACGGCTACGGCTGGTCCATGTTCTGCGCCTGGGGGGGGCTCGGCCTCACCCTCATCGCCGGCTTCTTCTGCACCTTGGCCCCCTCCGTCCAGCCGATACCCCGATCTACCTGCCCCAAGTCCCGACAGGAGAACGGCACCGTCTGCTAAAGCCTGAACCCGCAGATATAACATGACAACAAACAAACAGAACAAACTGTTCCATGTCTTCATCCGTCCGCTCATCTCCAGTCTCTCCTGAATACAGATTTCTTTTTTTATTTGTGTGTGTGTGTGTGTGTGCGTGTGTTTAAAAATGGGTGTCTTGACGATCTGCTATCTTGAAAATAACAGAAAAAAACTGAAGAAATATTATCGAAACTTTGAAGTTGTGCTTGTTTTGTTTGTGGAGCAGAAGCTGAAATGGACCAAAGGTTTCGAAGGAAATACCCGGAGACACTGAAAGACTGCAGTCTGGGTTGGTTATAAGCAGGAGAGGGGATCTAAACCTCTACAGGTGATGGACAACTGTGGGAACTGCTTCTATTAACGGGTCTACTGTGAGTGTGGAGAACTCAACGAATCAGCAGATATTGGACTGTTATGATCACGTTTCTCTTGGACTCGGCCTCTCGGAGCCTCCTGTGGGATAATTCACAAGAGAACGGACCGGACGTGACACCGTGTGACTTGCTGGGCTTGGATCATGTTTAGTGGCCATCTGTTAACTTTCAGTATTCCAGCTTCTGAGGTCCCAGCGAGGAGATCCAGGACCTCCGTTGTTGTACATTATTGTACAGAATATTCCACAGAAGTGACGACCAGGAGCCGTCACGTTGGACCGTCTTCATTCTGTTGTAGGTGCATTTCATTCTGTCCGATGACCCCGTCTCACATTTAGCATTTTATACATGCAGTCCTCTTTTATTCCAAGTGTGTTTTCCTTTTTACTGAGCCCGTCATGGTGCGAACGAGTTGTCGACTGAGTTCAGAGCAAATGTTTGATTTTTTTTTTCCATTCTAGTCATATAGAGGTAAATGTGTGTATGAGTGTGTGTGTGTATGTGTGTGTGTGTGGGGGGGGGAGGGGTTGTTTTGCAGTCTCTAATAGAAAAACATTGTAAAAACTGATCATAATGACAAAGTGGAGTCCTGCCTTGGAGATGTATAAAGGCAGGAGCAACATAACGGAGAGATGTAGTATCCTGTTTAACCCAACTGACTAAAGAAGAGTTGTTTTAAAGGATGGGGGGGGGTAGCATGTTCAACTATGGATGGCTTCAGTAATTACATCTGATGAGAACTCACTCCGCCGTTTCTCACCGAGCACACGACTTCTCCTCCAGCTCTTATTTTTTCTTTCACCACCAACAGCCAAGACCTGGCAGTGCTTCCTGCAGGGCCTCCTCTCTCTGGGGGGGGGGGGGAGGGGGGGGGTAAACAGCACGGTATCACAGCACAGGGGTTAAGAAGGAGGTCACCTTACTCAGTCAAAACACGTCTAGACTGAAGAAGAAAAGTGTTCTGTGTTTGCTAGATTCCTCAAGGCCTCAGCTGCCGATCAGAAGTCAGTAATCAAAACACACACTAGCATGGGCTTGAATATTTCTATGCACATTATAGGTACGATGATCATAATGCAATAAATGGGCCATTTAAACACTCACCAGGACCAAATACTGCAGCTGGTTGTGCAGGTTGTGACAGCAGACACAGATACGGACATCCAGTCATCCATAAGGTGATCCTCCATTGGAAACATCTATTGAAAAACCACCAGTATCGCCAATCCAAAAACAGGTTAACCTGAACTGGCATCTGTTCAATAATTCCAGTGAACTACAACTTGGGTCTTATTTTATCGGCCCTCATCCCAGTTTATAGAAACCTGGATATGCTATCTGGAGTACTCTGATACTGGGTTACTGTGTGTGCTTGTAAAGACTCTGGTTTGGATCAGGGAGTTTCAACCTTTTTTTTGTATCTGGGCAAGCAAGACAACACCAGTCCTGCAGACCAGTGAGGTGCACGAGTGAGAGATGTGGTTAACCTGGACCAGGGGTCAGCGACCTTTACTATCAAAAGAGCCATTTTAGGCAAAAAAGAAGCCACAAAACATTTGAGCATTGTGATGAAGGTAACACAGCTTACTGTATAGTCTAAGTATATAGTATATAAGTCTAATGCAGTGAGGGCCAAAGTGAGAATGTACTACAGAGTATTAGGGTCACATTGAGGGAAAAAACATCTGAGATTTCCAGAATAAAGTCGTAATATCACGAGAATAAAGTCCTAACTTTACAAGAAAAAAGTCGTAATTATTACGAGAATAAAGTCATAACTTTACAAAAAAAAAAGTCGTAATATTACGAGAATAAAGTCAGAACTTTACGAGAAAAAAGTCGTAATATTACGAGAATAAAGTCATAACTTTACAAGAAAAAACGTAGTAATGTAACGAGAAAAAAGTCGTAATATTACGAGAATAAAGTCAAAACTTTACGAGAAAAAAAGTTGTAATATAACCAGAATAAAGTCATAACTTTACGAGAAAAAAATTAAGTAACCCGTAAAATTACTACTTTATAATATTATGACTTTATTCTCTAAATCTCAGATTTATATTTTTCTTCCTCAATGTGGCCCTAATACTCCGTCGTACCGTCGTACCATAGACCTTCAGCAATGATAAATAAAAATGAAAAAAAACAGTTATTCATTTCCATTTTTAAAACTCCTCAGGGAGCCACTGGAGAGAGGCAGAAGAGCCGCAGGTTTCTGACTCCTGCTGTAGGTTTACCAGTGTTTTATGTGTTCTGCATCTACTGTCAGACAATGCCTTTATTCTAAATTGTGTCGGACAATTCCTGTAACTTTCCAAAACCAACAATCCAACATTCACACCCACTTCAAGCTCTTTAGCTCTTTTATGTAATAAAGACTGTCTGATAATATGCAGCGCTATCCCCCATATTTAAACAATTATCACGTTTTGCCCTTTCACCCACCGAGCCTTGGATCGTGGGCCATTTAGCAAAAATAACACTTTTAATTTCCAAAACTGGTTTGGACGACATGTTTCTAGCGTCACCCGGCTCTTACGATTGGATAACAAGTGAACATCGACAGAAAAAGACAAGTTGATAATGTGAATTACATAGTCCATTCACCACCTGACCCCAAAGAAAACAAAACAATGAAGTAAAAATCTAATATATTTCAGGGACTACAGAGGAAAAACATGTACAGCTAGTTTATAATGTGCTCTAATCTCTGTCAAAAACATCAATCAATAAATCAATGTTTAAGAAGTGGACGTAGTCACCATGACGTCACCCATTAGTCGGTGAACTACTGTTTTAAAGCCTTTGGCATAATTTTTTTTGGAGCCAGAAGTGACCGTATTTGGGCGAGAGGGTGGAGCTGGTGAGGAGCGAGGCCCGGCAGGTACCATTAACATAACAATCGCTAAGTCACTGACTAACACTAGCATTAGCTTGCTTAGCAAAGGTGCATTCACGTAAACTTTGATATTAATTAGGATGCTAAATTTCTTTAAGTACAACCGAACGCTGAACAACGCCAAGGTAGCAACTTGTCAGCCCGCTTTATGGTCTATCTGACTCGAAATGGGACCATAATTTACTAAATGAAAATCATGCTGTATTGAAGAAGACTGTAAACTAGTGATTGAGACCATAAACTCATGTTTACAATGTTTACTGAGGTAATAAATCAAGAGAGAAGTAGGCTCATTTTCTCTTCTTTTTGCAACCAGAGGAGTCGCCCCCTGCTGGTCGTTAGGAGGAATACAGGTTTAAGGCTCTCCAGCATTGGACACTGCTTGTTGGTTTAGATCTGCATTAACTGTTGGCTGATCATCCTGTCTCTTGACTTGTGACTTTGTTGTATGAATCTCAGAAATTAACTTGGTGAATAGAATTTAATCATGAAAGGACGGCTAAAACTAGAAAAATAAGACCCAAGTTGTAATAAACCGGAATTAACCTTTAATAAGAGAAACTCCCCGATCTGTTAGCTGCTCTCACGCAACACATTCCCTCAATGGGTTGCAGTTACATCCCATAACATACATATCAATCAACCTCTCGCTCTGTAACGTTGGCTCGCTGTCGAATTGGCTGTATGCAAAATAATGCACAAATATTTCAGAGGCAGGATAACGGTAGAAATTGTGAAGATGTAAATTAAGTCAGTAATGTTAGAGATTAAAAAAAAGTAGTTTTTCCTCTTAATTGAATTTACAGTGACACAGTTTTGTCTGTGGGGTCTAAAGAAAACTAAAGAGAGAGATTAGAGCCGAGTGTTTCAGGCGACAGCTGCTATGTGGGTTAACAGCTTCTTCAGTTAGTGACGGCACCTTCAGAGGGTTCAATGAAAAGCACTCACCCTCCTGGACCCAGCTGAAGCAAGACTAGAGACCAGGGTAATGAGATATGACAGAGTCAGTGTTTTTAATAATAATGATGTCATTGTTATCTGGAGACATCGAACATGGGTTTTCTTCAGTTTCTCATTATCTGGGGATGATCGTGTTCTATCCAAGTCTGTTTCATCATGAGGAGTTTTTCCTCTGAGCCTTCAGACAGATCATAAACACACATTCTTCTAATAACATAATCTTATATAATGAAGTCATCCTCATACATTAACTGTTCTCTTTCCTGAGATATCGGATAATGGTTAAGTAAAGATTTTTTTTTTTTTTGTCGGAGCATCTGATTTATTGATTGCTGTCAGGATGTAAAGAGAATTTCAACAAATATAACTAAAAACTGTATTTGAAAAGTGCTACCAACCCTCCCTTTAAGATTATGAATGATTAAATAACATTTCATAACAATGAGTTGAGTTAAATTGAGTTAAAGTTATTTCATATTGAAGACTTTGGGGCTCCATATCAGCTCTCTGATTGGCTGCACTCTCTCTTTGTGACCTTTGACACACATAGACGCAGTGAAATGTCCTTAAACCACATCTGAAACCTGACCCAGGACCAGAGCTTTACGTAACACTACTCCTCAAAACCTGTGTAGGGAAACCTGAGACTTAGCTGGGACACGTCGGGTTCGTGTGAGGCAGCAGATCTCTGTTAACATCCATTTATTCATTCCTGTCAGCTAACATCACATCGTGATTCCTTTATAGTCCCACCCTACAACTACTACACAATGTCAGAGGTCAACAAAGAAAAAAACATTTCAAACTCTCCTGTCATGCATGGAGTCAAATTCAAAGTCAGAGCTAATAAAAGCTGAGTTAGCAGGGAAGCAAAGCGCTGAGCGAGGACTACAGAATACGGGCCGAGGTTAGAAAGCAGGACTCACTTCAGCTGCGTCACAGCTGACTGATGAAGAAACACAGTTTTAACACACAGAGATGCTTCAACTTCCATATTGTGGACAGACGGTGAAAACTAAACTGATCCATCGACCTTTAACATCAGTAATGTGTCTGTTGAATAAACATAAAATAGGAGAAAAAAAAAGGAAATGTTCAACTGTGGAATGTAAAATCACAACAAAATAAATCTCATCGGTGTGTTTACTAATGCTGTTGGTTGTCGTGCATGTTGGTGAATGCAAGTGAAAGGAGATTAAATGGAGAGTTTTTTTGGTAAATGGTCTGTAAATAAATACTTGTTAACCGAGAATTGAAACATTCCTTCACAGAGGAAAACAGACGTGTGGACGTCAGCCTTCAGATATGAATAAAGATCTTCATGTCGATATAATATGTCAGAAACAGAGCCTGCTTAATGAATTTAAATATCATCTTTAAACTCAAATGCTGTCAGCTTGCTGAGCCAATTAGCAAAAAGTGATTGTTGAAAGTGTGACAGTGTCACTAGTGAATATTTAGCCGAGCACAGTGTGAGCTCTTAATTTGCTCGTGACATTATTGCGAGCTGCTGCCTTCCTCAGCAAGATGAAGTTAATTGGCCTCCGCTGAAAGCATCGGAGGTCCGGCCCGTCCATCAGAGCCTCTCACCGGCTGCTGCTTCGGATCAGAACCAGTTCCCACATGGATGAGGAGAACTGGTTCAGACTGGAGAGTCTAAACTGGTTTTGTATGAGCGGTTTGTCACCAACTGTACGGAAGCATCTAAAGAAAATTATCTTTTTTTCTAAGTTACTTTTATTTTTGTTGTTGTTATACTCTTTTCAGCCACAAGAGGCTGAGGTGCATCACTACCTCATGTTCTAATGTTTTCTCACAGGTGAGTTTTAATTAACATTAAATATACACCGATCAGCCATAACATTATGACCACCTGTCTAATATTCAGTAGGTCCTCCTGACCCGTTGGACTCCACTGGACCTCTGAAGGTCTGCTGTGGTATCTGGCACCAAGCCGTCAGTAGCAGATCCTTTAAGTCCTGTAAGTTGCGAGGTGGGGCCTCCGTGGATCGGACTTGTTTGTCCAGAACATCCCACAGATGCTCCGTTGGATTGAGATCTGGAGAATTTGGAGGCCGAGTCAACACCTCCAACTCGTTGCCGTCCACATGATGGAAAAGAAAACGTGATTCATCAGACCGAGCCACCTTCTTCCATTGCTCCGTGGTCCGGTTCTGATGCTCACGTGCCCATTGTAGGCGCTTTTGGCGGTGGACACGGGTCAGCACGGGCACCCTGACCGGTCCCCATACGCAACAAACTGGGATGCTCTGTGTGTTCTGACACCTTTCTATCAGAACCAGCATTCACTTTTTCAGCAGTTCGAGCTCCAGTAGCTCTTCTATTGGATCGGACAACACGGGCCAGCCTTCGCTCCCCACGTGCATCAATGAGCCTCGGGTCTGACCCCGGTTCTCCTTCCTTGGACCACTTTTGGTCGGTCCTGACCACTGCAGACCGGGAACATCCCACAAGAGCTGCAGTTCTGGAGATGCTCTGACCCAGTCGTTTAGCCAGCACTATCTTGCCCTTGTCAAAGTCGCTCACATCTTTACGCTGGCCCATTTTTTCTTCTTCCAACACAAAGTTCAAAATGTTCACTTGCTGTCTAATATATCCCCCCCACTGCTAGTGTTCAGAGACATGAATGCTTTTAGTTTTATGGGGTAGTGGTGCACTTCAGAGTATTACAACAACAGACGCTTTCACACAGAAAAATTCACCTGCCAAAATTTAAGGAACTTAGAAAGATCATCCTGGAAACACCTTTTTTTCCCCCTGTTCTGAAACTCAGGAGAGAAAACAATTAAATCCGAGTTAGAAAATAGAGCACTAGAATTATATTTTTTCCGTATCACGGACTGGTTTAACGGGAAAAAAGAAATGTGTGACCTGAGGAAGAAGAACGGAGGAGAAATAAGAACCAAAACACACTTCATATTTTCTCTTTATTTAGTTTGTTTTATGTTCCAGCTCTTCGTTTTAGACATGTTGTGAAACATGTTAAGATTGTATCAGCGTCTTAATCCTTGATAATACAGTTGAATTATGAAAGTTGTCAGGACCTTATGAAAAACAGAGCTGTTAAAACGTGATGCACATCTCATGATGGTTTGAGTTGGTCTGAAGCTCTACTCACCCAGCACACAGCGCCTACAGAACAAATCTACTGAGATGAACTGTTAAACTCCAGAGAGCTTCCTGCTGCAGCTCAGTCTAATTAAAAACACATACTCTTTTCTCCTCTGTCTTTACTTTGATTGAAAGGAGACATATCCCGCTTGTTAACCAGGGTCATACTTGTATCGTGGGTTTCTACTAGAACATGTTTACAAGCTTCAATGTTCTAAAAACATCTACGTATGTCTGTCTGAATATCCCTGTATTCACCCTCCGTTTTAGCGCCTGTCTCTTTAAGAGAAAAAGCCCAGTCTGCTCTTATTGGCTTGTGAGAAAAATATGGTGTGACATAAGAAGGGGAGCCACATCTGATTGGCTCGTTGAATCACATGTTTTCTGATCCCAGGCTGCCCACGAAGAACTGACTGGGTCGTCTTGTTTCACAGTTTGTGGGTTGGTGGATGCTCCAGATGGATGGAAACTGACACATCCAACAAATGAAGAGCAAACTAAGAGCTTCTCTGTCTGAACGAGTACAAATCACATGACCACAAACCAACCAGTAGACTGCCCTGACTGTCAGCATCACTCTGAGGCTTTAAGCCGTCATATAAATCTGGGACAATGGGCGAGTCCTCAGCCGAGAGTGAGCGCCACACGGTGGCACTGAGCTGAGATACCTCACATCCTGCTGCTGTCTGTCCCAGCTTCATCCCTCTGATACAGAGTTCAACACGGTGGATATCCACTCAGCAGCATGGAGGCGTCCACAGATACACCTTCAGCAGAGAGCAGTAGTATGAAGTATATCCCATACTGTAGTGGAGACTAGTAGACAAGAGTTGCATCTCTTAAGGCAAAACTTTTTTTTCTTGACATTATTTCCTCTGATCCTTTGAATTCAAACATCACTCTACTGATTTAGCATCGCACTTCAATAACCTCCTCAGACTCACAGTTAAACAAAAAGGATCAAATTCGATGCAGCACAACCAGAGATTTCTTTAAATCCTGGCTCCTACATTACCCACAATGCAACTTGCCCTGCTGACAGTTCAGTCAGAGATATCAGGTGTGTTATGCTGGCTACTAGTAACTACTTTTAAATTAATTTGTCTGTTGCATTTTGATTGGTAAGACAGTATAGACACCAAATACTGGTGGTGACCCGGCTTTTATTTTGAAAGTAGAAAGAGGGGTCTAACAGGATGAGCCTTCACTTCCAGGTCGTGTTGAACAGGTGACGCTCTGCTCTCAGTTTGCTGAGGTGTGGCTGGGCGAGCACGCCTCAACCAACTCCAACAACCAATCAGAAAAGACAAGAAACACACGAGCTCAGAAGATCTGGTGGAGGAAGAAATTTAAATATTATATAATCTTATTAGTTGTTAATAGTTTTGTACTTTGTGTGTGCTGATTGGGTGTGTGGCGCTCCCTAGTGGCGGTCGATGCCGGTGCTCTGTAGCAGGTCTGTCTGGGTCTGTGTCGGGGGTCTGAAGGCGTTCTGGAAGCCCGGCGGTGGGGAGTGGAACTGGCTGGTGGGGGCCGGGTAGTGCGCCCAGTCGGCTCTTTGGGGGGGCGGCGGCTGTCTCCCGCGGGAGCCGTTTTGTGAGGCGGAGCCGGGCGGGGCATCCATCTCTGTGAGAGTCTGCAAGGACTTGAGCCAGTGTGGAGGATTGTCGTCTTGAAGAGAGTCTAGACCGCCAGAGGTCGGGATCCCTGCAGAGGACGAGGCAACACCACACTCACATAAATAACAAATACATAAATAAATGTTTTTATGCCTAAATATGGGTTATATTGTGATTCTTAAATTCTCAGTAGGAGCAACAGTAGCAGCTTACAGAACACCATGTGCCTCTTACAGAGATGGAGGGGTCAAAGTTCACCGTGTATTCACTCAAAGCAAGACAAATATACTGCTACACCAAAACAGATATGTGTGCATGGTGGTGCCACGCCAGCTGGAAATAAAGCACCAAAGGTAGACGGGTTCATGTTCTGCAGAACTCGTCCAACAGGTAGTCCAACCCAAGCCCCCAGGAAGAGCTCCGGGCTTTGAAGCAAATGTTAAATAGTGGAGTAGACTAAAAACATGATGAGCTGACGGAGTGGAGAGCTGCTATATGCAAAGTTCATCGGCACTGCAGCCGCCGGAAATGTGGCGTGCAGCGACAACGGCACCCCGACATCAGTCACGTCGTGGTGCGGCGCGTTTCCGGCGGCATCTGCCTGGAGGTTCCAACTCTACGAGTTACGAGGCAGCAGCAGGAGTTGATAGTTGGGTGAAATGCAAAGGGAAAATCGTGCATAAATAAATAAACGCATTTAAAAAGAAATATAAAATAAATTTAAAAAATGCAAAAGAAATAAATAAAAAAATGTATAAAATAAATACATAAATAAAAGGGAAAATTCAACATTTATGTCACATTTTATCAATAAATTAATGAAAACATTAATTCATTGCTATTATTTTTTTATATTTAATGACATATTTATTGTATTATTATTATTTATTTATGATTTTTGGCAGGTTCTGTCCTCCATACTTTAGTGCGCTCACATGATTGCAATGTGAAACCAAAACTAACCGGATCAAATGTATAAAACGCTGACCCTGGTTCTAAATTTCAGGTGTGAAAAGGCCCTTTTCAACCTTACATAGCGTTGTATTGATCGTCAGTATTAGTATTGGTTAGAGGTGTTTTGAGAACCTTACTACTCCGCTGATAGACTGCCAGCTCATCATCATATTTTTAGCAGCAGCGGGCTCCTCCTACCTGTGATGATGGCCGGGTCCATCCATCTGGCTGTGCCATCCCAGCAGAGGCTGTGAGAAACACTCCCAGAAACCCCCGCTGGCCCCGTGTGGTTGACGCCGGATGAGGAGGAGGAGGATGACGATGAGGAAGACGAGGAGTTGGGCAGTCCTCCGAAGTTGATGTTGATGTTGGGCAACAGAGCTCTGAGGCCGTCCTGCCACTCTTTCACATCGATTCTCTCTCCACAGCTGCTGTTTTCTGCATGGAGACGGAGAGAGAAGACGCTCTTATAATAGTATTAGCTTTAAGTATAAGTATTAAGTATAACTATACTACTTTACTTTACTATCCCCAGGAGCAGGAATGGAGGACCGTAGAACAACCAAAGTAACTGTGGAAAACAAAATGCAGTGTGACCTGTGCAGTGTTGCCAACTCTCCAATGAAAGTAGCTAACACTAGATATCTCTAATTGAACATCCATCCATTTTCTTCCTCTTATCAGGATATAAGACTGAGCTCCTCACCCTCTCTCTAAGGCTGAGCTCCTCACCCTCTCTCTAAGACTGAGCTCCTCACCCTCTCTCTAAGACTGAGCTCCTCACCCTCTCTCTAAGACTGAGCTCCTCACCCTCTCTCTAAGGCTGAGCTCCTCACCCTCTCTCTAAGGCTGAGCTCCTCACCCTCTCTCTAAGACTGAGCTCCTCACCCTCTCTCTAAGGCTGAGCTCCTCACCCTCTCTCTCAGACTGAGCTCCTCACCCTCTCTCTCAGACTGAGCTCCTCACCCTCTCTCTAAGGCTGAGCTCCTCACCCTCTCTCTAAGACTGAGCTCCTCACCCTCTCTCTAAGACTGAGCTCCTCACCCTCTCTATAAGACTGAGCTCCTCACCCTCTCTATAAGACTGAGCTCCTCACCCTCTCTCTAAGGCTGAGCTCCTCACCCTCTCTCTAAGGCTGAGCTCCTCACCCTCTCTCTAAGGCTGAGCTCCTCACCCTCTCTCTCAGGCTGAGCTCCTCACCCTCTCTCTAAGGCTGAGCTCCTCACCCTCTCTCTAAGACTGAGCTCCTCACCCTCTCTCTAAGACTGAGCTTCTCACCCTCTCTCTAAGGCTGAGCTCCTCACCCTTTCTCTAAGTTCTGTTGAATCCAACAGAACCACATCATCTGCAAAGAGCAGAGATGCAATTCTGAGGTCCCCGAACCGGACACTGTCCTCCCTCCGGCTGCACCAAATTTTGATATTTGACAGTTCTTTATACTGACGTCAGTTGGTACTAAAACAATATAGAGGTTCGATACATAACCCTAGGAGTCAGTATTAACTATATTTAGGGGTCTTGGAGTGTCTCCACAACTGTATTCTCATCAGTGTGGAAGAGATGCTCCACTGACATCCACAGTTAGCTGCTTACTACATGTTACATCACCTATTGAATGGTAGGAAAGTCTGCTGTGTCTTTACATCACTGAACAATTAGAATTCATAAAAATGTGCTAAGACAATCTAACGATTACATCAACTTTTCTGTCCCCGTGGTCCAAAGTGTGGTGAGTCCGGAGGAGGCTGCAGCAGCAGCAGCGGGCTAATTATTCAGCTGCCATGTTTTATATCCTGCGGCCCAAAAGTGCCGCGGTCGGGGAGATGGAATCATTTAGAGCTCCGTCTAATGAGACACTGCAGACAGCAGCCTCAAACGGAAGTCAGCCTTTCCGGTTACCATGGCTCTATGAATAATAAATACTAATTGACAGGATGATTGTTAGTTGACTTACTCATTAACCCCCACAGCTAGCTTCCTACAACATGGCTGAGGAATAGAGGAGACTACGGAGAGGCTATGAGGTATTATTCACTACGACATGTCTTGAGATGTTGTTACCGTAGCGATCACTTCAAGCATTAAGTCTTAGGAAGGTTCCATTAATTATATTAAGCTTTTGAATTAAACACTGTCGAGCACTAACCCCCAAAACATGAGTGATTAAGAGGAAACAATCCTCCCTCGGTATTCCTTTTCTCCTTTTAATCAGGCTGTCAGGCAGGGAGGCATGGCTGGCATTAACATCATCACCTATGTCGCCATTTGCATCCCCAGATAAACAAGCGCCGCCATGTTTAATTCATGAGACGGAAAATTGCCGTCGAAATCAATTTTAACCAAGTTATCCTTTTACAGGGAGGGATTCTCTTCCTCTGAATGAGCTGCTGTCTTTTCTGACTGATATCAGAGGAGAGAAGTCTGCCAACGCAGCCTCAACTAGTTTCATTTAATAACCATTATCTTATGTTTACATGCTGCTAACTTGCTCATACATTATTCATGAGATCATGAACAGGCCTGCTGAACTGTTTCACGGACCCACCGCCAGTCTCCTCCCCGAGCTTTATCTCGTTCAGAGTTGGAACCTCCGGGCCGACGCCGCCGGAAATGTGGCGTGCAGCGACAACGGCACCCCGACATCGGTCACGTCGTGGTGCGGCGCGTTTCCGTCGGCATCTGCCTGGAGGTTCCAACTCTACGAGGTACGAGGCAGCAGCAGGAGTTGATAGTTGGGTGAAATGCAAAGGGAAAATCGTGCATAAATAAATAAATGCATTTAAAAAGAAATATAAAATAAATTTAAAAAATGCAAAAATAAATAAATAAAAAAATTAATAAAATAAATACATAAATAAAAGGGAAAATTCAACATTTATGTCACATTTTATCAATAAATTAATGACAACATTAATTCATTGCTATTATTTTTTTATATTTAATGACATATTTATTTTATTATTATTATTTATTTATGATTTTTGGCAGGTTCTGTCCTCCATACTTTAGTGCGCTCACATGATTGCAATGTGAAACCAAAACTAACCGCATCAAATGTATAAAACGCCGACCCTGGTTCTAAATTTCAGGTGTGAAAAGGCCCTTAGAGACGAGATGCGTTCACTCACCAACAACTTTTTTATCAAAGATAAATATCATCAGGCCAATAGAGTAAACTGCAATCATACATTCGGCATTATACCTTTCTGTATGTCTCTGCAGTGTCATTGTTTGGCCTCCCTGGTAAAACAGAAGTCCAAAGAAGACTCAAAGTGATCAGATGAGGAGTGATTTATGGGTAGCTCTGTAAATGAGTGCACTTTATAGTCTACATCCTGTAGCTGCTGCCAGGCTCCTCCCTGCCTTCTAGACCTTTTCCATCTCTTTTCTTACCACAAACACGTCCAGACTTTTAAACAGGCGCCTGAAGCAACATCAGTACTTGTGATGACATTTACAGCCAGATTATTTCTTACTATTGCCGTGGTGGGAGTCAGGCTGCTCTCTTAACATGTACTGTGTGCAAAACCTATCTGCTGTGTTACAGTAATGCTACAGTAAATGATGTGCTGCCACCAAGTGGTCAATAAATTAGCATATGTTTGCCCACAATGCAATGCACTGAAATGATGTCATGCATTAGCTGTTTCTTTAAGCTTTACCTGTTCTGCAGAGACGGTCACTTTGGAGACTGAATACCCTAAAATACACTGAATTATATGTCCTCTAATTCTGATTAAGTTGATGCATATGATCTGAGCAGTATGTCTGCTCTTTTGCTCCCTACCTTCAAAGCAGTCTGGCAGTCCAACAAACCCTGTCTTCTTTAGTTTATACAGTAAACGCCACAATGATTAGACACTAAACAACTGTCGTTTACACCTGTAAATCCACATTAAGTTAGACACCATTATATGTGTAGAGGTCAGAGCTCCCTTATCCAGTCTTACCTGAGATGGGGATTCCTCCGAGCCCAGTACTGTGAGGTCCTGGCAGCACTGACAAGTCCAAGAAGCTGCTGTGTGAGGTGGAGGCTGTTAGACTGACTGTGTGGTTCAAATGCACAAAGTTACTGTGTGGGGATGTGGAACCCATCCAGGACCCACAGGATGAGGAAGATGATGAGGAAGGGTGAGTGGGGAAGCTGAAGGAGCTAGAGTTTCCCCTGTGAGGGTGTTGATGGGAGTGGTGGTGAGAGGGCTGGAGGTGTTTGGGGAGCGGGAGGCCTCCTCCCGGGGGCCCGGGGCCTTCGTTCAGCAGGACTCTGTGAGTTCTGTGGGAGAAGGAGCCGGGCGACAGCGAGGAGCTGAAGCCGTCTTCAACAGAGAGCTCGTCCTCTATGAGGTCAGCCAGAGCTCTGCGAGTGATGTCGAAGGGGTCGAAGCCCAAGTCGTCCTCCTGCTGCTGCTGCGTGGACGAGCCGAAGCCGAACGCCGCCTGCCAGTCTGTGGACGAGGACACCGGCATGGTGTCTACACACACAGGAGAGGAACAGTGAGCAGGCTTCACAGAGAAGAAGCTTTCATCATTTATACACTGAACTCCTTAAAGTCAAATCAGAGGTTTGTTTCTAAACACATTATACATTAGACAGATTGACACTCCAAAGATCTGGGATGGAGCATCAATTCAAAGCACATTAGGCTTCTAAAAGTAGAGTATGTTTTTTAAGGACAATCTGAGACTTTTTAAAGAATACAAATCCACCCTTCTATGAGGAGAAAGATTAACCAGCTGCTACTCTTGCTTGACATAAAACCAGCAGACGCAACACGCCGGTACTTCCCCCCCGTCTGGCCCACCTGAGGTGAAGAGGCTCTGCGGCTCCGGTGCTGTGGGCCAGTCAGCGTTGCTGTGTGCGGAGCCGGGGAAGCCGCTCAGTCCGCTGGGGAGCGGGTTCGGATGCCTGAAGTTGCTGTTGTCTGAGAACAGCGACTGGGACTCTGCAGCTGCGGTCGCCTCGAACGGGGAGCGAGGTGCGTGGCCGGAGACGCTGATCGGAACCACCAGGCTGGGCTTACTGAAGCCAGGAGGGGGCGATGGAGAGTCACTGCCAGGGAGCTAAGGACACAGAGAGGAGAGCCTCTTATTTCTTCTAACCTTTATTAAGGCTGCTGATCTAGAACGGAGATTCTAGCTTAATTAAAACACACATGTATATGAGCAACACATTGATCAGTTAATGCACACAGTGCACTTTAATAGACTGAGCCACTTTAACTTTAATTCTGCACACTACAAAACATCTCTACCTCAGTTCTTATCCTGCATTATATTCCATATCTGACATTTCTTAATATCTATATCTCCTATATTTAATCACCCAGCACTATATCACTTTCTGCACTACATTCACTTTTTCTTTAAATAGTCCTGTATCTCAGTTGTTTTTACCCTGCACTATATTCATTTTTAACAGTTCTTCTGCACATTGCATATTTTGTTTTATACTCTGTATTACTTACATGTGTCTTGTTACTACCTGTGTCGTTTTACTAACATGTGTACTACTCACCTTGTGACGTTTTTTACTAATATGTGTGCTACTTACCTGTGACGTTTTTACTAATATGTTTGCACTATGGAACTGTGATGCTGGATACTTGAATTTCCCTCTGGATCAATAAAGTTACTATCTATCTATCTATCTATCTATCTATCTATCTATCTATCAATCTATCAATCTATCTATCTATCACAAACATAGAGGATGGGATATCACTGTTTTTAGGGTTACCTAACATTCAGGTTAGGTTCATTTGGTTTCATGTACACGATGCATCAAGATCCTCAAACATTTCCAGAAGTTCCTGCTTTTGTAATTCAAGCTCTTACCAGTTGTGAGGTTTCACCGTTGCCTATACTGATGATGTCTGTCAGTTTGCTGTCGGGGCTGTAAAATAAAAGCAGAGAAAAATAGTAAATATATTTACCCACCAGAAGACTGGGGAGTGTTTCCAACCTCGTCAGATAGTGTCAGCATCCACACATCGTTACCCTGAATATAAAAGCTGGTAATGAATGATGGGGGAGTCTCAAATAAATAAAGGCCAGCCACTAATAAAAGGTAAAAAGGAGTAGCCTATAGCTTATACCATTTGTTCCACAGATTTGGTGCTAAATTTAACCATTTTTTACCACTGGCAAATTGATAAAAATGATCAAAAGTCCCTCCAAAATACCACATTAAGACACCAAGACCTTGAGGAACACCAGAGAAAAAGACATGCTGTGATTTGGGATCAAAAGCTTTTTGACATTTGGAGATTTCTGAAAGAATTTCATTTTTCGGTGATTGGATGGCGAACACTTGTGTTGTGTAAACTGCTCAGAAACCCCGTTATTGTTAATCTAGCTAGGAAAGCCATCCATCCTCTGAATGCTCTAGATCTCTAGTTTGATCCATCCATCCTCTGAATGCTCTAGGTCTCTAGTTTGATCCATCCATCCTCTGAATGCTCTAGGTCTCTAGTTTGATCCATCCATCCTCTGAATGCTCTAGATCTCTAGTTTGATCCATCCATCCTCTGAATGCTCTAGGTCTCTAGTTTGCGAGAATGGTACGGAAGGACGGACCGATGAACGGACATATAGCCAACCAGAGGCGTAAATATGGATAAATAACATACTCGGTTGTGTGTTTTCTGTATCAAGAGAGAAGCAAACACTTTAAATGACTCTGATCCACCTGGTACAGAGTTGTAAAGTTCTAGTGTACCTCGCAAAGTCGCGGTTCGAGGAGAACGGGGAGAGGGCCGGTACAGGGTCGAGGCTGAGGTCAGGTTCGGGCCCCTCGGGGGTCGAGTGTTCAGAGTCGGAGCCGTCTAGTAGCGGACTCCTCCTGTGGTCTGATGACAGACCGTTGGTTATCCTCCCATCTTTACTGGAGCTGTTGGACCTGAGACAGCAGAGAGAGAGAGAGGGACTGAATGCTATAATATAAAGCTGAGCATATATAAAGTCCCACTGATGCATACAATCCTTGTAGTTATTGTAGCTCATTAGTTTTACTTCTAAAACAACCGGGAGATGTATCTGTATTTTAATTAAAAAAACAGTACAGTAGTAGATCTGATTTTAAAAAGAATACTAAAATACTGCTGTTCTTTTGACCACTCCCATGAGATAACGTGTTATGTATTACACACAAGTACAAAGAGGACGTGAAGAAGGGTATATCACATGACTTCTGAGACACACAGAGATACAGACACACCGGTGTTAGGATACCTCTGTAAAGACTCGGCTTTGCCCTTTGGCTTGTCAGCTGACACAGCTGAGGTCTGCAGGAAGGCCGGGTTCATCTTGTAGAGGTCCTGTAGGAGTTTCTGCTCGTACTCCTGATGCTTTCCTGCCTGAGAGCAGAAGAACAGATCAGCCAGAGTTACAGTATGTTTCCACAAACCAACACATAGTTTTGTTATGATGAGCACTATCAATCAAGTTAAAAGTTCAGTGGTGTCTTCTGAACTGAGTTTACCTGCATCTCCTCCTTCGTAAAGCTGGCAGCTTCATCCCCCAGCTCGTGTAGATACATGCAGTCTGGTTTGGGGCACTGCATGCTCTTTAAAAAGTAACTGCAGTATTTTGTTGTTCCTAAAGAAGCCTGCAAAACACAAAATACATTCTACAATATATTCAGCTGAACTTTTATCTAAATGTACTACTTTTATCTCTCAAGCTTACCTTCAGTGTTCGGCCTTCGACCACCACGTTGTTGACACACTGGATCGCTCTGAGAGCGTCTTCAGAACGAATATATGTGACATAGGCACTGGCACTGGGCCCCTACAACAGAGACAAAGCTAACGTTAACAACTAGTTTCATGAATGTGGCCTACCCCCTCCTGACCCTACCGTGACCTCTGACCTGCCTCACCTGTGAGCCAGCATACGATGTGCTGTTGTTGATCACCACTTTGTGAATCTTCCCAAATTTCCCAAAATATTCTGGCCTCTTTAGAACCTGTTAAACACAGAAGACACATAATCCAGAGTCATGTATCATCATCATCATCATCATCATCATCATCAAGGTTATTGCTTTATTAGTCCATTTTCATGTTGTATCATTTTAGAAGCATGTTTACAGAGTTTAAATGGTAATTCAGGGAGCATCACAGAGAGTCTTCATTTGAGAATGCTGTTCAAATGCTAGTGTGGAGGAGAGACAACACTTTGATGAGTCGTCAAAATTACAATGCCCCCCCCCCCAAAAAAAAACAGAAACAAGCGTCCCATCCAGGGACAATCTCTGTGCCAAATGAAGGAATAACATTTTAGATCTATTATCATTCAATGTTCAATATATTTAACATAAAAAACATTATACATGTTAAATTACAGTGTTTGAATTACACTGTGGAGGGAGGGTAGTGTTCACAGTACTGTACTGTACCTACTCTGTGTACTCTGGTGTACTCTGTGTACTCTGTGTACTGCTCTGGGAGTGTTAAAGTGTTGCATAAACTTCTGTTAGTCACCGGAATTTGATTGATGATGAATTTCCTGATGATGCTGGATGACAAGCAGTAAGTTACCAGTTAGTCAGTCTGCATAACTTCATGTTTACTCCTCTGGTTTCTGGTTTCATAAAAAGTGAACAGGAACTGGACCAAATGAACCCAACTCCAGGTGTGAAAGCAGCCTAAGAGTTAACAGGAGGTTGAGTAGAAAACCTAAAATGTTTTATGTAAAACTGGGATAGGAGACAAAAGGAGTTTGATTTCTAGGAAAGAAGTACGAGCAGTTCTGTTGGAAATACATAAACAGTACAAGACAAAAAGCCACTTGTACAGGATTCCTCCAAAAACATGAATCATCTGCTGAATGTAGAGCAACAGGTCAGAATCCAGTGTTTGTGTTGGTGTCCGTTCTCTAAGCTGGATGGCAGGACTCTGGGTTTTTGCTCAGTCTTGACAGTAAGCATACAGTGAAGGGGGGTGGGGGGTGGGGGGTGCATGTCTTTGTGGCCTTTGTGTGCCTGGAGCTGTCCTGCCTGCTCAGCCTCCCATCCTCAGATATACATCCTCAGATATACATAAACAGAAAGAAAGCAAGACATGGGTGGCAGAGAGAGAAGACAAGAGCTAGTTTTCTCTCGGCTCTCAGGTCATCGTGTTGGACGGTGTGCTCGACCTCCTGTATGCTGCAAACAAGCATATTTTACACAAGCATACGATACCTAAAGGCCTCGTTCAGCAACCCAAGCTGATAGGTTGGTGATGACTGGACTCAAATACGATCTGATCACTTGCAAAAAACAGTGCAGACAGTCTGGAAAAAAACATTTTCAAGTTCTAAACCTGAGTGTGTGTTTACTAGAGCTGTCCTCGACCACAGGAAATTCTTAGTCGACTAACACTCAGGCGATTCTGTTGACTAATTGATTAGTTGATTTAATCCACAGATCTGTGAAACTTGAGTTTCTCCACAAAGGATCACACAAAAGCACCACTTTAAACCAGAGATGTGCTCGCACGTTTCTTAGAAATAACTTAATCAGCATAAAAAAAGCATAAAAAAACGACAAAAGAAATCTTTGTTGACTAAAACCAAACCAACAGATTAGTCGACTAATGGACTACGAGGGGTCAGACCTAATGTTTACACAAAGAAGGTGGTTGAGGTCGGATTTATTCACCCTCCTCCTCCTGATCTAACAATGCAGGAGAGGTAGGTGTGTGTGTGTTGGATTGATCAAAATTAATCTGACATGATTCCCCGTATTCTTAAATCGTATATGAAATAAGTCAAATTAAATCTTCATTGCCCTATCAGTATGGTCACTGCAACATAAAGTACATTAAGTGAAATGGCAGCTTCTCTACAAGAAATAATAAAAGATCCATTTCTGATTTATATTTATGGTGAACTGTTCTGCCAGAATTGGAAATTCACAGATTCCCGTGTTCATAAAGCCTTCTACTCATTGTATATGGTGCGTTCAGTCAGCCTGACTCTGTCCTTCACTGCTGGAAAGATGATTAATAGGTTCAGGATATTTATGGCATGGAACGTCATCACAGACGCCATCAGGCACCGACGCCACGCTGCTGCTGCTGCTGCTGCTGCTGCTGCTGATTTCCAGGACTGCTGAGTGTGGGAGATGTTGGCAGACTGAGCTGCTGCTGCTGCACAATTACATACCATTCATTTAATGCTTATTCTAGCCCTCCCAATACCTCCTTTATAGTGTGTGTGTGTGTGTGTGTGTGTGTGTGTGTGTGTGTGTGTGTGTGTGTGTGTGTGTGTGTGTGTGTGTGTGTGTGTGTGTGTGTGTGTGTGTTAGGGCTGCACGATTATGGGAGAAAAATCATGTATATTTTGATCAATATTGAGATCACGATTATTTATCATAATTATTCAGAATCTCATCAAAAACTCTAAATGTGATCCTTTTACTTGGTTATTTGCATAAAAACACACAATTCAAATGATTAGGAAATAAATTATTGCATTTTTATTTAAATATTTGCTTTGATTAAAAAAACATGTTGTCATTGGTGGTTTTAAATACATATTATAAGCTGCTTAGAGCTAGTGTTTTAGTGTTTTTTCTCTCTCTGATATCTATTTTATATTGCTGTGAAAACATCTTCTTCAAACAACTGGATTATTTATCTAATTATTGTGTTTCTCGCCAAAAACAATTTTAGAAAATGACATTTGAATGCATCATGATCAGATACGCTAAGCAAACTTTTCGCGTGGCGCGATTACACACAAAGTCAACGCAAAGAGGCGAACAGACGCAGATTTACACCAGGATTTGCATCATTCGCTTACTCGTGCGAGTTGAAATATGTCAATTCGAGCAAGAAATTCGCGTGACGCTGTTTCAGCGTTGAGATTGTCCTCCTGACTTCCTGACGTTGTGGCTGTCTGTGGTCACCCAGAGCTACGAGTACATCATATCTGTACAAAGACCGGACCAGACTCTGTGTAGAAACCACACACTGTCTCTGTAGAAACAACAACGTCTCTAGATGACGTCATGTTGAGTGTTGATGGAGCAGCTGTTATAGCCTGGTACTGATCCATCCAGACTCCATTCAGAAAACAAGCATTTTAAAAGTTATTTGCTTGTCGTCATGGTAACAGACCTGACAAAGCATGAATTCAGACTTTTTACTAATCGGCATCATTTGGTAGTTATTTCAGCATCATTTTGATCTGTTTATTGATATTAAATCACAGCAAAATCTGTTTATTTTGGGTTCATACCGCAGTAGCGACGTGTAGCTTGCTAGATACAGTCAGTGCGATGAGACTGTATGTAACGGTGCAGCTCTAGCTTTTAGTTTAGGAAGCGCTTGATTTATACAGCAGAGCTTTCTATTAGCGGAGCATTTTAAACGTCAGTATCGCAGTTGATTATGTTCATTTAACTGTGGGAAGCCAAAATCGTAATTGCGATTAATATTGGATTAATTGTGCAGCCCTAGTGTGTGTGTGTGTGTGTGTGTGTGTGGTCTCACCTCAGGGTCAGCCAGCCTCTGAGACAGCCCGACTACAAACACCAGGTTCCTCTGGACCACTCGGACGCTGGCCAGATGTTTCCTGTTCTCTGTGATCTTCTGCTTCTTCTCGTTCTGCTTCTGCTTCTTCTCAGTCTTTATCCTCTGCAGCTCCTCCTGTGACAGCGGCTTGTACACCGCCGGGTCTTCTGGGTACGGCTGCAGAACACACACACACACACATCGTTCAAGGAAAACAATCCCCCCCCTATCAGATGCTCTACCGCTGTTAGATATCATGCAATTCTCCCAGGAGTTCATAACAACAGTGTGAGTCGTCTCTTTGATGAGTATGGAAATGTCAACTGAAGGTGGAATGAAGTCTGTTGTTGGTGATCTATCCCAGACGTGTCAGAGTTCAGACTGCAGGTGAATGTGCCCAAAATGTGATTTTCTGCCTCGTGTGATTCCACATATACCTGATAATAGTGTGTTTGAAATGATGTAAAAACAGCTGGCAGAACAGTCGGACTCAGAGGAGAATTCACTGCAATGTAAACACAAACTTAAGGATAATTCTAGTTTACTGAAAGTCTTATTTTTATAAGTTTCAGCGGTTATGAGAGCATTGCACTCAAAGTTTATTTCTGAGGTGTACCTTTCTGCAGGCGGGACAGAGACCGTTCTCGTCCGTCCTGATCCGGTGCCAGCAGAAGCGACAGATCTGGTACCCACAGGTGCAGGGGAAGAAGTTGACGTCATCGATCTCCAGCGGCTCCATGCACAGCGGGCACTCCATCGGGTCGTCCTTCAGCTCGGGGTTCCGGGACATCCTACGGTTACACGCCACTGGACCGGAAAACAGCTTTCACAGGACGGGGACGGGGACGGGGACAGGAGGAGCTGCACCGGAGCAGAGATAAACAGGAGCTTAGCTACATCCTGAGGACAAATCAAATCATCCTGACTCCAAAACAAAAGGGTTGAATGGAACAAACAACATTCTGATGATTGTGCAGCTATAACAACATCATTTCTTATTATTCTTATGTGCAATACTGACTTACAATGATTCAACTGGGGAATACTCTGGCATGTTTGACACACCAGCGTCTGCCAGATGACATTGCACTCGCCGGACCCTTTCTCCTGCTGGAGCTCTGTCTGTGTTGGGACCCGTGTTTTCAACACTGTGGTCTTTATTGAGATTCACTGGGGGTGTTGTGATGTTTCTCATGCAGTGCTGTGTTAGTGGTGCGTGTTGTTTAAGGTAAATACATTCCAAACAGTCCAGTTTGAGTAACAGGTCCATGAGTCTGAAGGCTTCTCAGACATATACTGTAATACTAGTGTTCAGAGCCTACAGGACCCGTCTCCATCAGCCATGTACTTTGGAGAATCAGTCCCTGAACTGAGACACAGCTGATAAGTGTTTTATTTTTACCATAACCTAACTTACACCATGTGTGGCTGCAGCACAAGACACTGTCTTAATGCAGATTAAAGAGCAAAGCATTATCGTGGTCATGGTGTACTAAACGCCTGAGTTACGTTACTAAATATGGTGAGGTATAGGACTCGTATTTGCGTTATAAACTAAGGTTAAACAATGACTAGATAGGCCGCTGAAGTGCTGCTTCCCCAGCCAATGATGTGTGGATTCAGTGAGAGTGAGTCACAACCAGGAGAGCTAATGAAGCCGTCATTACGTCGCTGTGTCACAGAGAGCTGGAGAGAAGATGGTAAACTCTGTCTGGATCAGTCTAAGTGCCCAATTAAAAAAAAAAACCCTCTGCAGGCAGATAATGCTGGTTAATTGGGTGATTTCACAACACACATGATTTACTTTAGTGCATGGGTGGGCAATGCATTCAGCTAATGGACAAAACTGCAACACACAAAACCACTATGGAGTCATTATGAGAACACTTTAAAAGTTTTAGGTCAATTTGAAACCACTTGGGTTTTTTTGCCTGTATGGCCACAGCTTTTTAACACGCTGCAAATATTTCTGTAATCTATAATTCTGATGATGAATGAATGAGTGTCAGAGTCTCAGGGATATTATGAGACATGGTGAGCCTTAGCCGTCAAAAGTATCCACCCATCATATCCATCTGTTACCGCTTATCCTGTTCAGGGTGATGGGTGATGTAAACAGGAAGTATGACGTTGCCATGGAGACAGTGGGCTAACTGTGTGTTTAGCATGTAGTTTTAGCCTTTATTTCTTCACATTTAGTTGAATTTGCAAACTGAAATATCACGCTGCATTAGCTACTGCCTTCGTTCCTGTTTGCAGCGTTACCATGGATGTAGAGACAACCATCACCTGGATCACTACGAGCAAAACATCTAGGCTGATTGTGGATACCACTACCACTGGAAAAAAGGACGTTGTGTTGATTCCAACAGTGTGTTGATGTATTATGACTCTGAGAAGAAGCAGTTTTGATGCAATAATGACATCAGTTGGGTTTAAGGGATAAAGATCACAGACAACCTTGGTAATATCGGTCCTCTGCAAATATGGTTTTAGTAAGTAAACTGTAGAGCTGTAACACCAACAGCTCCTCATTTATTCTGCTTATCTGCCTGGTTCTGAACTGGGGAAACTATATTTTCCTCCCTCAGGTAGGAGAGACTCATGATCCCAACCTACTGCTGCACAGTCAGGACCCACATATGTACGTTCACGGAGAAAACATCGACCTTTGTGTTGTGGTGAAACACAAGATGGGAGAGCCTTCTTTCAGGGAGCCTGAAATACCTTTATTTACTGTTACCTCTGTTGAAAACAGGACCAAACTGATCCTCACACACTCCTCTGGTGACTGAGAATGAGCCACGCTGAGCCCATCACTCAACAATGAAACACATGCAGAATGACACGGATACAAATAATGCACATACAGTACAAGGAGCTGATAAAGCTCACTCTGACGTTTGCTCGTCATTAATAATTAACTGGAATGCGTTGTCTGCATGCTCATAAAGAAACATGAGCGCCGCACACAACATAAGACTTCAAACCTTACTATCCCGCGAGTACTTGCTTATTGAAACATGACCACACTGGTCAAGAGCAGGAATAGTAGCAATACTACTACCCAATACAATACCTGACTTTCAGTAGCACGGCCACTAGGCAGTACTGATGGTAACAACTCCTATTCGCCATAGAGAGAGTGTGATACATCACTGAGGATTGGCCGACTTTCTTTAATCAGAATCAAACCAGGTTTACAGTCTGGTTCATCTTAACCACTAGACCAACAGGACGTCCTGCAATAAGGGCTGAACGATTTGGAACGTATCTAATTAATTAAGATTATTTTGACTGATATTGCAATTACAAAAAGTCTGTCCAATATGACAGAATATGACAGCACCACGATACTAAATCAGAATTGTATTTTGACACATATTGCACTAGTCCATATTGCAATTTAAATTCTGAAAAAATCATGTTCCTCTGTGTCCTCCGGTGCTCCTAACGGCATCTGCAAGATTTCACAGACGGGAGGAAAACAACCAATCAGAGCTGATCTGGGATCTGCTGTCCATCTGCTGTCTATGAGAGCCGGCTGTCAATAACTCGCAAACTTCGACCAAACAGTCGAACTAGGCAGCGCTGATCAGATATGAATCAATATTCTGTTACTGTAATGACTATTTCCCTCCTCTAATGTTTTCAGAAACATCTTGTAGTTACTGTTCAGCTTTAAAATGAGAAAGTTTGTGACCCGGCAGCCATGTTGAGCCATCAGGTTGAGGAAATAACAAGCACCGCCCACCAGCCGGAGCACAGCCAATAGGAACGCTCTCTCTCTCTCTGAAGTGGCCTGTGATTGGTCAAAGTCTCTCATCAGGGGCTAGATGTTTTAAAGCCTGAAAACAGAGTCATGAGGAGGAGCAGAAGTCTCTCAGAACACTCGAATTACAATATGCATGAAAGATTATTATGGGATGTTTGCCCAATGATGCAAAAAAATATACTGCCTACTGCAGGTTTAACTCTTATATGCAGAGTGTGTGAGCCCTGTTAGCTCACATAGTTATAATAACATGTGCAGTACTGGTTCCAGGGTTAGAACCGGGTCAATGTGCCGGGTGAAGAGCCGCCGGTGCTGCTGCCGGGCTAAGCTAAGCAGCTAATGAGCTAACCGGATGGAATGTTGTTAGCTATCGTTACTTTGTATCTCCTGTATGACGTCATGGTTTCCTGTCTCCTGGACTACAGAGCTCACTGTGAGTTTATAGAGAAGCCTGCTGAAGTGTTCCTGTGGAAGGGATGATTCAGTGCAGAGCCTGCTATATGGTTTAACCGGGTTAGCTGTTAGTCTGGATACTCACCCTGCCTGTGTGTTAGTGCAGAGTCCTCTGCAGGATGTTGGGGGGGAAGTCTGTCCCATCCGGGGGGGACAGCGAGCTGCTCTCTGTGGTCCTGAGGAGACAACCGGCCTCTTCTCTCAGCTTCTAAAGCTGCTACTTTACACCATAAACCACCATCTTACAGTGAGAGGAGGAGAGGACAGGAGACACTACACAACTCAGGGAGTCGGCGCAAAGCAACTTGATGTGACACGCATGGCATGATGGGTAATGTAGTCTCTTGTTAGAGAAGCATCTCCTCAGCGAATTGTTGTTCATTTGTTTTGCTAAAAAATCAATATATTCTTTTGCAAAGTACATTGCTTTGAATTGTGTGAAAAGATTATGATAAAATAACTAGCAATTAAAAATAATCTATTCGTATTATTTTCTAAAGTATTAGGGCCACATTGAGGGGAAAACAAATCTGAGATTTCGAGAATAAAGTTGTAAGATTTCGAGAAAAAAAGTTGTAATATTTCGAGAATAAAGTCATAATATTACGAGAAAAAAAGTTGTAATATTTCGAGAATAAAGTCATAATATTACGAGAAAAAAGATGTAATATTACGAGAATAAAGTCATAATATTACGAGAAAAAAAGTTGTAATATTTCGAGAATAAAGTCATAATATTACTTTACTTTTTTTTTTGTAAACTTCTGACTTTATTCTCATAATATTACGACTTTTTTTCTCGTAAACTTCTGACTTTATTCTTATAATATTACTACTTTTTTCTCGTAAACTTCTGACTTTATTCTTATAATATTACGACTTTTTTTCTCGTAAACGTCTGCCTTTATTCTCATAATATTACCACTTTTTTCTCGTAAACTTCTGACTTTATTCACATAATATTACGACTTTTTTTCTCGTAAACTTCTGACTTTATTCTCATAATATTACGACTTTTTTTCTCGTAAACTTCTGACTTTATTCTCGTAATATTATGACTTTATTCTCGTAATCTCAGATTTTCTTTTTCTCAATGTAGCCCTAATACTCCGTCGTACTAAAGCACTCTTTATAATATCCTATAGTTTATAAATTGTAACGAATGTCTTTATGGGTGTTATAATAAATAAATAAATAAATAGATATAATTTATAACTGTGTTATGGAAAAGTAGAAAGCGTTTTGAGTGGCGTAGTTGTGAAATAAAACCCTGTCTGGTGTTTATTTATTTATTTATTTATTTATTGAAGGACAGACACCAGTCAATGGGCTTTTCACAACAGTTTTTCTTAAAAATGACTTGTGCGTGATCTATAAAGTATTAATTAATGATTTATTAACATTTATTTAGCCTAGACATTATGTTAACATTAGGACATTAGCTTATTTATTGAAGTTGATGCACAGAAGGAACTGTGTAGAATAATTTATCAAAACGAAATAAGGTCCTAACGGAAGGGGAGGGACTTCGCCTCTCTATACTGTGTTTAGATTTACAGTAATATGTTCCCACAATGTACAGTACTGTACACAGCGTTTACAGTCAGAAACCTTTGAGAATACAGTAATAGGGATACTGTGTAAACATTTAACGTGACAATTTGAAGTAATGTGGAAGAAAGAAAAGAGGAATTTACAGAAACAGGAACAGGAACAGAGATTTAGTGGTTGATAAGTTGATAACTCAGAATACCAGAGGATAAAAGTCGGAGCTCAAAGAACACAGCTCAGACCTGATGAGAGTCCCGACACGCTGTCTATTGGAAACCACTCTTCCTGAAGCTATGTCCACACAAAGGTAATGTACTCCTCTCTGCTTCTAAAATGC
Organism: Sebastolobus alascanus; assembly: GCA_916701645.2. Taxonomy (NCBI): domain Eukaryota; kingdom Metazoa; phylum Chordata; class Actinopteri; order Perciformes; family Sebastidae; genus Sebastolobus; species Sebastolobus alascanus. The sequence goes on from CAKAOJ020000369.1 coordinate 418,584, forward strand.
CTGGTCACTGTCCAGCTGTTTGCTTAATTTATTTTGACTAATTTCTTTCATTGATTTTGATGTTTCAGCACAAACGTAGCTTTGCTGATTGGGACCATTGCCATCGTGTCCCTGATGAAACCTGACTGTGTGGCCGTAAAAGAAGATGAAAAGGGATTTAAACTGTGCGTCACATCGAGGCGAGCAATGAAAGACCTCTCTCATCACAATCTGACCAACGTTCCCTCAGATCTTCCCGTTGACGTGCAGTATTTGGACATTTCTCACAACTCCATCCAAAGGCTGAACGGAGCTCCGTTTTCCGGACTGTCCCGGCTCTGTTATCTGAAGGTAACTCACTGTGCCCTGCAGGAGATTTCTCCCAGTGTGTTCAGTCACACACCAGCACTCAAAGTTCTCAATATATCCTACAATAACTTACCTATCGTCCCTGACATCTCATTGAAACAGCTGAAAATCCTTGATTTGGCAAACAATCTGTACAACAGCTATCAAATTCCAGCATCATTTCAGAACCTAACGAATCTGGATGTGCTGTCATTAGGTAGTACAGCGGCTCTGTCAGTCAACTACAATGACTTTGATCCATTGACCAACGTTTCTCTGCATCACCTGGTGTTGGGAGCAGGAATTCACTGGCAAACGTATGATCCCGGTGCTCTCGCAAAGCTGAAGTCTCTTCAAACATTCTCACTTTTTACGTCTTTTTGTGGAGATTCCAGCATGTTTGAGAACGTCCTCGTGGACTTGAATGTGACGAGGGCAACATCACTGAGATTCATCACTCTATTTCCAGACAACTGCAACGTGACCGGCAACTTTTTTAACAACCTGAGAACAATGCCATTTGTGCAGAATCTCACCATAGAAAACACTTGGATGAACAGCTCATATATCGAGGTGTTTCTGAAGAACGTGTGGCTCTCCTACCTTTATGACCTCTCACTTGTCAACATCACTTATAATGAAGATACACCAGACGGTTTACAGCTTCGCACCATTAATAAGACAGTCAATCTTTGCTCAATTACCTTCAATGGTGTGAATCATTATCAATACAGATTACCCACAATCAACATGAGCTTAGAGACCCTCTCAAATCTGACCTATTTCAAGTTCTCTGGGGCCGGAATGAACATTTTACCCTGTAACCTCCTATCTGCCCTGCCATCACTGGAGACGCTGGATCTGTCAGATAACCTCTTAAAGGAGTCTGGCTTCTGGTGGTTGCAGTGTTCCTCCGTCTTCCCCAAACTCAGGAGACTGTCTTTGAGCAAGAACCGCTTCCGCAGTCTTTCCTTTATCTCTGAGAAGACGCGTCAGATGAAGACATTAGAGTCTCTGGACCTCAGCTTCAACTCCATCTACTTGGACAGTGACTGCTCTTGGCCTGCTCAGCTGACTGAGCTCAGCCTGAGAAACAACAACCTGGGCAACAGCGTCTTTCAATACCTGTCGATGAACTTTGAGAGGATTGACTTGTCAAAGACGGGAATAACAGCCATAACGCAGGAGGATCTGTCTCGGTTTCCCAAGCTGACACACCTCCAACTCAGCTCCAACAGGATCCAGGTGATCCCTGCAGATCTCAGCTCCCCGGTTCTGCTCAGTCTCTACGTAGACCAGAACGCTATCACATCTATATCCGGGGAGGTCTTGGCAGGACTTCCCAGGCTTCAGACCCTCAAAGCTGGAAGCAATCCGTTCGTCTGCTCATGTGACTCCTATTGGTTCGTCACTGTTCTCAACAAGTCTTTGCTCCCGGACTGGCCCTTAGATTATACATGCAGCACCCCGCCATCTTTTGCAGGCCTGTCTCTCTCAGAGTACAAAACCAGTGAGCTGTCATGTGAGATGTGGCTTCAAGCTGCAGTTGCTCTTCCTGTAATAATAATGATATGTGCAGCCGTAGGTCTGGTTTTCTATAAATGTGACGGAGTGTGGTATACAAAGATGTTATGGGTGTGGGTCAAGGTGAAGAGGAGAGGCAGGAAACGCTCCAACATGCTGCAGAATGCATCATTTAGTTATCACGCGTTCATCTCCTACAGTCATCAGGACTCTGGCTGGGTGGACAGCCAGCTGGTGCCCTCTCTGGAAGGTGCCGGGGTTTCACTCTGCGTTCACGAGCGTGACTTCGTCCCTGGTGAGTGGATCATAGACAACATCATCAACTGTGTGGAGTCCAGCTACAAGACGCTGTTTGTCCTCTCCAAACAGTTTGTCCAGAGCGAATGGTGCAACTACGAGCTCTTCTTCGCCCAGCACAGAGCCATCAGCGTCCAGCAGGACTCTTTAGTCTTCATATTACTGGAGCCCATTCCGACCGACTCTCTGCCCAAGAAGTTCTTGAGACTTAGAAGTTTACTGAGGCAGCAGACGTACCTCGAGTGGCCGAAGGATGAACGGAAGCAGCAGCTTTTCTGGGCAAGTCTTAAATCCATGCTGCGTATGGCAGACAAATCTATGGTTCTGAAGGATGTGGCTTTGGCCATTGCAGATACAGTACCTCTACTTACAGATCAAGTGTAAGAACTCAAAGGATAATTCTCATTTATTCAAGTCGATCTTGGTTGCTGTAAATAATCCTCTTGTCTATACTGAACGGGGGACAAAAATGTATTCCAAAATTCAGCTAAAGCTAACAAAAGGCTTCAGCTGTCTGAGTTAGACAAATCAAGTTACAAAGATTCTGTCTTTTTAGTGTGAAAATGCCTCTTTTGCTTCCACAGATGTTTCCCTGTTGAGCCGTGGCAGACAGCTACTGTAGTAACACACAGTGGGAGTACGGTACTAAAAAAGACAGTAACTTTGGCTTGTCCAACTCAAACCAACGCTTAAGCCTCATCAAAAGACAGAACAAGGTCTATAGATCACTCACAGTTAAATAGCTTTAAAAGGGGATCTTTTTCAGATCAGTAAGGACAGGAGGAACTATTACAACGACCAGTAACGCTTTTAATGCACATATAGGGAGGTGAGTATTGTATATAGAGTTGATAAAAATGTGAAGCTATAGCTTTAAACCACAATAGGAAGTTGACAGAGTTGGTTATGCATCTATAATAACTGCACATGTTATATTTTGAGAAGTTGTAAATACAGATTGAGAGTTGCACATAGTCGTCAGCCACAATGGCAAGTCATTAAGAAAATAATCTAACCTCTAACAATGATGATTTAACATAAACAACCCAAGTTTCAATACCAGAAGAATAAGTTTTTCAAAGCCTCACTTCACAAACTCAGTTTAAGATGCCTCGCTGTACTCTCAGTAGTAATATCTCAGTTCTCAAAAGAGAAGAATTATTTGACTATACTTAATGGTACTTAATCAAAATCCTGACTGACAAAACAGGAGATATTTTGCATGCGAGTTATGAAAAAGAAAGATGAATATGTCTAGTCAGTCAGAGTTAAAATGTTTCTAGATATTGAACAGAAAAAACAGCTGCTCCCTGCAAACAAAAACATATTCTGACAGTTAATCATAATAAAAATAGACATATTCAGATTTCAGCAGCATCTTTTCCCTGCAGAAAACCATAATTTGTTCTGTTTTGTGGCCTTATATACATTTCCTTGTAAAAAAAACCATATATATCTAAGTGGAGTGGATTGCTGCCGAACCAATTTCTGTTTTGTTTAACATGCGATGACAATAAATCATCTTATCTGATCTGATCTTGTGTTTGTTTCCTCTGTTCAGAGCTTGTTTTAATTTAAGTAAATGTCTCCATCTACTGTTTGTAATGACGCTCTCAAAGGTCTTTCACTCATATTTAACACAGATGATTTTAAATTATTAATGCATTTTCCCGGGATAAGCAGCACATGCTAAATGTAGATTAGGGTTCATTATTTAATTTGAGTACACAATTTAATTATATAAATATAAATTCATAGAAAATTTAGTTTGTATCTGCTTTATGCAAACATGAAATTTCAGGGTTTCAAGTTAATCTATGTAAATGTGATAAATGCCATTACTGTAAGCCAGTGTACTGGGTCTCTACAATCTTGATATTAATATAATATAAAAGGGTTATAATATATGATACACTGCAAAAAAGGAATCTCAAGAAAGTAAAAAAAAAGAAACTTATTTCTTGGAAATTAGTCATATGTTTTGTCTGAAAAGTAAAGTAATCTTCATGATTTGCATGAGAAAACTAATCTCATTTTAAGAAAATATATATCTTACTTTGTCTTAATAAGATATTCCAGCTGATACTGAGCTATAGATTTAACCAGTAAGCTTCAACAATGGTTTGCATGATATCCCAGCAGAGGAACAAGATTGTTTTCCTTACTTTAAGAGTAAGACCACTTACACTCAAATTTAAGAATCTTATGAAATGACACCAGTTACAGTTTTTTCATCTATTTTTTATTCATCGTTAGTGCCACATGCTGCTCTGTTGGACAAAATGGACAGATGTCTTTCGGTTATTGTCTCCGGTCCAAAAACTCTTCCAAACACTTGGATGACAACAATGGTCACTGGCTAGTTAATTATATCTTCACAAATTATATTTATCAGGTATTATCTGTGTTTTACTTCCTCAATCAAGCATCTCATTTCACACACCGTACAATATTTATTGGTCAATTAACAGGAACTCACTGTCAACAATTATCCAGTATTTGCTGTATTTCATAGTAAAATTACCGCAAAACTAATTACAGTAGTTTTAGCATATACTCAAAAAGGAAGTACAATATTATACTGTTATTTTTTAGCATCACTGTAGGCTATAATGAAATGTAATTTATTTTAAAGTGCTTCTGTATAACCTACAGTATAGACTCTGTGTTACAATAAATACTACTGTTATTTAGCTGTTGATGCAAAATAAAAGGATAATTGAAGCAGAACATTTATTGTACAATTTGAACAATAGGCTACAGTAATAATAATACAACAATACAACAATATTTTAGTGGGCCGTACTACAATAATGGGCCATGACCATGAAGATGGCCTTGTAGACGAAAGAGAACAGACAAGTTACAGTAGCCAACCTGAAAGGACCAGTGTGTTGGATTTAGGGGGATTTATCGGCAAATGGAATATAATATTCGTGGTTGTGAAATAAAACCCTGTCTGGTTATTATATATTTATTTATTTATTTATTTATTTATTTATTGAAGGACAGACGCCAGCCAATGAGATTTTCACAACAGTTTTTCTTAAAAAAAAAAGAGTTATAAGTGTTCTATAAGTATTAATAAATTATTTAATAACATTTCCTGTATATACATTAGTGATAACTTGTAAACTTTATATTATATCAATATCAAGAATGTAGAGACCCAGCACACAATGATATAGAGCTGACAGTAATGTAATTTACCACATTTACATAGATAATATATAATAGTTTACACCATGATAAACTTTTCCATACAAAGCATAATTTTCTATAAATGTCTCTTCATATGATTAAATCATGTACTCGAATGAAACCCTGACAATCAGGTTGTTGCATAAAGCAGATACAAACTTCATTTTCTATGAATTTACGCTCAAAAAAATAATTCATTGGATGAACGTAATTTGATCTTGCCACCTATATTCCATCTAAACCAATCAAGTAAGATCAATCCATCTTGATTGTGTCTTTTGAACACATCATACGTTTGTTGGTGTAAAGTAATCTTAATATGTACATTCAATGAATGTTCCTTTGTCGAATGAACTAATATAGGTTTTGTCTGTTATACTAGTATCAATCATGTTGAATGAACTGATATGTTTTTTAGTGGTTTTACTAGTATCAATCTTGTTGAATGAACTAATATAAATCTTGTTGAATGAACTAATATGTTTTTTAGTGGTTTTACTAGTATCAATCTTGTTGAATGAGCTAATATGGTTTTTAATGGTTTCACTAATATCAATCTTGTTTCAATTAGTGTTGTTTTCAGTGTACTAGTAAGCATTCATTTGAATTAAATTACCAAATATCCACAGACATACATAAAACAAGTCAAGATGCAAAATTATTTTGGTTTATTTAACATTTGGCCACTGTTCTTAGTTTGTCACTCTTCTTAAACACATTTGCAATATGCAATAAAATGGATATTGGAACCTACAAACACTCTTAGCCCATAATAAAATCAGACTGTACAAATAATTCAGCAAAATGTATGCATGACTTCAGCAATATGCATTTTAACAGTTTTAAACACTGAAATATTGCAACCTACCCATGTGCTTTACAAGTAAGGGATAATGTACTGCGAGCCAGTCACTGCTGTGACATAAACCCCAACAGGGCGATGCTGCACCTGGAGCTCGACTTGCATCGCCCTGAAGGGGTTTATATTATGACCCGCTAGCTGTACATTATCCCACTTATTACACGGCTACTCACTGAAGAAATCAATAATTTTACACAAAAATGGTCCACCAGAGTCCGACATCAGAACTGCACCCATAGCAACGGTCTGTTATAAATAAATAACAGGTCGTAAAACGCTGTGATTGACCACTCAGAATATTGAAATTCAGTGGTGAAATTCAAAAGTGTGTACAACTGCTCCAGCCACAATTTTCCATGCAGTAAAATCAAAAATGTTCAAAAACATTGCTGTGTCTGCTCCACCCATACACAAACGACAACAATTGCAGGGATATGGAATACCAAGCTTCTATCAGTCAGTCCAGGCTTCAAGCTTACTCACCCCAGAAGCTTGTTTTTTAGGAACTGGGCCTTGGGGAAAAACCTCTGTCCATCCAGATTTAGAAGAATCTTCTGCAGGACTTCAAAACTGCATTTGAGCTCTGATGATTAGCTTAGGCTCGAAATCAGTCCAAACAACAGAGCACAATGCGCAATGTTTCCCAAACCACTGAGGCCCTTTACACCTTCAAGCAGGACACCGATGTCCTCTGCGTCATCTCTGGGCACCGCACCCTCCTACTGTATGACATGCACTCCCATCACAGTTTGCTCCATGGATGTCTCAGCCTCGGAGTCTGTGTGCTGTGGAAAAATATAACAAATGTATTTTCAGAGTCTAAAGAGACTGGAGGCTAGACAAAATAGTATTAAGTGAGTTCTAAGTTTAGACATCCCAGCACTGAAAACATTGATACGACAACTAGAGAAGAAGTAACACAGAGACCAACAATCACCATATAGAGATCAGCTGCTATGAGAGAACACTGCATTAAACTGGCCTTGCCATTACCTCAAGAACCACGTTTAGTGAGAATTTTTTTTACTGGTGCATATGAAATAAAAGCCAATCATTGCATTCAGTTACTTACATGTTCAGGTCAATACTCCTCAGAGTTCAGGGGTGAGGGTAGCCTCTTTATTTTGTAGAAGGAAGGACTTGCAAGGTGGCAGCACTTGTCTCACAGCACCCTTTGACCTGCCACAACGAAAAGTGGTGTTACAGTGATATCAAGAAAGACACTTAATCTTTCCAGTATACATTTAAGTAAAAAATAAAATAAAAAAAAATTGCAGTGCTTCTGCCAACAGCATTTCAAAGGAAGGAATTTACTAGTCTGTCTGCAATCAGTCTGCAGAAGAGGCTGAAATGATAATAAAATTCAATATAGTCCATCACATTGCAAGGCAAAAATCAAAATACAAGCTTTTATCACAAAGACAGTTAAGATGGAAAAAATATGAACATATTGCATTGAATGTTGATTTAAGTGGTGCTCCTAAATTTTGTGTCTACCTACCAGCAATAAGTTGATCGAAGACAGGAAGGCTTGGTTCTGTCTTATATTGTCCAGGCGCTCCAGTTCTTATGCTGAAAGTCCTCCCATTCTAAAAAAAAACAAACAAACAAACACGGAAGATTCATAACTTTAAGTTGAGAAAACTGACTGACTTATTTGATACGAACACATTTCAACTTCACCATATGATACATAATCAGAACAGCCAGCCCTCACATTATCAGAGGTAACTGACACTTGCACCTGGTCCACAAATGTAACTACACTTGCTTTTAAATCTCTCAGTGTGTGTGGATGATGCTTCCTCCTTTGTATGTATAAAATGTACTGTCAACATCTGTCTTGAAAGGGAAACCAAGAAACACACAACTAACTGTCTCGTTACCTTACAAATGTGTACCAATATGAACAAAAAAATCTCTCTCTGTGGACAAGTCACTGCATTCACATTTAAAAATGACTGAACTGGAAGCTGTCTGTGTAAACTGAGATGAATGAGCTTTATAGATGTGGCTGTTGAGTCCACTCCACGTCTTGAATATGCATGGACAGTTTACATATATGCACAAATAATGTTGGCCACTACGACAATGATTATGTAGCTTATAATGTTTAAACAATTTGTACCTGCTTCTCTCTGGTGACACGATGTTTGCACTGCCACATTAGCCACTGAAAGAAAAGAAAAAAAAAACATTAGTAAATGATAAAATAAATGAACCGTATTTGCTCCAATACAAAATACCAAAATACAATCCAGGGAAAAAAACAAGGGTGGTTAAAGTCCTGCTGCCTGTCATATAATGTGCATGCTGGTATATAATGTGCAACAAGACGATAGTTAATAACACAAAATATTTAACACTGCATTTCTGTTAAATCATTAAACCTTAAGTTTAAATATATACTGTATATGTTCATATGATAACAGATAACCAATATGACAAAAATATTAACTTACCATACTGACAAGATGCACACAAATGTCAGGAGCAAGTGGATGCTGCTTTATTTTGTGATGTATTTCTGGTAAAAAGAGAGAAAAAAGTAAGTTATAACAACAAATGCTAATATTTCTATTGTAGTAGTAGGCCTATAGTGTTACAGTATCTATAATTACATACACTCACACTGAAGACTGTCACTCTACCTTAATGCAGAGGAACAGAGAGCAGAAAAACTATATGATTAGAATTAATATGATTGCAGCGCGTCTCTCTCTCTCTCTCTCTGAGGGGCTGGGATCAGGCCGAAAGGAACCGAACTCCCGCTCGTATGTCCGTCCGTCTGTCTGTCTGTCCGTCCGTCTGTCTGTCTGTCTGTCTGTCCGTCCGTCTGTCTGTCTGTCTGTCTGTCCGTCCGTCCGTCTGTCTGTCTGTCTGTCTGTCCGTCCGTCAGTCAGTCTGTCTGTCTGTCTGTCTGTCTTCTCCTCCGCTCCGTGTCAGATTGGAGGAGAACTCCGCGCCTATACCGCTACATGTGCATCTGCGGCGGCTCTGAGTCAAAAAAAGACTTTGATGGATGTGAAAAACGCAGAAAATCAAACTTGTTCTTAAAACTTTAATGACGGACGAAAGTTTCTCCGTCTGTTAGTCGTCATAGACACAACGGGAGGTCGTATTTATTTTTAGACGTGCGACAGTTTCAGCGGAAGAAAGAGGGATTTTGTGGCTTAAACTGTGAGAAACACGAGTGACAACATTCACGTTAACTATCCAACTGAGAAATGACTCACAACTGTCCAATAACTGCTATTTATCACTCACCATATTTAACTAAACACATTCATGCAGATATATATAAGAGTTACTTACCGTTAATATCGAGGTTTCAGACGGATTGGAAGTGTAGTGGACTCCATGTGTGGGCGGCGGCGGTCAGGTAGCTTCAGGTAGCTTCAGGTAACGGTCGTGAAACCGCGTGAAACGACTCAAACGAACAGCGGAAGTTCTTTCTGCATCCGGGGCACGGAGCATGCGCAATAGCTGACCATATCAGACTCGTTGATTTGAAGGACGTCATTCTCATTGGACTGACGTGAATTGATTTCATTCATCTGAATTTGTTTGGAATCATGTACAATAAACAAGAATGAATCATGTAATGAACATAGTCATGATTCATTCATTTAATGCCAACATGTTTCTAATTTGTTGATCAAACTAATGCCCTAGTTGATTTTTTTGAGTGTACCTTTTATATAATTAATTTTCTCAAATTAAATAATGAACCCTAATTTACTTTTGGTATGTTCTGCTTATCCCGGGAAAATGCATTAATAATTTATCTGTGTTAAAATATGAGTGAAACACATATCTGTGCCATACAGACTCGTTCTAATTCATTCCTTCATACTGATGTGTGGTGTAGAGCGTCATTACAGACAGTAGATGGAGACATTTACTTAAATTAAAACAGAGGAAACAAACACAAGATCAGATCAGATAAGATGATTTATTGTCATTGCATGTTAAACACAATAAAATTTGGCATCAATCCACTTAGCAAGATATATAAATATTTAAAAAAAAATGGAATTTTATACATATAAAATAATATAATTCTCTGCTTGGAAAAGATTGAATTATTGAAATATTTGACACGACTGAAATCCGAAAATGATTCTGTTTACAGCGAGCAGCTATGGAGAAAGATGAGTCTCATATTTACTTGTGTCTTGTAGAAGTTAATTTGTGTCTTGCAAATTGACATTTGAATGAATGTGAAACGATTTGTACAAATGCATACATATTTATGAATCCAAGTTTTACATATTACACAAATACATATATATATATTTTATATGTCCATACACATTAGTTGCAATAAGACAGTCTCAAATCTGAAATTGGCTTGTGAACTGTTGAATCTGCATTTGGCGATCAAGTGACACACGTACATTCATTCACATAGTTTTGAGACACTCTTTTTCTCTTTTGAATTTTGAGACCAAAGCTGGGCAAAATCAACTCTGTAGATTCAGAATATTGGCAGTTTTACGTAAATGTATGTACACTGAAAGACCCTGAAGAGATCCCCTTTTAAAGCTATTTAACTGCAAATGATGCAGGATAATGTCCATACACCTTGTTCTGTCCAAAACATTTTTTTTTCAAAGTTCATCTGAAGCTAATATGAGGCTTTAGCAGTTTGAGTTGGACGAGCCAAGTCTTCCAAAGTAACTGTCGTTTTAGGACCCCCACTTCGTGTTAGTAGCTCTCTGCCTCGGCTCAGCAGAGAAACACTCTTTGGAATCTTTGGAAAATACCAACTTGATATATCTGAGTCAGACCGCTGAAGCCCCCCCATCACTCACACTGGTATTACATTAAGAAGAGATCTCTTCAGGGCTAGTATAGACAGGAGGATCTACTACAGAGACCAAAAACTTTTTAGATAGACTTGAATAAGTGAGAACTTATCCTTTGAGTTCTTACCCTTGATCTGTAAGTAGAGGTACTGTATCTGCAAGGGCCAAAGCCACATCCTTCAGAACCATAGATTTGTCTGCCATACGCAGCATGGATTTAAGACTTGCCCAGAAAAGCTGCTGCTTCCGTTCATCCTTCGGCCACTCGAGGTACGTCTGCTGCCTCAGTAAACTTCTAAGTCTCAAGAACTTCTTGGGCAGAGAGTCGGTCGGAATGGGCTCCAGTAATATGAAGACTAAAGAGTCCTGCTGGACGCTGATGGCTCTGTGCTGGGCGAAGAAGAGCTCGTAGTTGCACCATTCGCTCTGGACAAACTGTTTGGAGAGGACAAACAGCGTCTTGTAGCTGGACTCCACACAGTTGATGATGTTGTCTATGATCCACTCACCAGGGACGAAGTCACGCTCGTGAACGCAGAGTGAAACCCCGGCACCTTCCAGAGAGGGCACCAGCTGGCCGTCCACCCAGCCAGAGTCCTGATGACTGTAGGAGATGAACGCGTGATAACTAAATGATGCATTCTGCAACATGTTGGAGCGTTTCCTGCCTCTCCTCTTCACCCTGATCCACACCCATAACATCTTTGTATACCACACACATGAAGTCATAATCTTACGAGAAAAAAAGTTATAATATTTCGAGAATAAAGTCATAATATTACGAGAAAAAAAGTTATAATATTTCGAGAATAAAGTCATAATGTTACGAGAAAAAAGCGGTAATATTATGAGAATAAAGTGATAATATTACGAGAAAAAAGTTGTAATATTTCGAGAATAAAGTCATAATATTACGAGAAAAAAGTTGTAATATTACAAGAATAAAGTCATAATATTACAAGAAAAAAGTTGTAATATTACGAGAATAAAGTCATAACTTTACAAGAAAAAAAGTAGTCTCCTCCTCCACTAAAGAGTCAGTTTCCTCCATCAGGTCCGTGTGGTTCTATCTTCAGAATAAACTCAGTTTCTTTAACAATCTTTTCCAGGTCCTGATACTGATGATAATGTGGTGCTGATGAGCCAAAAGATGAAGTATTTGATTTATTTGTGAAACCTAAACTAAAGTATAACTTCACAAGATACTCCACGTTCCTCATTTGGGTAGCAGTTCAGGATGAGTTGTTACTAGTCAGACTGTTAAAGTACAATATCATTATTCATAGTTCTGCTTTTGGTGTGATAATGTCCTGTTTTGCCCCAGATGATGTGTATGTATGTACTGTTTATATCCCTCTCTACCGCTTGTATAGAATAGCATTTTTTCCCTCATAGGGACTTCGCCTCTCTATACTGTATTTAGATTTACAGTAATATGTTCCCACAATGTACAATACTGTACACAGCGTTTACAGTCAGAAACGTTTGAGAATACATTAATAGGGATACTGTGTAAACATTTAAAGTGACAATTTGAAGTAATGTGGAAGAAAGAAAAGAGGAATTTACAGAAACAGGAACAAAGATTTAGTGGTTGTAAGTTGATAACTCAGAATACCAGAGGATAAAAGTCGGAGCTCAAAGAACACAGCTCAGACCTGATGAGAGTCCTGACACGCTGACTGTTGGAAACCACTCTTCCTGAAGCTATGTCAGCACAAAGGTAATGTACTCCTCTCTGCTTCTAAAATGCCTGGTCACTGTCCAGCTGTTTGCTTAATTTATTTTGACTCATTTCTTTCATTGATTTTGATGTTTCAGCACAAACGTAGCTTTGCTGATTGGGACCATTGCCATCGTGTCCCTGATGAAACCTGACTGTGTGGCCGTAGAAGAAGATGAAAAGGGATTTAAACTGTGCGTCACATCGAGGCGAGCAATGAAAGACCTCTCTTATCACAATCTGACCAACGTTCCCTCAGATATTCCCGGTGACGTGCAGTATTTGGACATTTCTCACAACTCCATCCAAAGGCTGAACGGAGCTCCGTTTTCCGGACTGTCCCGGCTCTGTTATCTGAAGGTAACTCACTGTGGCCTGCAGGAGATTTCTCACAGTGTGTTCAGTCACACACCAGCACTCAAAGTTCTCAATATATCCTACAATAACGTACCTATCGTCCCTGACATCTCATTGAAACAGCTGAAAATCCTTGATTTGGCAAACAATCTGTACAACAGCTATCAAATTCCAGCATCATTTCAGAACCTAACGAATCTGGATGTGCTATCATTAGGTAGTACTGCGGCTCTGTCAGTCAACTACAATGACTTTGATCCATTGACCAACGTTTCTCTGCATCACCTGGTGTTGGGAGCAGGAATTCACTGGCAAACGTATGATTCTGGTGCTCTCGCAAAGCTGAAGTCTCTTCAAACATTCTCACTTTTTGCGTCTTTTTGTGGAGATTCCAGCATGTTTGAGAACGTCCTCGTGGACTTGAATGTGACAAGGGCAACATCACTGAGATTCATCACTCTATTTCCAGACAACTGCAACGTGACCGGCAACTTTTTTAACAACCTGAGAACAATGCCATTTGTACAGAATCTCACCATAGAAAACACTTGGATGAACAGCTCATTTATCGAGGTGTGTCTGAAGAACGTGTGGCTCTCCTACCTTTATGACCTCTCACTTGTCAACATCACTTATAATGAAGATACACCAGACGGTTTACAGCTTCGCACCATTAATAAGACAGTCAATCTTTGCTCAATTACCTTCAATGGTGTGAATCATTATCAATACAGTTACCCCACAATCAACATGAGCTTAGAGACCCTCTCAAATCTGACCTATTTCAAGTTCTCTGGGACCGGAATGAACATTTTACCCTGTAACCTCCTATCTGTCCTGCCATCACTGGAGACGCTGGATCTGTCAGATAACCTCTTAAAGGAGTCTGGCTTCTGGTGGTTGCAGTGTTCCTCCGTCTTCCCCAAACTCAGGAGACTGTCTTTGAGCAAGAACCGCTTCCGCAGTCTTTCCTTTATCTCTGAGAAGACGCGTCAGATGAAGACATTAGAGTCTCTGGACCTCAGCTTCAACTCCATCTACTTGGACAGTGACTGCACTTGGCCTGCTCAGCTGACTGAGCTCAGCCTGAGAAACAACAACCTGGGCAACAGCGTCTTTCAATACCTGTCGATGAACTTTGAGAGGATTGACTTGTCAAAGACGGGAATAACAGCCATATCGCAGGAGGATCTGTCTCGGTTTCCCAAGCTGACACACCTCCAACTCAGCTCCAACAGGATCCAGGTGATCCCTGCAGATCTCAGCTCCCCGGTTCTGCTCAGTCTCTACGTAGACCAGAACGCTATCACATCTATATCCGGGGAGGTCTTGGCAGGACTTCCCAGGCTTCAGACCCTCAAAGCTGGAAGCAATCCGTTCGTCTGCTCATGTGACTCCTATTGGTTCGTCACTGTTCTCAACAAGTCATTGCTCATGGACTGGCCCTTAGATTATACATGCAGCAACCCGCCATCTTTTGCAGGCCTGTCTCTCTCAGAGTACAAAACCAGTGAGCTGTCATGTGAGATGTGGCTTCAAGCTGCAGTTGCTCTTCCTGTAATAATAATGATATGTGCAGCCGTAGGTCTGGTTTTCTATAAATGTGACGGAGTGTGGTATACAAAGATGTTATGGGTGTGGGTCAAGGTGAAGAGGAGAGGCAGGAAACGCTCCAACATGTTGCAGAATGCATCATTTAGTTATCACGCGTTCATCTCCTACAGTCACCAGGACTCTGGCTGGGTGGACAGCCAGCTGGTGCCCTCTCTGGAAGGTGCCGGGGTTTCACTCTGCGTTCACGAGCGTGACTTCGTCCCTGGTGAGTGGATCATAGACAACATCATCAACTGTGTGGAGTCCAGCTACAAGACGCTGTTTGTCCTCTCCAAACAGTTTGTCCAGAGCGAATGGTGCAACTACGAGCTCTTCTTCGCCCAGCACAGAGCCATCAGCGTCCAGCAGGACTCTTTAGTCTTCATATTACTGGAGCCCATTCCGATCGACTCTCTGCCCAAGAAGTTCTTGAGACTTAGAAGTTTACTGAGGCAGCAGACGTACCTCGAGTGGCCGAAGGATGAACGGAAGCAGCAGCTTTTCTGGGCAAGTCTTAAATCCATGCTGCGTATGGCAGACAAATCTATGGTTCTGAAGGATGTGGCTTTGGCCCTTGCAGATACAGTACCTCTACTTACAGATCAAGCGTAAGAACTCAAAGGATAAGTTCTCACTTATTCAAGTCTATCTAAAAAGTTTTTGGTCTCTGTAGTAGATCCTCCTGTCTATACTGGCCCTGAAGAGATCTCTTCTTAATGTAATACCAGTGTGAGTGATGGGGGGGCTTCAGCGGTCTGACTCAGATATATCAAGTTGGTATTTTCCAAAGATTCCAAAGAGTGTTTCTCTGCTGAGCCGAGGCAGAGAGCTACTAACACGAAGTGGGGGTCCTAAAACGACAGTTACTTTGGAAGACTTGGCTCGTCCAACTCAAACTGCTAAAGCCTCATATTAGCTTCAGATGAACTTTGAAAAAAAAATGTTTTGCACAGGACAAGGTGTATGGATTTTATCCTGCATCATTTGCAGTTAAATAGCTTTAAAAGGGGATCTCTTCAGGGTCTTTCAGTGAACATACATTTTCGTAAAACTGCCAATATTCTGAATCTACACAGTTGATTTTGCTTTGGTCTCAAAATTCAAAAGAGAAAAAGAGTGTCTCAAAACTATGTCAATGAATGCACGTGTGTCACTTGATCGCCAAATGCAGATTCAACAGTTCACAAGCCAATTTCAGATTTGAGACTGTCTTATTGCAACTAATGTGTATGGACATATAAAATATATATATATGTATTTGTGTAATATGTAAAACTTGGATTCATAAATATGTATGCATTTGTACAAATCATTGCACATTCATTCAAATGTCAATTTGCGAGACACAAATTAACTTCTACAAGACACAAGTAAATATGAGACAAATCTTTCTCCATAACTGCTCACTGTAAACAGAATCATTTTCGGATTTCAGTCGTGTCAAATATTTCAATAATTCAATCTTTTCCAAGCAGAGAATTATATTATTTTATATGTATAAAATTCCATTTTTTTTTAAATATTTAAATATCTTGCTAAGTGGATTGATGCCAAATTTTATTGTGTTTAACATGCAATGACAATAAATCATCTTATCTGATCTGATCTTGTGTTTGTTTCCTCTGTTCAGAGCCTGTTTTAATTGAAGTAAATGTCTCCATCTACTGTTTGTAATGATGCTCTCAAAGGTCTTTCACTCATATTTAACACAGATGATTTTAAATTATTAATGCATTTTCCCGGGATAAGCAGCACATGCTAAATGTAGATTAGGGTTCATTATTTAATTTGAGTACACAATTTAATTATATAAATATAAATTCATAGAAAATTAAGTTTGTATCTGCTTTATGCAAACATGAAATTTCAGGGTTTCAAGTTAATCTATGTAAATGTGGTAAATGCCATTACTGTCAGCCAGTGTACTGGGTCTCTACAATCTTGATATTAATATAATATAAAAGGGTTATAATATATGATACACTGCAAAAAAGGAATCTCAAGAAAGTAAAAAAAAAGAAACTTATTTCTTGGAAATTAGTCATATGTTTTGTCTGAAAAGTAAAGTAATCTTCATGATTTGCATGAGAAAACTAATCTCATTTTAAGAAAATATATATCTTACTTTGTCTTAATAAGATATTCCAGCTGATACTGAGCTATAGATTTAACCAGTAAGCTTCAACAATGGTTTGCATGATATCCCAGCAGAGGAACAAGATTGTTTTCCTTATTTTAAGAGTAAGACCACTTACACTCAAATTTAATCTTATGAAATGACAGCAGTTAAAGTTTGTTCATCTATTTTTTATTCATCGTTAGTGCCACATGCTGCTCTGTTGGACAAAATGGACAAATGTCTTTCGGTTATTGTCTCCGGTCCAAAAACTCTTCCAAACACTTGGATGACAACAATGGTCACTGGCTAGTTAATTATATCTTCACAAATTATATTTATTAGGTATTATCTGTGTTTTACTTCCTCAATCAAGCTTCTCATTTCACACACCGTACAATATTTATTGGTCAATTAACAGGAACTCACTGACAACAATTATCCAGTATTTGCTGTATTTCATAGTAAAATTAGCGCAAAACTAACTACAGTAGTTTTAGCATATACTCGAAAAGGAAGTACAATATTATACTGTTATTTTTTAGCATCACTGTAGGCTATAATGAAATGTAATTTATTTTAAAGTGCTTCTGTATAACCTACAGTATAGACTCTGTGTTACAATAAATACTACTGTTATTTAGCTGTTGATGCAAAATAAAAGGATAATTGAAGCAGAACATTTATTGTACAATTTGAACAATAGGCTACAGTAATAATAATACAACAATACAACAATATTTTAGTGGGCCGTACTACAATAATGACTATTGGCCATGACCATGAAGATGGCCTTATAGACGAAAGAGAACAGACAAGTTACAGTAGCCAACCTAAAAGGACCAGTGTGTTGGATTTAGGGGGATTTATCGGCAAATGGAATATAATATTCGTGGTTGTGAAATAAAACCCTGTCCGGTTATTATATATCTATTTATTTATTTATTTATTTATTGAAGGACAGACGCCAGCCAATGAGATTTTCACAACAGTTTTTCTTAAAAAAAAATGAGTTATAAGTGATCTATAAGTCTTAATAAATTATTTAATAACATTTCCTGTATATACATTAGTGATAACTTGTAAACTTTATATTATATCAATATCAAGAATGTAGAGACCGAGTACACAATGATATAGAGCTGACAGTAATGTAATTTACCACATTTACATAGATTTATATAATAGTTTACACCATGATAAACTTTTCCATACAAAGCATAATTTTCTATAAATGTCTCTTCATATGATTAAATCATGTACTCGAATGAAACCCTGACAATCAGGTTGTTGCATAAAGCAGATACAAACTTCATTTTCTATGAATTTACCTTTTATATAATTAATTTACTCAAATTAAATAATGAACCCTAATCTACTTTTGGTATGTTCTGCTTATCCCGGGAAAATGCATTAATAATTTATCTGTGTTAAAATATGAGTGAAACACATATCTGTGCCATACAGACTCGTTCTAATTCATTCCTTCATACTGGTGTGTGGTGTAGAGCGTCATTACAGACAGTAGATGGAGACATTTACTTAAATTAAAACAGAGGAAACAAACACAAGATCAGATCAGATAAGATGATTTATTGTCATTGCATGTTAAACACAATAAAATTTGGCATCAATCCACTTAGCAAGATATATAAATATTTAAAAAAAAATGGAATTTTAGACATATAAAATAATATAATTCTCTGCTTGGAAAAGATTGAATTATTGAAATATTTGACACGACTGAAATCCGAAAATGATTCTGTTTACAGCGAGCAGCTATGGAGAAAGATGTGTCTCATATTGACTTGTGTCTTGTAGAAGTTAATTTGTGTCTTGCAAATTGACATTTGAATGAATGTGAAACGATTTGTACAAATGCATACATATTTATGAATCCAAGTTTTACATATTACACAAATACATATATATATATTTTATATGTCCATACACATTAGTTGCAATAAGACAGTCTCAAATCTGAAATTGGCTTGTGAACTGTTGAATCTGCATTTGGCGATCAAGTGACACACGTACATTCATTCACATAGTTTTGAGACACTCTTTTTCTCTTTTGAATTTTGAGAACGAAGCAAAATCAACTGTGTAGATTCAGAATATTGGCAGTTTTACAAAAATGTATGTACACTGAAAGACCGTGAAGAGATCCCCTTTTAAAGCTATTTAACTGCAAATGATGCGGGATAATATCCATTCACCTTGTCCTGTGCAAAACATTTTTTTTTCAAAGTTCATCTGAAGCTAATATGAGGCTTTAGCAGTTTGAGTTGGACGAGCCAAGTCTTCCAAAGTAACTGTCGTTTTAGGACCATACTCCCACTTCGTGTTAGTAGCTCTCTGCCTCGGCTCAGCAGAGAAACACTCTTTGGAATCTTTGGAAAATACCAACTTGATATATCTGAGTCAGACCGCTGAAGCCCCCCCATCACTCACACTGGTATTACATTAAGAAGAGATCTCTTCAGGGCCAGTATAGACAGGAGGATCTACTACAGAGACCAAAAACTTTTTAGATAGACTTGAATAAGTGAGAACTTATCCTTTGAGTTCTTACGCTTGATCTGTAAGTAGAGGTACTGTATCTGCAATGGCCAAAGCCAAATCCTTCAGAACCATAGATTTGTCTGCCATACGAAGCATGGATTTAAGACTTGCCCAGAAAAGCTGCTGCTTCCGTTCATCCTTCGGCCACTCGAGGTACGTCTGCTGCCTCAGTAAACTTCTAAGTCTCAAGAACTTCTTGGGCAGAGAGTCGGTCGGAATGGGCTCCAGTAATATGAAGACTAAAGAGTCCTGCTGGACGCTGATGGCTCTGTGCTGGGCGAAGAAGAGCTCGTAGTTGCACCATTCGCTCTGGACAAACTGTTTGGAGAGGACAAACAGCGTCTTGTAGCTGGACTCCACACAGTTGATGATGTTGTCTATGATCCACTCACCAGGGACGAAGTCACGCTCGTGAACGCAGAGTGAAACCCCGGCACCTTCCAGAGAGGGCACCAGCTGGCTGTCCACCCAGCCAGAGTCCTGATGACTGTAGGAGATGAACGCGTGATAACTAAATGATGCATTCTGCAACATGTTGGAGCGTTTCCTGCCTCTCCTCTTCACCCTGATCCACACCCATAACATCTTTGTATACCACACTCCGTCACATTTATAGAAAACCAGACCCACGGCTGCACATATCATTATTATTACAGGAAGAGCAACTGCAGCTTGAAGCCACATCTCACATGACAGCTCACTGGTTTTGTACTCTGAGAGAGACAGGCCTGCAAAAGATGGCGGGGTGCTGCATGTATAATCTAAGGGCCAGTCCATGAGCAATGACTTGTTGAGAACAGTGACGAACCAATAGGAGTCACATGAGCAGACGAACGGATTGCTTCCAGCTTTGAGGGTCTGAAGCCTGGGAAGTCCTGCCAAGACCTCCCCGGATATAGATGTGATAGCGTTCTGGTCTACGTAGAGACTGAGCAGAACCGGGGAGCTGAGATCTGCAGGGATCACCTGGATGCTGTTGGAGCTGAGTTGGAGGTGTGTCAGCTTGGGAAACCGAGACAGATCCTCCTGCGTTATGACTGTTATTCCCGTCTTTGACAAGTCAATCCTCTCAAAGTTCATCGACAGGTATTGAAAGACGCTGTTGCCCAGGTTGTTGTTTCTCAGGCTGAGCTCAGTCAGCTGAGCAGGCCAAGAGCAGTCACTGTCCAAGAAGATGGAGTTGAAGCTGAGGTCCAGAGACTCTAATGTCTTCATCTGACGCGTCTTCTCAGAGATAAAGGAAAGACTGCGGAAGCGGTTGTTGCTCAAAGAGAGTCTCCTGAGTTTGGGGAAGACGGAGGAACAGTGAAACCACCAGAAGCCAGACTCCGTTAAGAGGTTATCTGACAGATCCAGCGTCTCCAGTGATGGCAGGGCAGATAGGAGGTCACAGGGTAAAATGTTCATTCCGGTCCCAGAGAACTTGAAATAGGTCAGATTTGAGAGGGTCTCTAAGCTCATGTTGATTGTGGGGTATCTGTATTGATAATGATTTACACCATTGAAGGTAATTGAGCGAAGATTGACTGTCGTATTAATGGTGCGAAACTGTACACCGTCTGGTGTATCTTCATTATAAGTGATGTTGACAAGTGAGAGGTCATAAAGGTAGGAGAGCCACACGTTCTTCAGTAACACCTCCATAAATGAGCTGTTCATCCAAGTGTTTTCTATGGTGAGATTCTGCACAAATGGCATTGTTCTCAAGGCGTTAAAAAAGTTGCCGGTCACGTTGCACTTGTCTGGAAATAGAGTGATGAATCTCAGTGATGTTGCCCTCGTCACATTCAAGTCCACGAGGACGTTCTCAAACATGCTGGAATCTCCACAAAAAGACGTAAAAAGTGAGAATGTTTGAAGAGACTTCAGCTTTGCGAGAGCACCAGAATCATACGTTTGCCAGTGAATTCCTGCTCCCAACACCAGGTGATGCAAAGAAACGTTGGTCAATGGATCAAAGTCATTGTAGTTGACTGACAGAGCCGCTGTACTACCTAATGACAGCACATCCAGATTCGTTAGGTTCTGAAAAGATGCTGGAATTTGATAGCTGTTGTACAGATTGTTTGCCAAATCAAGGATTTTCAGCTGTTTCAATGAAATGTCAGGGACGATAGGTAAGTTATTGTAGGATATATTGAGAACTTTGAGTGCTGGTGTGTGACTGAACACACTGGGAGAAATCTCCTGCAGGCCACAGTGAGTTACCTTCAGATAACAGAGCCGGGACAGTCCGGAAAACGGAGCTCCGTTCAGCCTTTGGATGGAGTTGTGAGAAATGTCCAAATACTGCACGTCACCGGGAAGATCTGAGGGAACGTTGGTCAGATTGTGATAAGAGAGGTCTTTCATTGCTCGCCTCGATGTGACGCACAGTTTAAATCCCTTTTCATCTTCTTCTACGGCCACACAGTCAGGTTTCATCAGGGACACGATGGCAATGGTCCCAATCAGCAAAGCTACGTTTGTGCTGAAACATCAAAATCAATGAAAGAAATGAGTCAAAATGAATTAAGCAAATAGATGGACAGTGACCAAGCATTTTAGAAGAAGAGAGGAGTACATTACCTTTGTGTGGACATAGCTTCAGGAAGAGTGGTTTCCAACAGTCAGCGTGTCAGGACTCTCATCAGGTCTGAGCTGTGTTCTTTGAGCTCCGACTTTTATCCTCTGGTATTCTGAGTTATCAACTTATCAACCACTAAATCTCTGTTCCTGTTTTTGTAAATTCCTCTTAATTCCTCTTTTCTCTGTTTTTTCTTTCTTTTCACATGACTGCATATTGTGAAAGGGGATGTTTGATTGATGATTAAGTAAAGTAAAACACAGATAGTATAAATATAATGAACTATCCAGTGGTTATGTTTTCTTCCCAGAAATTTTAGTTTTTTTGACTGGAGACTTTTTAAAGACGGGAGGGGAAAATATTAGCTCTTTGTCTTGCAGCTATATTTATACATAATATACGTGGATATATAAAATACTACAATGATATCACAACAATAAAGCTCAGTGAATAGCATTAAATCAAATGAATACATGCACATCGACAGACGTTAAACAGTCTTGCTTAGCCATGTGCTGTTACTGTGCTAACGCTGTGCTATGTTGGGCCAGTTACCAAGTCCATGGAGGAAAAGGTTGTTCCTTTGTTAGCCGGCGGGTCCGTCGGGGACGGAGGAAACCAGATTGCAGATTGGAGGAAACCAGTCGCTCCAGTCCTTTGCATACTTCTTGAGTTAGCAGCTCTGCGCTAACTTGCTTGTTGCTTGAAAATTAATCTGGCAGACTATGTTGTAGCTGTTGGTTGCTAAACTTGTTTACTCTTGGTTGGCAGTGCGTAGGCCTACTGAGCTACCAAGGAATCTTTCTGGCAGCTGACCGAAGGTTGGTCTCCCGGTCTGGTCAGAAGGTAACCCGCAAGGTGCGAAACTCTGGCGAGATGGTTAAGGTTAGGCATTGACTTCCAATGGTTAAGGTTAGGCATTGACCTCGAATGGTTAAGGTTAGGCATCGACCTCCAATGGTTAAGGTTAGGCATTGACCTCCAATGGTTAAGGTTAGGCATTGACCTCCAATGGTTAAGGTTAGGCATCGACCTCCAATGGTTAAGGTTAGGCATTGACCTCCAATGGTTAAGGTTAGGCATCGACCTCCAATGGTTAAGGTTAGGCATTGACTTCCAATGGTTAAGGTTAGGCATTGACCTCCAATGGTTAAGGTTAGGCATTGACCTCCAATGGTTAAGGTTAGGCATTGACCTCCAATGGTTAAGGTTAGGCATCGACCTCCAATGGTTAAGGTTAGGCATTGACCTCCAATGGTTAAGGTTAGGCATTGACTTCAAATGGTTAAGGTTAGGCATTGACCTCCAATGGTTAAGGTTAGGCATTGACCTCCAATGGTTAAGGTTAGGCATTGACCTCCAATGGTTAAGGTTAGGCATTGACCTCCAATGCTTAAGGTTAGGCATTGACCTCCAATGGTTAAGGTTAGGCATCGACCTCCAATGGTTAAGGTTAGGCATTGACTTCCAATGGTTAAGGTTAGGCATTGACCTCCAATGGTTAAGGTTAGGCATTGACCTCCAATGGTTAAGGTTAGGCATTGACCTCCAATGGTTAAGGTTAGGCATTGACCTCCAATGGTTAAGGTTAGGCATCGACCTCCAATGGTTAAGGTTAGGCATTGACTTCCAATGGTTAAGGTTAGGCATTGACCTCCAATGGTTAAGGTTAGGCATTGACCTCCAATGGTTAAGGTAGGCATTGACTTCCAATGGTTAAGGTTAGGCATTGACCTCCAATGGTTAAGGTTAGGCATTGACCTCCAATGGTTAAGGTTAGGATAGCTCGTCAGGCCGCGAGTCTCTTTTGGGTTACCTACACTACAGGCCGATGCCACACGTAAAAATTATAAGATAGCCGTGTTATTCTGACCGTCTCTTGGACTTTCAGCTGTTTGGTTGGATTTTGCGTATTCTTGCCCTAATGTTAGTTAGCAGTTGGCTTTTATTTTTTTTTTTTTACCAATGACTTTAAATGTAGATGGTACCCATTAGTAGAGGTGCATGAGGCCATATATTTCCTTTAAGGTGTTCTTGGGCGGTCTATTTGGATGAGATGAGGCGGACTATGAAACTACAGATATACTTAATAACTAGACATTTGTAAGTAAAAAACAATCATAAACATCAAACAAGATGAAACTGTCAAATATACACTGAAGAAAACAACACATCTAAAAACAAATAAAAAGTCATTAATAAAAAATGTGACACTGTAAAGTCCCATCAAGTGATTTTATTATCCAGATCAAAGTGACTTGAAATAATCTGTTCTGATATGAGGTCATGAGGATATATGCAGGTAAACTGTTTAATATCTGTTAATAATATCAACTAACACACAATATATATAATGGAGTGTTTACTGTATATCGTACATGGAAGTGCAGTGTGGTGATTAGAAATCCCTCAGGGTCCGGAGGAATTTATCTGCAAAGACAAAAAGAAACTTTGATTTGCCCGTTTCACTGTTTCATTTCTCTTTTCTTGATTGTGGCTTCAACGTAGGACTTTACTGACTCCTCTCCAGTCTTTCATCAGCTCCCTTTGTAACTCGTATGGCATGTTTGAAATGTGTTTGAAATCTCAAACACACATTTTTGCATCATATCAAATAAAAAGTGACGACCTTGCATTTTTTTTTTGAGTCAGTTAACATTACAATTGTCGAAATAGTTCAGGGAAGGTTTTGTTAAGGTAAAACAATGCACCACTTGAAACCACACAGTACGTTTTTGTATTTTTAATAACACAATTATGGCATATATTTTTGTAGAAATAATATTTCTAATATATTTTAACTTCTCTGTTACAAAAATGACATGCATACTAAATTTAGTTGAAACAAACTCGTAACTGACAAATGTTACTGAGATCAGAGGAGATTATGGAAAAGTTTTATTCACTGTACTTTGTTGTTTAGCAGCAATAGATCATTACAGCATAGGACGATAGTAAATATCTAGAGGACACCCGGGTTTTTTTATTTACAACCACAACACAGTAGTCAACGTGTACCTGTTTGTTGTGACAGACCCTTTAGCTGGCACTTTCCCAGGATCAGGTTACAGGTGTACAGTCCTAAGCATCCTGCGCAGTCTGAAGAACAGCTGCAGCTCCTCGTTTGGATTCCTCTACAGCTATGCTGGAAAAAAAATATGGATACGATTTCATTGTCATAATACTGTCTTAGAAAGAGGAAGAGCAGTAACTTCTTATACTTAATACAGCTCCCTTTATAAAGTAAGTTCTGCCAAGCTTTGTTCAGTTTAACTCCATGTTATTCTAAATTCTAGTGAAGTTTTAGGGAAATTATGTTCTAGAATATTACCATTTGATTTAATGATGCAAAAGGGGAAAAAAAATATTGTGTTTTAATACGTCTGTATATGTCTTTATAATTTATTATATATTATTATGCATTTTTCATTATATTTACCCAACTCTTCTCTGCATGCTGGGTTTTGGGTGGAGAAATAGAATAGAATAGAATAGAAGCTTTTTTGTCATCGTATTAAATACAACGAGATTCACCGTTGCCACTCCTGGTCAGTGCTTTAAAACCAATACTTGACAAGACTAAACGAGGCAGGTAAAACATATAACAGGTAAAACACACACAGCTATAAAGCAAATAAAACAGGAATAAAACAGGTAAAGTAGAACTAATAAATAAATATAAACAGAGGAATTACACTTGAGGAATAAAATAGGTAAAGTAGATGTAATGTAAACAGAGGTAATTGCACTTGAAAAATAAGTAGAGTAGATGTTATAAATAAAATGTAAACAAAGATAGTTGCACTTTAGGTATATAAGGATATATACTGCACAGTCAAATGTATTTCACAGTCAGTGTGTTAATATTGCACAGATTTATTGTTTGTTCAGTGTCCGTATGACCCAGGAAGACAGGAGACGCATATAAAACGAAAACTGTTGGCATTACCGGTGAGAAAACAACAAGCTTCTTGCAAAACATTCATTATTCTCTCTGTTGGTTGGTGGGGATTCCTTTGAATTTCATTAAATTTCCTTTTTTTTATTATTCTTATTATACTCTGACTTCTTTATAATCGCTGATTATATTATTTTCTAATCATTCTGCACATAATATCATGTAATTTTAGTTTGCAGATAATAAATATGCCCATACACTACATGATGCTGTGGCTGGTTTAGGAGATAATTCCTACACTGTAGGACAAATCAGTGAACA
Organism: Sebastolobus alascanus; assembly: GCA_916701645.2. NCBI lineage: Eukaryota > Metazoa > Chordata > Actinopteri > Perciformes > Sebastidae > Sebastolobus > Sebastolobus alascanus. The sequence continues at coordinate 444,745 of CAKAOJ020000369.1, forward strand.
GGGAATTTCTGCGAGAACATTGCGTATGAGACACTTCAACACTTATGAATGAATGAGGCACAAAATGATTAATTGAGATCAGCTTTTGCACAGACAGACTAACTGTCCGAGGCTGGAGCAGATCCTCACACAGTGCGCTGCAGGAAAGCGTCGTATTAAAGCTATAGTACTAGCGATGGCCTTGGCATCCTGGTCACTCCGAGTCAGTACGCCTTTGGTTCCGAGTTCTGTTAGCTAAGTGTTCAGTTCATGTATGAGATTATCTTTATCAATGAATCTTCACTACTGAATGACCTGTCACTGAATGAATCAGTGAGGAGCTGCAGTCTCAGCTGTGTTTGTAATGTGGGTGAACAGGCCCTTTAATATCTCTGCTCCCCCTCTTAGTCTTACTAACTCTTTTTGAAAGTAATCGGTATAATTATTCATCAGCACTCACCGTATCTGAGTTAAACTGTCCGAAATGCCTCGCGCGGCCTCCTTTGACGTTCTTCCTCCTGGTGAATCCACCAAAACCTCCATGCAAGGAGCTCGTATCCGTTCCCTGTGTTGCTCCGATATCAACAGAATACTCATCCTTGGTGGACATCTGTCTCCCAGCGTCTGCAGCCAGAGGATGAAGGACGCCGGTCCACCCAGCCTCTCTTCGCCATCCTGTTCTCAGCCTCAGACCTGACTCTGCAGGTGGAATATGCAGGCAAGCTATGCAGATGATAAAAAAGTATTTCATCTGTAGGAAACGGACATCCATTATCCAGGATCCTCTACTAGTAACCTGAAACTGTCTCCAAGCTCAAGTCACCAGCGATCAGATCACGTTTATATCCCTTCCTTCCTCTGCCACACCCTGCTCCAAAATGTCCTGCAGGGACGTGTTTAGTCTCCTGATGTAATGCAGACCAGTGTTTCTCTCGTATTCCCCAGAACCATGTGTACTTTGTTGTAGAATCTGATGATTCATCCAAGAATTATGACAACTATATCGATACTTTGATTTCTCTCTGCCTCCAAGCAAGTTGGCAGATCCAAGTTGAGGCCTTGGTGGCTGCTGATGTGACATAGAATTATGAATAGTCAATCAGAAGCTGTAGTGATGGAGCGGATCGGGTCGACCTTGGATAGGGTCGAGTACGACTTTATCGCGGTAAAACTGAGTGTCAACGCTCTGACTGTGGATCAGATTTTAGAGGTGGACAGGAGGGCTTAAGCCAACATGAGTTTTGATTACTGTTCTGTAATGAACTGTCATATCTGACACCTTCACAACTGATAAATGCATTTGGTAACATAACTAAATTCTGCATTTTTCATCAAAAGTCTGTCCTACCATACAAAAACATCAATATTGGATTCTGTCATATAGTACTTGTACTTTACTTTGGTATTTCTATTTCATGCTACTTTATACGCTTACTCCGAAACATTTCATGAGGAAAATATTGAATTTTTTTTTACTTTTTATTTAACAGCTGGATTACTTTTGTCATCAAAATTTGTCAAATGACAATTTTATAAAATGCAACACATTATTAAATGTATGTAGTGTGTAATTGTGTCTCCCTGTCATGTTTCTGATGGTTTCATTTAAAAAAAAAAAGTGTTTAAATTATCCAATATTTAACAAAAACAAAGATTAGTCAAAAAAAAAGTCAAAAATTCCAGTGGAACCCCTATGAGCACCCCTCAGATCCCTGAAACATGCTGGAATTCACTCTCTGAATCACCTAAAGGACCCTGGGATCCCCTATATGGACCACTGGAGGTACCATTTGACTACCATGTTCTTCCTTAAGGACGCTGCACTCTGCAAACAGCTCGTGGTATCCTGGAGTCTTGTACCCATGGAACCTGTTCAGTCAACATGGAATCAATGCAAATACACCTGAAACCAGCATCAGCAAACCCAGTCAAGGTCTCGTGGACCTTCTATATGTCCCTTCAGTTACCTCCCTCTAGGCTTGCTGGAACTCCCTAAAGTGACTCTGGGAACTCTTTCAAAGACTCCATGAAATCCACTGATCCCCACTTTTTAAAACCGCTTCCCCACTCAACTGATTTTCTAGCTGGTTACTTTCAAAAGTGCATGTTCTCTCTGCTGTGGTTGGGTAAACCCTGCAGGATGATTACGAAACAAGCGAGAGGAACTAGAACTAAACCCTCTGCTGCTGTGGGCTCACGCACATTACAAAAGTTTGGACACTTTTTGGAGTTTTTAATGATGAATTACATGAGTTCATCAGTCATCAACTGGAAACAGTTTGTCGAGCCTAAAAATGTCAGTTAGCCTTTTTTTTTACTGCTGGAACTTAAAGCTTCTATAATCTATGTTTTTATAGTAACGTAGTGATGAACCTAAAGGGAATTATCACCTGAATCTGCAGCTCCCCTCAGCTTTACAGAGCTTTATAGTGAGTGAACGTACTTAGCTATAGGTTATCTTAACAAACATAGGCTACTCGTTTTAACCGAAACCATGATCTTTTTCTAAACCTAAACAAGTTTTGTTGCCTAAACCTAACCAAACTGTGACTGTTTCACAACCACGTGTTTAAAACTGCAACCGTTACGCTTAGTTTACGAAGACGTGTTGAGACGTCCTGCCACCGGCAGAGGAGCTAATTTAGAAGGTAAGAATGAGCTACCTGTGTGGTCGTATGGGTTGGAGGACTTGTTAAAAGAGACAGATATTTTATCTAAAATAGAGTGAATATTGGACTTATATTACACTCCAAATTAATGCTTATGTTGCTCTGTAACTGCTGGATGTGTAAATAAGTTTCCACTTCCCCCAAGTGGCCAAAAAAATCAGTAATTGCAGGCTTAACAAGCAGTCACCTGGGGCTTCCTGCAAATTAGGACATTTCAGTTACACACCATTTTTAAAAGGCAACAGGAGGACCAGCCTTGTTTTTGTATGTGCATTTATTGATTAATTTGTGTTTCCCCATACAGTAAGCTGAACCCAACCCTAACCCCTAATCCAAGTCATTTATGCAACACCTCTGTTAACCTAATCTCAACCACGGTGGGTAGCGCAATGGAGAACATTACGCTACCCAACATAATGTTGTCAAGCAGAAGCATGTATAGATTACACACCGACAGAAGTACAAGTCGGGGTTCAGCGTCTCCAATCCACTTCAACATGTATTAAACCACCAACGCTGTGCTTTAAAGGGACTGTACGTAAGTTTTTACACGTATAAACGTTTATAATAATTTTTTATTGCCAGTGTGTGAACAGGATGTAACATAACCCTAAAAAATGAAAAAAAAAAAAAGTTTGAGCTTCTTAGAGACCTTTGATCAGTATCCTTAGTCATTAACCCAGCTTTATATATGAATACTATTCTATCCAAAAATCACTTGTCTCTCACTTAGTAACCTTAGAAATAAAAACTTCTGTCCTCTTTGTTTATTTAGTGTAAATAAACCACTCCTGAGCTTCCTCATATATCCACAGAGGCAGCACTGTTGATAGAGGATGATATTGAAGCCTCAGTGTGCGATCACATACTCACATACAACACGTTTACCATGAGGTCGTTGTGCATTGACATAACTGATGTGTTGTCCCCATGGAGACCAACCTGCAGAGCACAGGATGTGTGCTCAGCTGATGAGAGTCTGAACAGTATCAGGGACAGTGTTGTGGTGTCGTGCACCAAAACAACCGCTGCTGGTCTTACTCTTTCAAACAGCACCATTGAAATCACGGAGGAGGCCGAGACAAAGACGACGATGCTCTGTTTGCTCTGCTTTAACGTATTAGTCCCGCGCTGTATGGGCTGCTGGGTGTTTACAGTATATTGACTCCTGGGATCCAAGCAACATACTGTCACACTGTGGGTACGCGGCTCAGACATTCCTCTGTGTAAACTCCCACTGGAAATGGTAGTCCACGTTACTGGGTACACCCGGCTAAAAGTAATGCAGTTTAATCTAATAGTCCTGTACTGTAGTAAAGCTTTATGAAGGATCTCATGTGAAGTTTGTGTTGAAACACTTTTAGAGAGGTGTTTAACGTAATATTGGAGTTTGTGCAGCTGTTGAATTTGAAGTGTTTCTGTTATTTATATCAGTGAGAGGAGACTAATATATCAGTTGTAAAATGTAGGCCTATATACTGTGTAAAGTTCAGTCTGGAAGTGATAATGTTCTGCTATGAAAATTAACAAACAGCACTCTATTACTGCATATCTTCATGCAATCACAAGACAACGTGGGGATTTCCAATGTCACTTCCTTAAAATAAGATTAAGAAATGATTTTATCCAACATTATTACACACAAATGCAGCGAACCATCGGCTCAACTAATCAATTAAACCTCTCAAACCTTTCAGCATATTGTAATTCAAGTGTTCTGAGAGATAACTAAACTTCTGCTCCTCCTCATGGCTCTGTTTTCAGGTTTTAAAACATCTAGCCCGTGACTGGAGACTTTGACCAATCACAGATCATTTCAGAGAGAGAGAGCGTTCCTATTGGCTGTGAAAACATCTGAGGAGAGAAATAGTCATTACAGTAACAGGATATTGATTTATATTTGATCAGCGCGGCCTAGTTTGACCGTTTGATCAGAGTTCGCGAGTGATTGACAGCTGCTCAGAGACGACAGACTCCGGCTCGGCTCTGATTGGTTGTTTTCCTCCGGTCTGTGAAATCTTGCAGATGCCGTTAGGAGCACCGGAGGACATCGGAGGCACATGAATTCTGTCAGATTACCTGTCTTATGCTCTACTGTCAGGATATAGTGCCCTCTTTTTAATCATATTTGCTCCACTTCTACCTACTGCAGCTTTAACTAAACTCGTTCTCATGATGTGAATGAAGAGCTGTCTTTCCAGCATCCTTAGAGGCAACTTTCCAAGACATGTCCTTGTGGGTTACATGCATTAAAATGGGTTCAATAACATACTATAGCTTCCATATGGAGCATCTATTTGTGATATAGGCTACTGGGTTGTCTTGTGGGTTTGAAGTGGACCAATAATCAATAGCCTATTGGAAACTTGACCTCTTAAACTCTAGATTTCCACCTTACATTTGTTTAGGTTTCTTTGAACTTCTATGACACTTTCACATAATGTTGTGTATGAAATATTTAAAGCCAGCATGGCTCTAGGGATGCTAATACTAATAAGCTCATATATACTCATACTACATATACTAGAGTCACTCTAACCTTGCCTTGGGGCTCTGTTTGTCTTTAGATTGCACCTTAGCAAAATTACCCAGATATCTTTGGGCGGGAAAGAGCAATACAATACAACTGACCGCAAAACTGAATAAAGGAGGAAGTAAGGAAATGGGAACTGACTGATAAAAGAAGTTAACAGGGAAGTAGAGGTGTCTGATAGTACAGTATATTGGCAAGAAGAAAGCAAACATTTACATGCTTTAATGTTCAAAAAAACACATTATTTTTCTCATAGTGTGTCTGAATATACAGTAACGGTATTCACCGTCTGTCTGAAACGCTCCGTTTTAGCGCCTGTCTCTTTAAGACCCCCTCCTGAAAAATATAGTGCACCTTTGCAGAGGTAGTTCTCCAGCTGTGGGCGGTATATTCTAATGATGTGACATAGGAAGGGGAGCCAGATCTGAACGGCTTGTTGAATCACATGTTTTCTGACCTAGACAGCCCGCAAAAAACTGACTGGGCTGTCAATCGATTAAAATATTTATACGCGATTAATCACATGATGGTCCATAGTTAACCGCAATTGATCGCAAATTAATCGTTCATTTTTTTATCTGTTCAAAATGTATTAAAGGGAGATTTTTCAAGTATTTAATACTCATCGATATGGAAGTGGACAAATATGCTGCTAATGTTTTACATTGTTACATTAATGCACATCTTTGGGATTATATCTCTCTACATTGCATATTATTTTCATACTTCATACTGGGGAACTTTTGCACATTTCTTGGACATTTTGCACATTTCTGCACAAAACTACCACTTCTAAAAACTGCACAGCTCTTTCATTTTCAGATATATTATACCTCTTAGACATCTGACGGGACACAATCAAGCTTTGTGGCAGGAGAATCCGTTTGAATATATATACATGAATAAATGTATGTTTATTATGTCTTTGGATACACAGACAACACTTGTTGGTTTTGGCCTCTTTAGGGAAATAGTTAAAGCTGCAGTATGCGATATTGGCGCAAATATGATTTAAAAAAGTTATTTTTAGAAAACGGCCGCTATATCGTGACAGTAGTACATGAAACAGGTAACCTGAGTTAAATCCTGTTCCTCTGTGTCCTACTGTGTCCTCCGGTGCTCCTAACGGCATCTGAAGGATTTCACTTACCGGAGGAAAACAAGGTCCGCTGCCCAGCTGCAGTCTATGAGAGCCGGCTGTCAATCACTCTGAACTCCGACCAAACGGTCAAACTAGGCAGCGCTGATCAAATATGAATCAATATTCTGTTACTGTAATGACTATTTCTCTCCTCAGATGTTCTCAGAAACATCTTGTAGTTACTGTTTAGCTGTAAAATGAGAAAGTTTGTGAGGCAGCCGCCATTGTAAAATTTGTTGAAAGAAACCAAGTTCTGGTCACATGACCGGAGCACAGCCAATAGGAACGCTCTCTCTCTCTGAAATGACCTGTGACTGGTCAAAATCTGCCGTCACGGACTAGATTTTTCTAAAGCCTGAAAACAGAAACATGAGGAGGAGCAGAAGTCTAGTTTTCTCTCAGAACACTTGAATTACAATATGCTGAAAGGTTATTATGGAATTCTTGCCAAATTATGCCAAAGAAATTGTTGCCTACTGCCACTTTAAGAATAAATAAAATGATAAAAACAGCCTCATACTTTGGAGTTTGTGCAGCTGTTGAATTTGAAGTGTTTCTGTTATTTATATCAGTGAGAGGAGACTAATATATCAGTTGTAAAATGTAGGCCTATATACTGTGTAAAGTTCAGTCTGGAAGTGATAATGTTCTGATAGGAAAATTAACAAACAGCAATCTATTACTGTATGTCTTCATGCAATCACAAGACAGCGTGGGGATTTCCAATGTCACTTCCTTAAAATAAGATTAAGAAATGATTTTATCCAACATTATTACACACAAATGCAGCGAACCATCGGCTCAACTGATCAATTAAACCTCTCAAACCTTTCAGCATATTGTAATTCAAGTGTTCTGAGAGATAACTAAACTTCTGCTCCTCCTCATGGCTCTGTTTTCAGGTTTTAAAACATCTAGCCCGTGATTGGAGACTTTGACCAATCACAGGTCATTTCAGAGAGAGAGAGCGTTCCTATTGGCTGTGAAAACATCTGAGGAGAGAAATGGGCATTACAGTAACAGAATATTGATTCATATCTGATCAGCGCTGCCCAGTTTGACCGTTTGATCGGAGTGGGCGAAGTGATTGACAGCTGCTCAGAAACGGCAGACTCCGGCTCGGCTCTGATTCGTTGTTTTCCTCCGGTCTGTGAAATCTTGTAGATGCCGTTAGGAGCACCGGAGGACACCGGAAGCACATGAATTCTGTCAGATTACCTGTCTTATGCTCTACTGTCAGGATATAGTGCCCTCTTTTTAATCATATTTGCTCCACTTCTACCTACTGCAGCTTTAACTAAACTCGTTCTCATGATGTGAATGAAGAGCTGTCTTTCCAGCATCCTTAGAGGCAACTTTCCAAGACATGTCCTTGTGGGTTACATGCATTAAAATGGGTTCAATAACATACTATAGCTTCCATATGGAGCATCTATTTGTGATATAGGCTACTGGGTTGTCTTGTGGGTTTGAAGTGGACCAATAATCAATAGCCTATTGGAAACTTGACCTCTTAAACTCTAGATTTCCACCTTACATTTGTTTAGGTTTCTTTGAACTTCTATCACACTTTCACATAATGTTGTGTATGAAATATTTAAAGCCAGCATGGCTCTAGGGATGCTAATACTAATAAGCTCATATATACTCATACTACATATACTAGAGTCACTCTAACCTTGCCTTGGGGCTCTGTTTGTCTTTAGATTGCACCTTAGCAAAATTACCCAGATATCTTTGGGCGGGAAAGAGCAATACAATACAACTGACCGCAAACATGAATAAAGGAGGAAGTAAGGAAATGGGAACTGACTGATAAAAGAAGTTAACAGGGAAGTAGAGGTGTCTGATAGTACAGTATATTGGCAAGAAGAAAGCAAACATTTACATGCTTTAATGTTAAAAAAAACACATTATTTTTCTCATAGTGTGTCTGAATATACAGTAACGGTATTTACCGTCTGTCTGAAACGCTCCGTTTTAGCGCCTGTCTCTTTAAGACCCCCTCCTGAAAAATATAGTGCACCTTTGCAGAGGTAGTTCTCCAGCTGTGGGCGGTATATTCTAATGATGTGACATAGGAAGGGGAGCTAGATCTGAACGGCTTGTTGAATCACATGTTTTCTGACCTAGACAGCCCGCAAAAAACTGACTGGGCTGTCAATCGATTAAAATATTTATACGCGATTAATCACATGATGGTCCATAGTTAACCGCAATTGATCGCAAATTAATCGTTCATTTTTTTATCTGTTCAAAATGTATTAAAGGGAGATTTTTCAAGTATTTAATACTCTTATCAATATGGAAGTGGACAAATATGTTGCTAATGTTTTACATTGTTACATTAATGCACATCTTTGGGATTATATCTCTCTACATTGCATATTATTTTCATACTTCATACTGGGGAACTTTTGCACATTTCTTGGACATTTTGCACATTTCTGCACAAAACTATCACTTCTAAAAACTGCACAGCTCTTTCATTTTCAGATAAATTATACCTCTTAGACATCTGACGGGACACAATCAAGCTTTGTGGCAGGAGAATCCGTTTGAATATATAGGCCTGTATGTTTATTATGTCTTTGGATACACAGACAACACTTGTTGGTTTTGGCCTCTTTAGGGAAATAGTTAAAGCTGCAGTATGCGATATTGGCGCAAATATGATTTAAAAAAGTTATTTTTAGAAAACGGCCGCTATATCGTGACAGTAGTACATGAAACAGGTAACCTGAGTTAAATCCTGTTCCTCTGTGTCCTACTGTGTCCTCCGGTGCTCCTAACGGCATCTGAAGGATTTCACTTACCGGAGGAAAACAAGGTCCGCTGCCCAGCTGCAGTCTATGAGAGCCGGCTGTCAATCACTCGAGAACTCTGACCAAACGGTCAAACTAGGCAGCGTTGATCAGATATGAATCAATATTCTGTTACTGTAATGACTATTTCTCTCCTCAGATGTTCTCAGAAACATCTTGTAGTTACTGTTTAGCTGTAAAATGAGAAAGTTTGTGAGGCAGCCGCCATTGTAAAATTTGTTGAAAGAAACCAAGTTCTGGTCACATGACCGGAGCACAGCCAATAGGACGCTCTCTCTCTCTGAAATGACCTGTGACTGGTCAAAATCTGCTGTCACTAGATTACTAGATTTTCTAAAGCCTGAAAACAGAAACATGAGGAGGAGCAGAAGTCTAGTTTTCTCTCAGAACACTTGAATTTCAATATGCATGAAAGGTTATTATGGAATTCTTGCCAAATTATGCCAAAGAAATTGTTGCCTACTGCCACTTTAAGAATAAATAAAATGATAAAAACAGCCTCATACTTTCTAATGAAAGGTGTTTATATTCTGCAAATCAGTCCTCAGTTATCTTGTGAAATGTTGATATTTAAACCAACCAATGTTTAGAAATCCTTTGAGATTTTGATTTAATTTGTATTATTTTTATTTATACATTTTATTATTTGATTTAATTTGTATTATTTTTATTTATATATTTTATTATTTGATTTTATTTGTATTATTTTTATTTATATATGTTATTATTTGATTTAATTTGTATTATTTATATATATATATATTTTATTATTTGATTTAATTTGTATTATTTTTATTTATATATTTTATTATTTGATTTAATTTGTATTATTTTTATTTATATATTTTATTATTTGATTTAATTTGTATTATTCTTATTTATATATTTTATTATTTGATTTAATTTGTTTTATTTTTATTTATATATTTTATTATTTGATTTAATTTGTATTATTTTTATTTATACATTTTATTATTTAATTTTATTTGTATTATTTTTATTTATATATTTTATTATTTGATTTAATTTCTATTATTTTTATATATATATTTTATTATTTGATTTAATTTGTCCATCCATGGATGATGATGATGATGGATTTAATTTGTATTATTTTTATTTATATATTTTATTATTTGATTTAATTTGTACTATTCTTATTTATATATTTTATTATTTGATTTAATTTGTTTTATTTTTATTTATATATTTTATTATTTGATTTAATTTGTATTATTTTTATTTATAAATTTTATTATTTGATTTAATTTGTATTATTTTGATTTATATATTTTATTATTTAATTTTATTTCTATTATTTTTATTTATATATTTTATTATTTGATTTAATTTGTATTATTTTTATTTATATATTTTATTATTTGATTTAATTTGTCCATCCATGGATGATGATGATGATGGATTTAATTTGTATTATTTTTATTTATATATTTTATTATTTGATTTAATTTGTATTATTTTTATTTAATTATTTTAATTATTTGATTTAATTTGTATTATTTTCATTTATATATTTTAGTATTTGATTTAATTTGTATTATTTTTATTTATACATTTTATTATTTAATTTTATTTGTATTATTTTTATTTATATATTTTATTATTTGATTTAATTTCTATTATTTTTATTTATATATTTTATTATTTGATTTAATTTGTCCATCCATGGATGATGATGATGATGGATTTAATTTGTATTATTTTTATTTATATATTTTATTATTTGATTTAATTTGTATTATTTTCATTTATATATTTTAGTATTTGATTTAATTTGTATTATTTTTTATTAATATATTTTATTATTTTATTTAATTTGTCCATCCATGGATGATGATGATGATGGATTTAATTTGTATTATTTTTATTTACATATTTTATTATTTTATTTTATTTTATTTTAACAGTAGCCTCTAGCATATATATATCACAATGAGTGTGTATGTGGAGCCTCGTAGTGGACAGCACTCAGCCCGAGGAGGCGTTCGGTAATCATCGGCTTTAACCGTCACATATACGGAAGAGGCCGAGCGGTAGCGGAGCTGTCCGGAACATCCGGCTGTGAGGCTCCTCAACATAAACAGCAATGGCGGAGGCAGCAGCAGCGTCTGCGGCGGCTTCAGCAGCAACAGGAGGCGGCTGGACCAAACAGGTGACCTGCAGGTGAGACAACACGAGGGACTGATAGAGTACACCGTCTGTGGTTTCACTCCGGAACAGCGGCTGTCTGCGGGGGCTGTCTGCGGCTCGGCTCGGCTCGGCTCGGCTCAGCTGTTAGCTCCTGTGTTGTTGTGTTCTCTGTGTTGTGGTGTTAGCTCCGTTAGCTACATCTCAGCTAGCATTAATGTCAGCCTGTGATGTTGGAGCACAACAGGGATCAGCTGTTCACTCTCATGTAACAGTCTCAGCACCCAAGGGTGCCTCACACAGACACCGAGGTTAGGAGTCCAATTGTTTGTTGTGACCCGTGCTAAGATTAGCTTGGTTTCCAAATATGAAAGTGAAACACACACCGTTATCTGGCTTGCATGTTAAAGCGGCAGTAGAAATAAAAAATAAGGAGTTAAAGCTGCAGTATGCAACAAATTTTTTTTGCATAATTTGGCAAAAATCCTATAATAACCTTTCATGCATATTGCAATTCAAGTGTTCTGAGAGAAAACTAGACTTCTGCTCCTCCTCATGTCTCTTTTTTCAGGCTTTAGACAAATCTAGCCCGTGATGGTAGATTTTGACCAATCACAGGTCATTTCAGAGAGAGAGAGCGTTCCTATTGGCTGTGCTCCGGTCATGTGACCAGAACTTGGCTTCCTTCAACAGATTTTACAATGGCGGCCGCGTCACAAACTTTCTCATTTTACAGCTAAACAGTAACTACAAGATGATTCTGAGAACATTTGAGGAGAGAAATAGTCATTACAGTAACAGAATATTGATTCATATCTGATCAGCGCTGCCTAGTTTGACCGTTTGGTCGGAGTTCAGAGTGATTGACAGCCGGCTCTCATAGACTGCAGCTGGGCAGCGGACCTTGTTTTCCTCCGGTAAGTGAAATCCTTCAGATGCCGTTAGGAGCACCGGAGGACACAGTAGGACACAGAGGAACAGGATTTAACTCAGGTTACCTGTTTCAGGTACTACTGTCACGATATAGCGGCCGTTTTCTAAAAATAACTTTTTTAAATCATATTTGTGCCAATATCGCATACTGCAGCTTTAACGTCTGTGTGTGACTGGAAACCGTCTATTAACAACTTCTTATTTTTGTATTTTCAGATATTTCATGCATGGTCTTTGCAAAGAAGGAGAAAACTGTCGATATTCTCACGATCTGACCAGCAGCAAACCTGCAGCCATGATTTGCAAGTTCTTCCAGAAGGGAAACTGTGTGTTTGGGGACCGTTGCAGGTAAACAAAAAAAACACAACTAAAAATCTCTTTAAGTTATATAAATACAAAAGGCTTGGTTCATAGTTAGCACTCAAGTGCTCCCATGTTGTCAGTTGAGCTGCATCATAACTTCCTTTCTAAAACTGGCCTTGCTCTCAGCCAAATGACAGCACAGCAACTTATCTGGCAGAGCTTCTGGGTGTGTTGCTGCTCCTCGAGTGGGAATCGGACACCTGAGACTGCTGCTTCCTAATGTCAACATGTTGTTGTTGCTCTGTGTCAGCTGTGGCAGCTCTATGTAAGTTCAGGGAGGAACTATAGAGTCTCTGTGGCAGCTCAGCATCGCTCTGCAGGATGGAATTGTGTTTTATAAAATATGTGCGTTTGTGGAGCTGGTTTTCTCATCATAGGTCTTTGTTGAGATGAACAATCCTAGCACACACGTGGACACTCAGCTGAATATATTTGGGAATATTCTTTTGGGCAAATTTACTGTTGTGTTTTTTTTCCGGCCTATAAGATATACATAAGTCCGGTCTGCATCTGAATATGATGAATGGAAGTGTTTTATAATCTTAAAGGACCATACCACCGGGATGCAACTACAAATATTTGTCATCACTAATTGTTTTGTTTATAAAATGTCAGAAAATAGTGAATATTTGCCTTATTTTCACAGTCAAAAACTCAACATTTGAGAGATCGGAACCAGTGAATTTTTGGCATTTTTGCGTAAAGAGATGTCTTGTCCATCTAACTAATTATCAAAACGAGTGCCTATTAATTATTATTATTATTGATTGGCTAATTGATCTTTTCGGCTCTACATTACTTATCGCTGACCATTTTCACAGCATGTTGTATTTCTATGAAAATTAAGCTATAAAGACTTTAAACTTGTACGTAGTGAATCCCATTGAAACAAATAAAAAATAATTTCATACACATGAAGTTGGATTTCCCACCATCACATTTATTTCCGCATTCAAAGACATCTTTTAAATCCATACATAATAAGCAAAACATTGCAATTTTTTATCATCAAAGAGCTTCATGTTTTCATAGGACAGCATGTTCAATTTCATTAATAGTTAGTTTCTTAACTTTCCCATCTATGCAAAGTGATTTTCGTACTGGACTGACATCAGTGTCAACCAGTCGCTTCCTAAAGAGATATGGTGATCTGTATTTATTTGTAGTAAATGGGCTCAAACACTCAGTGGTTATGGTCCTTTGAGAAGCGGATTAGGCTCCCAGTCTGCTTGAATGTACCCAGACGGCAGCAGCCAGCTTGAACAGACAGTGTCTGCTCCATGTCTGGCTTCAGGAGCATCCCCATAGTTACAGAGGCACTCGGACGACCGCACTAGTTATTCACATACTTGATCATTTGTCTTGACTAGTCTGCCTATAGGAGGCCTTTTGGTTTCGGTGTCTGTAGCACTGAGCTGCTGCTGTTTGTTGTCGTGTTGTTAAGTCACATTCCTCCATCCTTGTGATGGAGCCGCAGTGAGGAGGGTGTCCTCATTATATCGGTGATCCCGCGGGGCCGTGCACCCTGTATTAAGAGTCCAGAGAAAGGCTCTCACTGTGGGGGTTTATTATGGTTGAATTCCCTGAGCTCTGTCTATTGTGATGGGCTCTGTCTCGCTCTGTGTCTGTGTCTCTCTCCCCCTCTCTCTCTCTCTTCTGCAGCCCCCAGGGCCAGACAAAGTGCACTGCAGCCTGCATGGCAATTGCATAACACTCTCTGTTTCCCTCCTGCTCTGTTTCCCTGAGCTTCCCCCCCCCCCCCTGCTGTTGCTGGGTTCCTCAGGTTCATTCTGCTGCAGCGCCCTCCTCTCTCAGTTATTTATGCATAGCTCCAGCAGCACTCCTCCCCTCCCAGTAGATCTCTCTGGGAACAGACTGGTTAACTGTGTGTTCTGATGGAGCTCACCATCATGGAGGAGAGATTGGCCAGGTGTTCCTTTTGTATGACTGTGTGTGTGTGTGTGTGTGTGTGTGTGCACGGGCTGTCATGGCCTGTTAGTCATGCTGTATTGTAGCTATGGAGTTGACTTGTTTTCTATACTAAGACCACTCTTAACAAGCAGTTCAATGAGGATCTATTAGCATCCGGGCTGCACCATTTATCATAATATAAATTGTGATTTTGAGTCATACCTCAGTTCAGTTCATCAGTTGCATTTAAGCACTCTTTAATTCTCCTGTGTGATAAAGTAAAGAGGTCATAAACAAAAACATATATCTACCCTGTGTTGATGGAAATGGAGGATCAGATGGAGAAGGCTTCTGTGCAATAGAGATCTTGGACCATCCAGAACCCTACTGGACCCCTAATCCCTCCCATCCCCCCGTCCTCAACCTCCTGTTAACGCTGGCACATATCTGCTGTGTCCTCACATGCAACATGGCAGGCTCGAGACCAGAATGCAGCTTGTTATTTGACTTGATTGTATGTAGTAGCTTGTCAGCAAAGCTTTCGCTGCCCCCTCATTTTGGCCTGTTGACGGGTTACTCACAGAATTAACTTGATTGATGATGTAACGTGTGACGTTTGTCATTTTTAGGCGGCCGCGTCACAAACTTTCTCATTTTACAGCTAAACAGTAACTACAAGATGATTCTGAGAACATCTGAGGAGAGAAATAGTCATTACAGTAACAGAATATTGATTCATATCTGATCAGCGCTGCCTAGTTTGACCGTTTGGTCGGAGTTCAGAGTGATTGACAGCCGGCTCTCATAGACTGCAGCTGGCAGCGGACCTTGTTTTCCTCTGGTAAGTGAAATCCTTCAGATGCCGTTAGGAGCACCGGAGGACACAGTAGGACACAGAGGAACAGGATTTAACTCAGGTTACCTGTTTCATGTACTACTGTCACCATATAGCGTCCGTTTTCTAAAAATAACTTTTTTAAATCATATTTGTGCCAATATCGTATACTGCAGCTTTAACGTCTGTGTGTGACTGGAAACCGTCTATTAACAACTTCTTATTTTTGTATTTTCAGATATTTCATGCATGGTCTTTGCAAAGAAGGAGAAAACTGTCGATATTCTCACGATCTGACCAGCAGCAAACCTGCAGCCATGATTTGCAAATTCTTCCAGAAGGGAAACTGTGTGTTTGGGGACCGTTGCAGGTAAACAAAAGAAACACAACTAAAAATCCCTTTAAGTTATATAAATACCAAAGGCTTGGTTCATAGTTAGCAACAAAGTGCTCCCATGTTGTCAGTTGAGCTGCATCATAACTTCCTTTCTAAAACTGGCCTTGCTCTCAGCCAAATGACAGCACAGCAACTTATCTGGCAGAGCTTGTGAGTGTGTTGCTGCTCCTCGAGTGGGAATCGGACACCTGAGACTGCTGCTTCCTAATGTCAACATGTTGTTGTTGCTCTGTGTCAGCTATGGCAGCTCCATGTAAGTTCAGGGAGGAACTATAGAGTCTCTGTGGCAGCTCAGCATCGCTCTGCAGGATGGAATTGTGTTTTATAAAATATGTGCGTTTGTGGAGCTGTTTATTCTCATCATAGGTCTTTGTTGAGATGAACAATCCCAGCACACACATGGACACTCAGCTGAATATATTTGGGAATATTCTTTTGGGCAAATTTACTGTTGTGTTTTTTTTCCGGCCTATAAGATATACATAAGTCCGGTCTGCATCTGAATATGATGAATGGAAGTGTTTTATAATCTTAAAGGACCATACCACCGGGATGCAACTACAAATATTTGTCATCATTAATTGTTTTGTTTCTAAAATATCAAAAAATAGTGAATATTTGCCTTATTTTCACAGTCAAAAACTCAACATTTGAGAGATCGGAACCAGTGAATTTTTGGCATTTTTGCGTAAAGAGATGTCTTGTCCATCTAACTAATTATCAAAATGAGTGCCTATTAATTATTATTATTATTGATTGGCTAATTGATCGTTTCGGCTCTACATTACTTATCGCTGACTATTTTCACAGCATGTCTATGAAAATTAAGTTGTAAAGACTTTAAACTTGTACGTAGTGAATCCCATTGAAACAAATAAAAAATCATGTCATACACATGAAGTTGGATTTCCCACCATCACATTTATTTCCGCATTCAAAGACATCTTTTAAATCCATACATAATAAGCAAAACATTGCAATTTTTTTATCATCAAAGAGCTTCATGTTTTCATAGGACAGCATGTTCAATTTCATTAATAGTTAGTTTCTAAACGTTCCCATCTATGCAAAGTGATTTTCGTACTGGACTGACATCAGTGTCAACCAGTCGCTTCCTAAAGAGATATGGTGATCTGTATTTATTGGTAGTAAATGGGCTCAAACACTCAGTGGTTATGGTCCTTTGAGAAGCGGATTAGGCTCCCAGTCTGCTTGAATGTACCCAGACGGCAGCAGCCAGCTTGAACAGACAGTGTCTGCTCCATGTCTGGCTTCAGGAGCATCCCCATAGTTACAGAGGCACTCGGACGACCGCACTAGTTACTCACATACTTGATCATTTGTCTTGAATAGTCTGCCTATAGGAGGCCTTTTGGTTTCGGTGTCTGTAGCACTGAGCTGCTGCTGTTTGTTGTCGTGTTGATAAGTCACATTCCTCCATCCTTGTGATGGAGCCGCAGTGAGGAGGGTGTCCTCATTATATCGGTGATCCCGCGGGGCCGTGCACCCTGTATTAAGAGTCCAGAGAAAGGCTCTCACTGTGGGGGTTTATTATGGTTGAATTCCCTGAGCTCTGTCTATTGTGATGGGCTCTGTCTCGCTCTGTGTCTGTGTCTCTCTCCCCCTCTCTCTCTCTCTCTTCTGCAGCCCCCAGGGCCAGACAAAGTGCACTGCAGCCTGCATGGCAATTGCATAACACTCTCTGTTTGGAGGATCAGATGGAGAAGGCTTCTGTGCAATAGAGATCTTGGACCATCCAGAACCCTACTGGACCCCTAATCCCTCCCATCCCCCCATCCTCAACCTCCTGTTAACGCTGGCACATATCTGCTGTGTCCTCACATGCAACATGGCAGGCTTGAGACCAGAATGCAGCTTGTTATTTGACTTGATTGTATGTAGTAGCTTGTCAGCAAAGCTTTCTCTGCCCCCTCATTTTGGCCTATTGTCTCACAGAATTAACTTGATTGATGATGTAACGTGTGACGTTTGTCATTTTAACCGTGGAAAGCGACAGTCAGGCCAGAAGCTGCTACCTGAATGATTTGTACAGACTGATCTTGGCTAATAAGAAAGAGGAGAGATGAAAGACTCGGCAACAGATTTGTGAGCGTCTGTCTGTAATCAGTGAATCTGTGTGTCCAGGATGCAACCAATAATCATTTTGACATTTGCAAAGTCTAGTTTTCACTCTCATGCAAACAAAATGCTTCCACTGTAAAACCCAGAGCAGATAATATATGTTATCATACAGTATGACACTTCAATAACATGGGAACTAAAAGGGTTTTGTAGGAAAGCATGTTTACATATCTCAAAGTAAAGTGTAGAAAAAGTATTGTTTTGGTGTCTGTACTGAAACTCCGGTAACTCGTAATACTTTGGTAGCCTTCCCTTTTAATATCTCCTGAGTGTATCAGACCATCGTGGACAATGTTGTCAATGAGCAGGACGATTTGTATCTAATATTTGCATCAATTCGTTTAGGTACCTTGTAGAGTTGGGTTGATTTACTGTTTTGCCAGACCGGTACGGTGTACAAGCTTACACCGGTTTTATTTTAAGCCCCCAGTTCATACACTTCTAAATTATCTCTAATTAATCCAGTAAAAATGTTTGATTTTCAGCATGTATGCAGTCAGAGATGTCCTTAAGTCAAATATATCAGTTATTTTCAGGAATTAGTTATTACATTTATTATCCAGCAACCCAAAAATCAAAGAATAAAGACATTTCCCTCACAGATTAGTGGTATTTTCTTTCTAATTTATAAGGGACATGTAATGTTTTATACTTCTGGTGAATATAATCCAATCAATCTTATTTCCATAGATGTATTTTGTATATACAGTTCCCTTTGTTAACACCTAATTTAAAAACCGGACGTAGTCGCACATGTCTACTTCCTCTAACTTCTCCAAGTCAGTTCATTAGCTCTTATCATAGTGTAGACTGATTTGATCACAGTGATGCGAGTGGCAGCTGGCTTGACCGCACGTTACCGAGATACGATAACGTTTCCTGTCCGTGACAGACTTAGCATGCAGCTTTAACCGTGGCTTTTCCTGCAATGTGTGTGTAGTGTTTACCACTATGGATTTAATATATGAGGGTTCAAGTCGTATCCACACGGACCCTCCGCTGTTTTGCTCGCTGCGGTTTGTTTTGATCGATGGATATGGAACGGATATGACGTCACGTTCCTTCTACCAACTTCCTTCTACCTCCGTATAGACTCGACTGAAGCAAATGCATAGATTCTGGCACAATAAATGGTGGATTTAACCAGTCTGTGCATCGGGTTATTATCGTTGAAGCTGGGTGGCTTATTAGACACATTATTAGACCTCTGAATGCAAGGCACTAATCTTGTTGGTTAACGTCACGTTGTAATAAAGTGGTATTGGGTTCGGTTGTATCGGAGTAGTTTTACGAGTACATGAGGTATCGGTCCATCCCTATATTAGCCCGTTGCACACAGCCTGTTCAAGGCAGCAGTGTTGTGCTTTTATAGATGTTGCTGGGGACACGAAGCCCCCGGATAATTTATTTTATTTATTAGTTTATTTGACAGGGACAATACATAGGCATTGTTATTAGAGGTCGACCGATTCATCGGTCGGCCGATTAATCGGGCCGATTATTTGACATTTTTTCATAATCGGCATCGGCCGATGCCTGAGCATATTAGGCCGATTATCAAGCAGGCACATCTGCGGGCAGCCCAGTGTTGTTGTGTCTGTGGAACACGTGTGACACCGCCCCTTGTGTGTCAATCAAATTGCCATTCTGCCGGGAGAAACCGGTAGGCTTAAATTCTTCTCTTTCAAAGCCCTATATATTTAATTGGTTAGATATGAAATTGCTCCGACGTTATCAATTCTGTTTTGGTAACGGAGAATTTCTCTCCGTAGGTGACGTTAGCTGTGTGCGGGGCGGAGCAGCTCTCACATGCACGCTGCTGCAGCGCAGACACACACAGAGCTTCTGCTCTTAGTAACTGTGACGGAGAAAACTAAACTTATAAAGCGTGATTACAATTTACTAGAGTTGATGCTGACAATGCTTGTCATAAGTGCAAGTTTGAATGTCCGCAGTGAGGAGGGTGTCCTCATTATATCGGTGATCCCGCGGGGCCGTGCACCCTGTATTAAGAGTCCAGAGAAAGGCTCTCACTGTGGGGGTTTATTATGGTTGAATTCCCTGAGCTCTGTCTATTGTGATGGGCTCTGTCTCGCTCTGTGTCTGTGTCTCTCTCCCCCTCTCTCTCTCTCTTCTGCAGCCCCCAGGGCCAGACAAAGTGCACTGCAGCCTGCATGGCAATTGCATAACACTCTCTGTTTCCCTCCTGCTCTGTTTCCCTGAGCTGCCCCCCCCCCCCTGCTGTTGCTGGGTTCCTCAGGTTCATTCTGCTGCAGCGCCCTCCTCTCTCATTTATTTATGCATAGCTCCAGCAGCACTCCTCCCCTCCCAGTAGATCTCTCTGGGAACAGACTGGTTAACTGTGTGTTCTGATGGAGCTCACCATCATGGAGGAGAGATTGGCCAGGTGTTCCTTTTGTATGACTGTGTGTGTGTGTGTGTGTGTGTGTGTGCACGGGCTGTCATGGCCTGTTAGTCATGCTGTATTGTAGCTATGGAGTTGACTTGTTTTCTATACTAAGACCACTCTTAACAGACAGTTCCACGAGGATCTATTAGCATCAGGGCTGCACCATTTATCATAATATAAATTGTGATTTTGAGTCATACATTCATCAGTTGCATTTAAGTACTCTTTAATTCTCCTGTGTGATAAAGTAAAGAGGTCATAAACAAAAACATATATCTACCCTGTGTGATGGAAATGGAGGATCAGATGGAGAAGGCTTCTGTGCAATAGAGATCTTGGACCATCCAGAACCCTACTGGACCCCTAATCCCTCCCATCCCCCCATCCTCAACCTCCTGTTAACGCTGGCACATATCTGCTGTGTCCTCACATGCAACATGGCAGGCTTGAGACCAGAATGCAGCTTGTTATTTGACTTGATTGTATGTAGTAGCTTGTCAGCAAAGCTTTCTCTGCCCCCTCATTTTGGCCTATTGTCTCACAGAATTAACTTGATTGATGATGTAACGTGTGACGTTTGTCATTTTAACCGTGGAAAGCGACAGTCAGGCCAGAAGCTGCTACCTGAATGATTTGTACAGACTGATCTTGGCTAATAAGAAAGAGGAGAGATGAAAGACTCGGCAACAGATTTGTGAGCGTCTGTCTGTAATCAGTGAATCTGTGTGTCCAGGATGCAACCAATAATCATTTTGACATTTGCAAAGTCTAGTTTTCACTCTCATGCAAACAAAATGCTTCCACTGTAAAACCCAGAGCAGATAATATATGTTATCATACAGTATGACACTTCAATAACATGGGAACTAAAAGGGTTTTGTAGGAAAGCATGTTTACATATCTCAAAGTAAAGTATAGAACAAGTATTGTTTTGGTGTCTGTACTGAAACTCTGGTAACTCGTAATACTGTGGTAGCCTTCCCTTTTAATATCTCCCGAGAGTATCAGACCATCGTGGACAATGTTGTCAATGAGCAGGACGATTTGTATCTAATATTTGCATCAATTCGTTTAGGTACCTTGTAGAGTTGGGTTGATTTACTGTTTTGCCAGACCGGTCCGGTGAACAAGCTTACACCGGTTTGATTTTAAGCCCCCAGTTCATACACTTCTAAATTATCTCTAATTAATCGAGTAAAAATGTTTGATTTTCAGCATGTATGCAGTCAGAAATGTCCTTAAGTCAAATGTATCAGTTATTTTCAGGAATTAGTTATTACATTTATTATCCAGCAACCCAAAAATCAAAGAATAAAGACATTTCCCTCACAGATTAGTGGTATTTTCTTTCTAATTTATAAGGGACATGTAATGTTTTATACTTCTGGTGAATATAATCCAATCAATCTTATTTCCATAGATGTATTTAGTATATACAGTTCCCTTTGTTAACACCTTATTTTAAAAACCGGACGTAGTCGCACATGTCTACTTCCTCTAACTTCTCCAAGTCAGTTCATTAGCTCTTATCATAGTGTAGACTGATTTGATCACAGTGATGCGAGTGGCAGCCGGCTCGACCGCACGTTACCGCGATACGATAACATTTCCTGTCCATGACAGACTTAGCATGCAGCTTTAACCATGTGCTTTTCCTGCAATGTGTGTGTAGTGTTTACCACTATGGATTTAATATATGAGGGTTCAAGTCGTATCCACACGGACCCTCCGCTGTTTTGCTCGCTGCGATTGGTTTTGATCGATGGATATGGAACGGATATGACGTCACGTTCCTTCTACCAACTTCCTTCTACCTCCGTATAGACTCGACTGAAGCAAATATATAGATTCTGGCACAATAAATGGTGGATTTAACCTGTCTGTGCATCGGGTTGTTATCGTTAGACACATTATTAGACCTCTGAATGCAAGGCACTAATCTTGTTGGTTAACGTCACGTTGTCATAAAGTGGTATTGGGTTCGGTTGTATCGGAGTAGTTTTACGAGTACATGAGGTATCGGTCCATCCCTATATTAGCCCGTTGCACACAGCCTGTTCAAGGCAGCAGTGTTGTGCTTTTATAGATGTTGCTGGGGACACGAAGCCCCCGGATAATTTATTTTATTTATTAGTTTATTTGACAGGGACAATACATAGGCATTGTTATTAGAGGTCGACCGATTCATCGGTCGGCCGATTAATCGGGCCGATTATTTGACATTTTTTCATAATCGGCATCGGCCGATGCCTGAGCATATTAGGCCGATTATCAAGCAGGCACATCTGCGGGCAGCCCAGTGTTGTTGTGTCTGTGGAACACGTGTGACACCGCCCCTTGTGTGTCAATCAAATTGCCATTCTGCCGGGAGAAACCGGTAGGCTTAAATTCTTCTCTTTCAAAGCCCTATATATTTAATTGGTTAGATATGAAATGCTCCGACGTTATCAATTCTGTTTTTGGTAACGGAGAATTTCTCTCCGTAGGTGACGTTAGCTGTGTGCGGGGCGGAGCAGCTCTCACATGCACGCTGCTGCAGCGCAGACACACACAGAGCTTCTGCTCTTAGTAACTGTGACGGAGAAAACTAAACTTATAAAGCGTGATTACAATTTACTAGAGTTGATGCTGACAATGCTTGTCATAAGTGCAAGTTTGAATGTGAGGGCGGAAACACGAGCAATTTGTCGAAAAGTTCACTTCCTCATGAAACGTCTCTACGGTCTATGGGTCCTTCACAGCCTCTATGACGTCACTGGCCTGTGTGTAGTCCGCAGCAGATGTGAGCAGCAGGCTGTGTAATACGAGTGAACAAAGTTATTATTATGTTTTGATCACTTAGATTATGGCCATATAGCTTGTAACAGTGTCTGTCAACAAACATAAATAAAAAAAATGCTTTAGGACAGTTTTGGAAAGGTGCTTAAAAGGTTTTGAGCCCTGTACTATTACTACTATTAACCATCATGCACAAAATAAAATATGCACTGCAGTGCAGACACAAAATGCAGATTGGAGAGACAGACCATAAGTGTTGTTCAATAAATGTTTACTTAAGTTAAGACATTTTGTGTATTATTTGTTATTATTAAGTTGTTATATTTTATCAGATGGAGGAAAAAAAGAAAACCAGCCAAATATATCGGCAAATAAAAATCGGCATCATATATCGGCCATCGGCTGTCCTGATTCTGTAAAAAATCGGCATCGGCATCGGCCATAAAAAACCCATATCGGTCGACCTCTAATTGTTATACTTAATTAAAGTGCAACCGATGCAACGTATATAGGACTTCTAGCCATAGCTAATTTGCAGACCTTGTCCCTGGTTAGGCTTTTAAGAAAAAGAAAAGAAAATAAAAAGAAAATACAGAATAGCACATCATACATAAAATCACATAAAACAACATCGTACATTACAGTCGATTTAACTATGTTAGTTCCCAATAAATAATCAGTGATCGCAGGTTTGGTTTAGTTTCAGCCAGTGTTTCACCTTTTCATTGAACGTTTTCAGGTTAGGTTGTGTTTTTATTTCTGTTGGTAGAGCGTTCGAGAAATTATTCACTTTACTGAAAATAATAATAATAATAATCTGTATGACACGTGTGGATAAGCATTCTGTATTAGTTTTTAGTGTTGAAGTGCCGTATACAGATGGATTTAACATTTTCTGTTGTGTTCCCGTCTCTACAACATGACGAAACATCACACTCTGCCCCCCCCCCCCCACTGTCTTGACCATGGCCATTGAAGGACACTTTATCTGTCTCTCAGGTTGTCATTCAGGTTTTTCAGGTCTAGAATCCCCTGCACAGCTAAATACTACGGAGAGTAACCTACAACAAAAAACAGCCCAGCAGAGGAAATGCTTCACTTTACATTCCATTTGTATGCTTATTATTTACGGGGGAAGAAGGAGAAACAAAATATTATCTTCAAGCAGAAGCATGGACAGTTGGAGACATAGCTTCCCAGGTCTTTATCAAACTGAACATACTGAAGGTCATGCTCAGTATCTTGGGAGTTGTCTTTGTCCTCTGTGTCTGTAAACTTTAGTTTCACAGCACAAACATTACACAGGTGCAGCGGCTGATCCATGTGAGGACTGACAATGTTTTTACTGAAACACAGAACAGTTCAGAGAGGCTGAATACTTTGGAACAGACAGATAGGTTTGAGTTTTACAGTAACCTAGCTAACTGACTAAAACCTCTCCACTGGTCCAGCGAAACTGAAAATGCACTTTGTATATCAGACCACGGTTTGCTCATGTGATGGAGCATTATCCTCAGAGTGTGAGAGAACACATGTCAGACTTGCTGCGGCTCCACAATGAATATTGTCATTCATCATTAATTATTATGATGCCTTGGTAAATTGACCCTTTGCTATGTCCCGCCCCTTGAACGCAGACTGGCCAATCCTAGCGTAGCATCAAACAGTCCGATAACTTTTATGCAACTCATGCTACTCATGCAATCATTTCAGATATTCTTCATTTGGATTTGGAGCTAGTGATGGTTAAACATTGTGTAATAGTGATACTGGTTACCCGGAGAGGTTGGAAGGAGATATACGTTTCTAAAACAGTCTGAGGGAAAGAGTACGTTAGCACATCATTAACTATCGTTAGCACTATGCTACGCTAACTAATGAAGGCATACTGAATATATACACATGCAGCTTTTCGATCGCCAGGTGATGGTGGTTCACTTTAACACTGTGATCTGCAGCTTCTATCTTTATCTTTTTAACCTACTGAGTCAGTTTGACGTCCTGATATATCCTGCAACGCATACTGTAGATCCTTCTGTCTGCTTCTCTCTGAAATCGCTTTTTCAAAAATTAGCTAGATATTTCTGCAGGGAGTGCAGTTAGTGACAGTGTGGCTCTATGGTAGCTCTGACAGCTTGATGTCTTGAGAGGGAGATACCATTGTAAAGTGTCAGTCAGAGACATACGTAGCACTAAATATGGGCACTGTCCTTGAACAACATGAAGGTCTGGTGATCATACACGAGACTTACTTTGGACTTTAATGAGTTATATGCTCTTATGAACCTTTTAGTTAGTTTCGTGCACCCTCGTAGATGTCCAGTGGGGTCAGTAGTCTTTACAGTCCTGGTCCTGTCTGCAGGTTTGAACACTGTAAACCGGCAAAAAAGGAGGAGGCGCCAACCCCCCAGACGCTGCCGCTGCCCTCTGCCTCGCTGGCCGGCTCGTCGGACCCAGAATCCAGCGGGCCGACGCCTGCTTCAGGGGCACAAGACTGGGTCAACGCTGCCGAGTTTGTTCCAGGACAGCCGTACTGTGGACGGGGTGAGTGACCGGCAGGGATTAGATCGAGTCTCAGACTGAACACAACCCTCAGATTCCTCATGTTCCTCAGCTGGTTCTTTAGGGTTCGGGTCCTTTTTTGGTGTGATTCAAACAATATCTGGTGCGTTCAAACAACCAGACCAAGACCACCTGAAAAGAACTTGATTTGCCTCCAAGTGATAGTTTTTTTTTAATGTTTGCTATTCATTCAAATCATTGTGAACACAATGACTACGTTTACATGCACAATAATATTCCACTATTATTCCGAATATGACACTATTCCGAATTTGACACGGGTCATGTAAACATTATTATTCTGCATGGAGCATTTTCCAATTAAGACATGGGATAGATGATATTATTATTCAGGTTTTAGGAGCATTCTTTGGACATGTACAGTATACAACACATTCAGAACCTGCGTCTCAATCAGGGGTTTTTAACGGCAGTTTTCGACACACGGCCTCCTACCTGTTTACAGTCGGCTCTGTGCGTTGACAGCTTGCAGAGTCTAGTTTTTTTTTTTTTTTTTTCATACCCAAAAGAAAAGCCCACATTTCTGGTCAGAAGGAGAAACACACCTACCTTGACTTGGATTTCAACAGGTTTTTGGATATGCAAAGATATCTCAATGCCGACCTTTTCAAGAAGGTGGTTGAAGGAATGAAAGAGAGAGGCCGTGTTCGCATGGTCCAACAAGTACATCACCGGTTATGTTAATCGGGAGTATGCATGGCTGCATGTAAACGGGAATATTAGTGAAATATTAATTTTAAAAAATTTCATTTTCTGTCTGAGTTTTAGTTTTTAGTTTTCTCGTTAACGTGGCACAAAATAAAGGTGAACTTATCTCTGCGTACAGCTGAGCCGGTGAAGGGGGAGAGCTCCGTCCCTCTCATCGAGGAGTTTGACAGCGAGGCGTCGCAGGACAACAAAGAGCTGAGGAAGCAGCTCTGTCCGTACGCGGCCGTCGGAGAGTGCCGCTACGGAATCAACTGTGCCTATCTCCACGGCGATGTGTGCGACATGTGCGGCCTCCAGGTGCTCCATCCCACCGACAACGCCCAGCGCTCCGAGCACACCAAGGTAACTGTCGTTGGAAGACATTGTGTTGCATTGGAGCAAAACTTGAGCCAGAACCGGAGCTGCCTCAGTGCAGCGGTCTCATTTAAAATGAATGAGAAGGCTCTGACCACTCTCTGACCGCAGCTCAGGAAGTTAACATGAGACATGTAGGCTGGGAGATGCTGCATGAGGAGCACTGTTTAATGGAACCTCTGGTTAAACAGAGAAAAAGGTTTGTGGTGTGTTGTTAACTCTTCCCTTTCCTAGGCATGCATCGAGGCCCACGAGAAGGACATGGAGATTTCATTTGCCATCCAACGCAGCAAAGACATGATGTGCGGCGTGTGTATGGAGGTGGTGTTCGAGAAGGCCAACCCGAGCGAGCGCCGCTTCGGCATCCTCTCCAACTGCAGCCACTGCTACTGTCTAAAGTGCATTCGCAAGTGGAGGAGTGCCAAGCAGTTTGAGAGCAAAATCATCAAGTGAGTCACTTCTACATGGCAAAGTAGGATTCATCACTCTGAGGCTGAATGATAAATGTGGTCGATTGTCTCAGGAGATTGTTTATTAATCAAGTAGTTTTTCTTGAGTTATAGTCTGTAGAACATCAAAACCAATGACCAAATAAGTTGTGAGATCTACGTGACAAATGGTATAAAAACCAAAATGTATTAAATCTACGGCTTTATAATGAAAACCATGAAGGACATTTTCATTCTTTTCTATTTTATTTCTGTTTCTAAAGCCTGTCATTGCAGGAAGTTCCAGAGATGAACGTAGTTTAAGCTTGTTTCTTCCATGTGTGCTGGAGGACAGACAGTGAAACACTTCCGGGCATCCCGTCTTGGCAGAATGCAAGATAAGCCGATACGTAATGTCAGATATATATAATGACTAATGACACCAGAGTGTCTGCGTATTTAAGGGAACTTTCCATGTCCCTTTCTCAATCCATTTTAAAACGTGCAGCTCTTAGTGAGGATTTTCAGCTTCATTTTTGCCTTGAAGCTCTTTTTTTTTATGGGCTCATAAGATGTTTGTTTTGTGAAAAGATGCCAAGAAATAACTTCCAGGCCCTTTGGTAGTATATCAGCGTTTGTAAACCTATGAATGTTTGTTTGTAGCTGTAGGGAAAAAAACTGTCTTCATAAAATGAATGCACACATTGTAGTGATCGGTTAACCAAAGACGTTGAGAAGAAAACAGCTTTTGTGAATATCTAAATACAGAAAAGAAAAGGCAGAAAATTGTGCAAAGTTCCCACGCTGAGTGAGACACTGAAGTTTCACGTTACTTCATAGTGTCTTCTTATTAAAATACTCTCAGATTTTTCTTTTTAACGTGCATTTTTCATGCAGTTTCTTTTTTAACACATTTACAGAAGTTGATGGACGACCACTGGTTTTGAAATCATTTCTGAACATCATCTCAAAAGCTGAACATTTTATTGACCCTTATATTTGAGCTCAAACTTTTCCCTTAACATTGATGAGGAAATTATAACAGTTATAGCAGTTAATGGCAAATAGACGGAGTTTGGTTAACAGGTTGTGTTCTTTTACTATCTCTAACAGTACTTGTACCCGACTACAATGTTCTGGACTCTCTTCACCACTTCTTTTTTTTTTTTTTATTTCTTCGCAGGTCTTGCCCAGAGTGTCGAATCACATCCAACTTTGTCATCCCCAGCGAGTACTGGGTGGAGGATAAGGACGACAAGCAGAAACTCATCCAGAAATACAAGGATGGCATGGGGTACATACTGTAGATCACTTCCTACGCTGAGCGACCGCTCACTAAACTAAACAAACCTAAAACAGTCTCACGACTGCACTAAAGTCAGAGAAACGGGGACATGATCCATGAGGTTTAGCTTTCACTATTACTGAAGCTCTCTCTTCTTGTCTGTTTTTAAAAACATATTTTCAGTCCAGCTTATTTTAAATCTCCTCTTTTAAAGCTGGCTCATCAAACAGTGAAGTATCAGCAGTTTAAACGTCCATTATTTTCTCTCCAGGATGGAGCGGACAGATTTTGAACAGAAAGCTGTGGATGTGATGAGAGTCATCACGGGAGTGGGATGGTGAATCTGCAGGAGTGGGTGGCGATGGTGGGCGGATGCTCCGGTGCAGAATTTAACTCAGAGAAACACACAATAGAAAATTTGGTGTTCCACTGAGGAAATGTCCATCAGCCAGTCGGTGTTTCTTGATGCTTCTGGTGTGACTTTGTTGCTCTGAGACGATCTTAACTTGTGTTTGTTTTCTTCCCCCCCACAGGACTAAATCGTGTCGATACTTCGACGAGGGCCGCGGAACGTGTCCCTTTGGTTCAAATTGCTTCTACAAGCACGCTTTCCCTGACGGACGGCTGGAGGAAGCTCAACCTCAGCGAAGACCGACCGGATCCAACAGCAGGAGTCGGGTAACGGTTCACTCTCCTACTCCTAACAACACATTAGTGCTACCAAGATGGTCCAAAGCCACTGCTCTGCTTTTACTCTGCTAATAACTGCAGCTCCCTCTGCTGGATCATGTGGGAAGTAGAAAGTGTAAGAACATGCAGAGTGACCAGGAACGCAGTCGAAAACTCCTTTTTCTCTTAGGAAGGTTCCTAACGGAGTGAAATGGCCAAGAAGTATCTCAGTAGCAGCCATGATGAGAGCTGTTTGAATCCTCTAAATGCTGAGGAAAGGAGCTTCAATGCTTCCTTTATTATCTCCTGTAGCAGAGGAAACACTGGACCATCCTTTACCAAAGGAAAGGAGAGAATAACGTCCCACAATTCCTTGCGGCTGCAGCTTTTAAAGCGACGCATCATTCTAACGTTCCTGATAACAAACGATACGCTTATCTTGCACATTATTTTCATATACTAATTGGGATGCATGTTTAATATGAGTGGACAGTGACAACCATTTAATTTCACTTTATTTTTAATTAATTATTTATTTCGAAGATGTAACAAATACCTCAGTAAAAAAAAAAACAAGAATAAGAAATAAAATGAACAGTAAACAATCAATTAACAAATAATCAACATAAATAAATATTACATGTCCGAAAAGAAGTTGGAAGAAGTATATGGTCCTACACCTTCTCCATAACTCCAACAATTAACTCAATATTTATCATATATTCCTGTTTATTTCAGGTCCATCCTTGGTAATGAAGTGATATTTTTCCCTGGTTGTCCACGTTAGGTCAGATAATCCTTTAGTATATGTTGGTGTAAAGTGTTCCAGCAGCAGAAGGACCTGTGGTATCTCTCTTTAACACACTGCATCATAATTACGGAGCCTAGTGTAAGTACAGTCGGATTCTCTTAACACCACGGTTGTCTTTTCCTAAGTCCTTCTGAATTCTCCTTCACATATTTCTTTGACCTCATGACGTTTTCCTTCAAGGACACAGAGAAGTGGTTAGGAAAAGACAATAGGACGTCATTTTTTGACTTTTCGACTGCAGCCCGTATAAATGAAAACAGTAACCCTGCAGTGAATACAGGCTAAAGGCTTCTGTGTGCAGCATGTAGAGTCTCCGTGTTGGTGATAATACACCTGATAATATAGTGCGGTCCAGTTCAACATCACAACAACACAAATAATAAATGACCTGAGAAATGGTGAACAGATTTGTGACGTTTCATGGAAGTTTCTCAAATAATTTTATTAAATATTGTCTCACCTAATCAGATCAAACCTTTATTATCATTGAATTTCAGTGGCCAAATGTTGATGTTTTGACAAGAATGGTTGTGTTTTCGTTAGCTTAGACTGAGCCGTTTATATCTACATAGTGAGCGGATCCTCTTCATGTTCCTACAGTAGCCCAGAACGGACAAACCACTGTGTTAACTTCTCCTTCTCGATAACGTTACTCTCTCCAGAGTTAACCTCCGTTACTCCACTCAGCAGCCGGGAAACAAGACACAGGAAACCTGTGTTGGTCTGGAGGAGCTGCAGCAGTTATTTCTGCACAAACTGAACATTAACTGATGATCTCAGAGCTGAACTAAATCTGTCTTCTGCTCCACCAGCTCACTTCTTCGCTAAGGTTTTTGTTATTGTCCCCAGAATACGTGAGAATAAAACTCTTTTCTCCTTTTCCCTCCCAGAACTCGAGGCGAACACCGCTGTGGGACATCTTTGACGAGCGGGAAAGCACCGACTCTTTCGACAACGAGGACGAGGAGATGGTGACGTTTGAGCTGAGCGAGATGCTCCTCATGCTGCTCGCCGCGGGAACCGACGACGACGTGACGGATTCAGAGGATGAATGGGACTTGTTTCACGAGGAGCTGGACGATTTCTATGAGATTTACCTATAGCAGCCCCCCCCCCACCCCCCCTCCATGTATACTAGACACTAGAATGGACTGTCTTGTGCGAGTAATGGACAGTAGCTTTTCCCCCCCACCTCCCTGTATTGTGGCAGTGCCTTTAAGCAGGCCATTAATAAATGAACTTATAAAAGATTAAAAAAAAAAATGAAAAAAAAAATTCCAACAAGTCAGTGCGCTCGTGCTAAACATTTTCTCGACATCTATCCTCGTGGGTCTATCTTCGTGCGGTTCATGTTACAAGGAAAATACTAAAACGACAAAAAGAACTCGATATAAGATTTAACAAAAGTTATAACTTTTCTTCAAAATATTGCTAATAAACATTGTCAAGTTTATTTTGTGGGTGTGGGTTTGACTTGTTTATCATCTACCCAGGTGTTAATACGTACTTCTGAGACTCTGAGGATGCACTCGAACTTACTCGGCACCATTTACTGTAACCGTGATGGGCATGTTGTAAGATTTTTACATACGCTTTTTTGAACCTTTTTTTTTTTTTTTTTCTTTATTAAAGCTGCTGATATCCAATATATTGTGCTGATGTTTAATACATTTACCATAATCATGTTGTACTGAGAAGTATTTACTGTGTCCCCCCTTTTTTCAGAGTTTAAAAGTCTTTCACGAGACAAACTGTCCATCAAATCGAACAGTGAAACTCTTTAAAGCGAGGTGACCTCGAGCCCCGATCCTGAAGAACTGTCTTTGTAACTCTGACGTTTCAGTCACTCAGCAGCTCTTAATATTTGTTTACCAATCTGCAAAATCTCAACCACACTAATTTATGCCCCCAGAGTTCTGCTCAGTGCTGCAACTGGTGGCTGGAAGCTAAACTACTGAACAAAATGGTACTCACCTTTACATATCTTTCAGCCGCCAGTGGCAGCGCTGCAGTCAGTGAGTTAAATCTTATTAGCTGCTTATTGACTCGAGTGTCCGGGTTACAAAGACACCGTTTGAGGACCCTGATATTGTGTGACAGGTCCTGGATCTGGGCTACAGGTAGACCTGCTAAATGACCCCCCCCCCCCCCTACCTTCCTCTCACAAACACACACCTGTTGAAGTAGTCTGGGAAACGTTCTGCCTTTTGAATGAATTTATTGTGCAATTAAAGTGAAATGTTACGTGAGGTTTTCCAGATACTTTTGTTTTGTTTTTTTCTTGTGATCCAACTGTCTGTGGTCCAAACATCACTCAAATCTTTTTCACCTTTCCACCATCCTGAATCTCAGCATCCAGGAACACCTGTGGTACCATTAAAAGGCAAGTCCTTCCTCAGAACCAGGCTAAAAAAAAAAAAAGAGTCAACACTTGAACCTCTGCAGCAGACTTAACAGTGCAGAGAATCGTGGAGCTGAGAGACTTTTTTTTAATTTCCCACAACCCCCGTGTGATGTGAAGTGTACGTTCACGGCTCTCTGTTGCTTCGCTGCTGAGACGCTCATCCACAGACTCCTGATAGCCGGTCTCAACCTGTTAAACTCCATCGGAATGCATATGTTTATACTGAAATGTGTGTTTTCTATGTTCCACAGCCATCCATCTTAACTTGAAATTAAAGTTTATTATCAATCTCTGTACTGTGTCTTGTCTGTTTGAATTACTGAGTCTGATAAACCCAGCTGGTATCAAACTACAGTTAGAGATACACAAATAAAACTCTCCTGCTTGATCTACTTAAAAACATCAAGGCAGCTTTTTGCATCAGATAGATCAAACAAGACTACTCTTATAAACTACATTTTTTTGTACATAAAAATTGAATTTGCAAACAAAATCTCTCACATTTCTCTCGTCATTTTTTGAGTTTCAAATGTCTATTTTTAATTGAAGCCTACTTATGTTTTTTAATTTCCATATTACTTACTTGAAGTGGGATCTTTGTTTTTCCAGATGTGCTAGTGTCATTGTAAAAGTTCTTATCGATGACACCAGTAGCTGTTACACTTAAATCTATGAGCGCAGAGAGCCAGTAACACATGAAGTCACTGTACCTTTTGCTTTTCTTTTACAGTATTCTGAATATATCTTTAAATTAAAAATATTAAACTACATTTATGCCTTTTTAACTATTTAGTTTTGTGTGTTGCCTCATTTATTACACGGGTACAGAGGTGGTGTCACATTTTCTGACGACAGCCGTCAGAAATGAAGACTTAAGACTCACAGATTCCAATGGTCACAGATTTGGGTGAAACACCGTTCAGTGAGCAGCAGGTCAGCTGTGCTTTCAAATGTTTAAACATTGTTTAAACATTTGAATGTTCTATTTATTATTTTTTATGTAATATTTAATTTAATTTAATTTAATTTAATTTAATTTAATTTAAAAATGTATATATTTATTTCATTTATTTTAATTTCATTTCATTATTTCATCATTTCTTTTTTGTGTTCAAATTTATTTTAAAATATTTAATGTTCTTATTTTATTTATTATTTTGTATGTAATATTTAATTTAATTTAAACATGTATATATTTATTACATTTATTTTAATTTCATTTCATTATTTCATCATTTCTTTTTTTTATGTTCATATTTATTTTAAAATATTTAATGTTCATTTATATTTATTATTTTTTTATGTAATATTTAATTTAATTCAATTTAAACATGTATATATTTATTTCATTTATTTTAATTTAATTTCATTATTTCATCATTTCTTTTTTTATGTTCATATTTATTTTAAAAATATTTAATGTTCATTTTTATAAGTATTTTGATGTTGGCTGTTGGCTGATCTTTAAACAGTGATAATCACTTGAACAGTCTTTTTATTCAGCACTGAGTTCCTCTGTGTCCATTCAGCTCAGTACCACCGGTGGCATCATATAATACAATAATATATAGTCTTTATAGTTATAAGGTAGTTATTGTTTCTTATGTTATTGCACCACAGTCAGAGCCCCCCCCCCCCCTCCCCCCCTTGATTAGGGCCCCCAAAGGTCTCGGGCCGGCTCTGATCTCTCTCTCACTCATACCTGCCGAGCACTTTCCCGCTAATTTTTACCTGGCTGGTCAGGTAAAAAACAGCCCCCCCCCCGCGTCACTACCTCCCCTGATTATCAGGAAGACGCCAACATGGCAACAAGAGATTGTCAGATCCGGACACACTTTAACTTTAAATACCCTTCAGGACGCAGGACGCACCACAGCTGTTTGATAGTAACGCGTCTGTCTCCACTGCTGCTGCAGCTCCACCACGAAGTTCTTCTGTTAAAACACTGTTTATTTATCCCTGTTAGTAATTTAACCACCTCTGTAAAATGCAGCGGTTCAGATCAACCCAGTGTTGAGCGCCTGGAGACGGGATAAATCCCACCTGGAGACCTGGGATAGATCCCACCTGGAGACCTGGGATAGATCCCACCTGGAGACCTGGGATAGATCCCACCTGGAGACCTGAGATAGATCCCACCTGGAGACCTGGGATAGATCCCACCTGGAGACCTGAGATAGATCCCACCTGGAGACCTGAGATAGATCCCACCTGGAGACCTGGGATAGATCCCACCTGGAGACCTGAGATAGATCCCACCTGGAGACCTGGGATAGATCCCACCTGGAGACCTGGGATAGATCCCACCTGGAGACCTTGGATAGATCCCACCTGGAGACCTGGGATAGATCCCACTTGGAGACCTGGGATAGATCCCACCTGGAGACCTGGGATAGATCCCACCTGGAGACCTGGGATAGATCCCACCTGGAGACCTGGGATAGATCCCACCTGGAGACCTGGGATAGATCCCACCTGGAGACCTGAGATAGATCCTACCTGGAGACGGGATAAATCCCACCTGGAGACCGGAGATAAATCCCACCTGGAGACCTGGGATAAATCCCACCTGGAGACCTGGGATAGATCCCACCTGGAGACCTGAGATATATCCCACCTGGAGACGGGATAAATCCCACCTGGAGACGGGATAGATCCCACCTGGAGACCTGAGATAGATCCTACCTGGAGACGGGATAAATCCCACCTGGAGACCTGGGATAAATCCCACCTGGAGACCGGAGATAAATCCCACCTGGAGACCTGAGATATATCCCACCTGGAGACGGGATAAATCCCACCTGGAGACGGGATAGATCCCACCTGGAGACCGGAGATAAATCCCACCTGGAGACCTGAGATATATCCCACCTGGAGACGGGATAGATCCCACCTAGAGACCTGAGATAGATCCCACCTGGAGACCTGGGATAGATCCCACCTGGAGACGGGATAGATCCCACCTGGAGACCTGGGATAGATCCCACCTGGAGACGGGATAGATCCCACCTGGAGACGGGATAGATCCCACCTGGAGACGGGATAGATCCCACCTGGAAGTGAGTACCACTTTATTATTGTATTGTACAAACTATGATGAGTTGCACTAAGAGAGTTCCATGAAATGACTCGACTAAACCCTGAAATATTCTGTACACATCTACACACGTGGTGACATGCAGTGAAATGAAATGCATGGATTTACATATGAAAACAAATGATCAGTAAGAAATGGTGTCTGTGAATGTATTTGTCCTAATGGATGTGTTGTGTTGGGGCTCTGCTATAATCTACTGTATAGTGTGGAGATAACAGATAATGCACACAGTGCACTTTTTTAATTCTGCACACCACAAACAGCTCTACTCTGCACCTTTATACACTGGTTTTACTGTACAAACAATGTACAGCTTTATTCTGCACTTTAGTCTATTAAAAAAAAAAACTACCTCAGTTCTTATCAGGCATTATATTCCATATTTGACATTTCTTAATCCCCTGGTCTCTATATCTCCTATATTTTATTATCCAGCACTTTTTGCACTATATTCACACTTTAAATAGTCCTGTATCTCAGTTGTTATCCTGCACTATATTCATTTTTAACAGTTTTCTTCATCTCTCTGGAATAATTTTTATATATATATATAAACTTTGTACTACTTACTTGTGCCTTTTTACTAATTTGTTTGCAATATGGAACTGTGATGCTGGAAACTTGAATTTCCCTCGGGATCAATAAAGTTTCTATCTATCTATCTATCTATCTATCTATCTATCTATCTATCTATCTCTCCATCTATCTATCTATCTATCTATCTATCTATCTATCTATCTCTCCATCTATCTATCTATCTATCTATCTATCTATCTATCTCTCCATCTATCTATCTCTCCATCTATCTATCTCTCCATCTATCTATCTATCTATCTATCTATCTATCTATCTATCTATCATGTAGCCTACACTACTGTTTAATGCCACCCTTCACCAGCAGAGGTCACTACATCATGACCTTCTCTAATCATGTCCTCTTTATCAGCTCTGAGACATTTTTTAATCGGTGTCAAAAGCATCATTCATAAATAATTAATTTTTATTTTTTAAAAGTCCAGAGCTAACCAGTTAAACCATTGTAGGGCCAGTAGCATTTACATCTGTTCTTTGCAAATATATGTAGAGGACCTACTGTACGGTTTAAGAGGAGGTGTTTTTTTTAAATATTCAAAATGGTGGAAAATCTAGTCGGACGGACTTTAGTGGTCCAGGAGGCTTTGTGTAGTGAACAGAGATGGATGTGTGTGCCAAGTTTTGTGTAAATCGGGTTCACGGTGTAGAAATTATGACTTTCACAAAGGTCAACATTTTGACCTTTAATTACAGCACCCCCATCTGGCTGATTGGGGTCATGTCTGTTGATCAGCATCTGGACACAACTTCCAATGTCACATGTCTACAATGAACCATCTCAAGGGAATCTGCACAAACATTTCTGAAGATTAATAATAATAATAATAATAATAATAATAACAGGCTCCTGTAATAGGTGTTCTGATCAGCTGCAGTCCGCTCCACCAGACTCCGTGCCTGTCTTTGCGCGTCTCTTTCCCTTTAAAAGCATCAGGAAGGCAGAAAGAGGGGAGAAAGGGAGGATGAGCGCACAAATACAATGATCTCAGAAACTGGGAACGACAATCCGAAGGCAGACTCTCTCCGATCCGACGCTACCTCCAGCCCAGACTCCCCCCCTCCCGTCTCCTCCTCCTCTCCTCCGGAAGCAGGAGGCGGGACAACCGGAGCAGCAGCAGCATCATCCCGGAGGAGAGCGGCAGCATCCAGCCTCTGGTACCCGCCGCCTGCATCATGACATCGGGGGAGTTCATGCAGAGCGCTCCGCTGCTGGCGCACAGATCCAAGAGGAGCGTGCTGTACAAGGCGCTGTGCTTCCTCCTGCTCGTCTTCCAGGGCGGCGTCCTGGACTTCTACCTCATCAACTTCACCGACCTGTACTGGTGCTCGTGGATCGCCACGGACCTGGTGGTGATCTCCGGCTGGGGGATTTTCTTCACGAAGAACGCGCGCAGCAAGAGGGAGCGGGCCTGCGGCTTCCACCAGAAGAGCTCCATCTTCGGCTGCAGCCTCGGGGAGTTCACCTACGCATACCTGGCCTGGCTCATCTATGTCATCGCATGCACTCCCAAGGTGGTGCTGATCCTGGAGACCTCCATCCTGGACCTGATCGAGCTGAAGGTCCCGTGCGGAGTGACCGGCTTTAAGATCATCGTGCTGCTGTCCGCGCCGCTGCTCTTCTGCCTCATCAACTCCATCATCCAGGATCTAAACGGGGCGACGCGGCACCGATCCCAGAGCTGCTTCATGACCACCTGCCTGGACCTGCTGGACAGCTTCACCCTGGTGGAGATGCTGCTGAGGAGCGAGATCCCCACCCTGTACCTGAAGTACACCGTGATCTCGGTGTACTTCGTGGCCTTGGCCGTGCCCGTGATCTGGCTTTACGAGCTGACCGCGTCGGAGCTGCGCTGCCGGTGGCTCTGGATCCGCTTCTCCACGGGCCTGCTGGTCAACGCGCCGCTGCTGGTGGTGCGCTGCTTCCAGGTCTACGTCTACCGGATGCCGGTGTCCGTGTTCATGTTCAAAAACATCTTCTTCTTGGCGTGTAAGTTCCTGGAGCTGGTGGAGCAGTGCGCGGCGGTGCGCGGGGTCCGGAGGCTGGCCGGCGGAGGAAACCCGGCCCAGTTCTCCCACTGCGTGTCCGAGAACGACATGTGTCCGCACGGGTACGTCAACACCCTGGCAGTCACCCAGTCCTAGAGGAGGCCCGGGATCCCGGGATGAGGGGGGAGGACCGGGGAGAGAGAACATCCCGGGATGAGGGGGGAGGACCGGGGAGAGTCGAGAACATCCCGGGATGAGGGGGGAGGACCGGGGAGAGTGGAGTGCGTTCCAGACACAGCTGGAAATGAGAACATCCAAAGTCTTAGTGCTTAGTGGTCCTGGATAAAGTGATGACTTGGGAAAAAGAGCAGCACAAAAGGTATTTAGGTATCAATATATCAGTGTAGGGAAAAGTCATGTGCAATTATATTAAAGCGGCAGTATGCAACAATTTTTTGGCATAATTTTGCAAAAATTCCATAATAACCTTTCATCATATTGTAATTCAAGTGTTCTGAGAGAAAACTAGACTTCTGCTCCTCCTCAGAGGGCACCCCTTTGTTTTATTTAAAGATCGCCGTAGGCAACATTTTGCCAATAAGGCAAAAATCATAAAAACCTTTTCCCTTTTGGCTGTTGGAAATTGACAGTTGGTTCCCTTCAACAGATTAAACAATGGCTGCCCCCCAAACATTTCTCTGTTTTCGGGCTTTAGAGAAAAATTTCTAGACCTGAGGAGAGAAATAAGGCATTTCAGAGAGAATATTGTTCCTATTGATCAGTGCTGCCGTATGTGACCGAATTGGTCGGAGTTCAGAGTGATTGACAGCCGGCTCTCATAGACTGCAGCTGGGCAGCGGACCTTGTTTTCCTCCGGTAAGTGAAATCCTTCAGATGCCGTTAGGAGCACCGGAGGACACAGTAGGACACAGAGGAACAGGATTTAACTCAGGTTACCTGTTTCATGTACTACTGTCACCATATAGAGGCCGTTTTCTAAAAATAACTTTTTTAAATCATATTTGCGCCAATATCGCCTACTGCTGCTTTAACATCAATAAACATTGGAAGGAAAAATTAAAAGTAATTATACAGAAACACTTCACCCAAATCCCCTCTAGTGGTGAGAGGTCAGGGTGTAGACGGCCCAGGGGACCTGGAAACTGTTGGTCCTGCTCTCAGCAATGGAAAATGTCGTTTGTCTTCCTACAGACAGTGTCCCTGTTTCTCTGGAGAATCCACAGAACACACTGGAGGCAGTTTTCATTGGAGTTATAAAAACGGTCTTGTGTTCTTTGGATTATCTCCAATAACAGAGGCATCGTCTGTGGAAAAAAGAGTTTATAGAACTTTAAACTGAGGGTGAATACATAAATTTAATCATGTGGTTTTAATGTTTTGTATTTGCACTTGAGATAAGAACAAAAAACATGTTGTATAAAAGGGTTAGTTCACCAAAAATAAAACTCACTTACTTCTATTTTTTGTGAACTAACCCTTTATACAACATGTTTTTTTTATGTCAAGTGATACAAAATAATACATTAAAACCACATGATTAAATGGATACTGGCCACACATAAACACTGTTACAGAGCTGTTATGTTATATAATTTTTTTTTTTTTAAGTTGCAAAGAGGTGTCTTTCACAGCTTTTTTAAAAAGGAGTGTTTACTTGTCTCACACTGTCAGCTTTGTTTTAAATGTTGGGAACTCTTAGAAATCTGTATTTCTATGACGTTCTTCTACTTCACACATCAACTTTATACACAGATCATCAGCTAGTTTAATGCTAATTTTAAGTAGCTGCAAGGCCCAATTAACCTGCTACAGGGCCACACAGTAAAAATGAGCCACGGGCTTCTATTAAGCGTAGTTTCAGATCTATATTACATTTTGATTTAGGGCCCATCTATTTAAAAAAAAGGGGGTCCCATGACTAACTGATAAACATACAGGAGCCACCATGGGGCCATTACCATTTAGTGCTTATTGCCAAACAACTTTGCATTGAATCAGTCCTGATAATCCAGTCATGACCAGCTGAATTTAACCAGTAACCACATTGATGATAACATCATGTGATGCAAAAAAGAAAGAAGCTATAGATTCATTATTATAGACCAGAGGTCAGCAACCTGCAGCTCTTCAGCCTCTCTCCAGTGGCTCCCTGTGGATTTATAAAAATGTAAATGAATAACTGTTTTTTTTGTTTACATTTTCATTTATATTTATCATTGTTGTAGGTCTATGGTACGACGGAACGACGGAGTATTAGGCCCACATTGAGGAAAGATAATAAATCTGAGGTTTAGAGAATAAAGTCATAATTTTATGAGAATAACGTCATAATATTATGAGAATAAAGTCATAAGTTTATGAGAAAAGAAGTCGTAATATTATGAAAATAATGTCATAATATTATAAAGTAGTAATTTTATGTGTTATATTTTCTTTTTTTCTTGTAAAGTTATGACTTTATTCTCATAATATTACAACTTTTTTTCTTGTTAAGTTATGACTTTATTCTCTTAATATTACAACTTTTTTTCTTGTTAAGTTATGACTTTTTACTCGTAATATTACGACTTTTTTTCTTGTAAAGTTATGACTTTATTCTCATAATATTACGACTTTTTTTCTCATAAAGTTATGACTTTATTCTCATAATATTACGACTTTTTTTCTCGTAAAGTTAGGACTTTTTTCTCGTTATATTATGACTTTATTCTGTAAATCTCAGATGTTTTTTCCCCTCAATGTGACTCTAATACTCCGTAGTACATTTGCTCTTTGGTCCTCACTGCATTAGACTTATATACTATATACTTAGACTATAAACTGTGTTACCTTCATCACAATGATCAAAGGTTTTACGGCTCCAGACATATTTTTTTTTTGCCTAAAATGTCTCTTTTGATAGTAAAGGTCGCTGACCCCTGACCCCTGTTATAGGCTATAAAAACATGTTTTAAGCAGTTTGATTTTGTCTACAGGGTTTGTTACTATGTGATCAGATAGCCAACTTTTCTCTCTGAGGATTTCTGACATTTTACATAACAGGAGAATGGATTTTTCCAATTTTTTGGATGTGTCTGGAACGCATCATCTGTACCAGCCTTATACAGTGCTCTCCTCTTTTCAGACCAGTCTACAGGTGCTACAGTCAAACAACACCTGCAATAGCCTACAACCACAAACACTGGACCTTGTGTTGAGCTGTGTGTGTTCAGTCCGAGACAGCAGCTGGACTTTGTGTCGTTTTGGGACGTAAAGTGCAATTTGAAGAATCCTCTGGTTTGATTCAGCCGGGCTCTGCTCCCTCCCACCCTTCACATGTACCCAGTGTTTTCTACTGATCACAGTGTGGATCTCTGCTGGTTCTAAATGCTGTGTCCGGTACTGAGAGTAGAGTAGACACGTGTAAGTTAATGCCATGCATAAAGATCCAACAGTGCCATGACTAACAGGTTTTCTACAGCCCGGCCAACAGGAGTTTCTGTTGTTGTACTGATCCTCTCACTATACTGGGACCAGGAGTCCTAAAAGATCACCGGCTACTGTTCACTCTGACATCCACCGTTTTTTAAAGTTCTCTGGGTCACACAAAGAGCCACAGCTCTCAATATCTCCACTCACCCATATTATTCATACTCTGGTTCTGCAGTAATTATTCGTTGCTGGTTCACAAAACCGCTCTGCAGACTCTGAAAAAGTTGGTGTCATTTTCAACACAACATAATATATGGAACCCCTTTTCTCTCAGTTCAAATCAGTTTAAATGCTGAGCTCAGCTAACAAGCTTCCAGTCTGGATGCAACATCCATCCTTTCATTTTGACTTTGGAAATAATCAGACTGTCGGACTGTTCCACCGTTAAAGTGACGCATGGAATTTAAACAGATGAATCCAACAGGTTGTGTTTAAAATCCACCTTTTTCAGAGTGCATGTAGAAGTTTACATCCTGATGAGTTGAAACGGGAGACGACCTGCATCCAGGTGCTGCTGTGAACAAACGCAGGTGATTCTAAACTCCCTCTCAGTGCATTAGTACATTTACAGCTTTGTTTGAGTAACAGTAGGCTCAGTGTGTCGTGGCATGATCGCTGTCCTCCGTGATGAGCTTGTAGTAAAATGCTGCATGTAAAAAAACAAACAAGGCTGATCAAAGTATATGAAGAAGATGTGCTGTGAAGACGTTGTGCAATGTGGGTCAGAGGGTCTGAGCTGATTTTAGTGCCTATTATTTCAGAGCTGAATGAACTCCTCGTTCATGGAGGTGAATTTAATCACAGTGAGGTTTTCCTCAGTGAGTGATCAGTGTGTGCAGGTCAGAGGTCGTGCCTTGTGAGCCGTGCAGGAGGACTGATGAGACCCTTTATACTACAAATCACAACTTCACATTAATGCTGA
This sequence comes from Sebastolobus alascanus, assembly GCA_916701645.2. NCBI lineage: Eukaryota > Metazoa > Chordata > Actinopteri > Perciformes > Sebastidae > Sebastolobus > Sebastolobus alascanus. Next base: position 487,142 of record CAKAOJ020000369.1, read on the forward strand.
TATTTTACGTTTGCCAGAGGTTTCTCATCATTTAAATATTAAAACATTTAAATGGAACTTGTAGACTTGACACCTGCTAAACCATCACGGTGACTATCATGTCTTATACTTGTGTGATGCATCGTTAATTGCAGATTGATTTGACAAGTCTATGGCCAATAGTGCAGTATGTGTGTATAGGTTCATGTGACGTTCCAGGTGAAGGATGATAAGTTTCAGGTCTCTGCAGGAGAAACAAAATCCCAAAACATGCACTTTGCTTAGAAAATAGCCAGAATTGATGCAAAGTTTATGTGATTTGTAGGTAAAAAAGGGTCAGACATGCAAAGTGTGATGGGCAGGACGAAATAAGTAATATTATTATGACTGAATTTTGACTCAATCCCAGCAGTCGGGCCGCTTCTGCTCCAATGGTTCTGTGTGTTGGTAGAACAACAACAAGGATTACAAGATCAGTTTATATCCCTTTAAAATGAACTGACTCTGGGTCTGATTTAAAAGGGGAACTCCACCTAAATGAAGAGTTCCAACATGTTATTTCCACGGCCGAGGAAAGTTCAATCAATATTAGTGAACATACTCTTTTCTTTTTTATACCCAAATGAGCGTTATTCTAATGTGTTCTCAGTAGTGAAACAGAAAATGTTTACTAATATTTTTTGGACTATGAATTTTGAAAGTGGGCGTAGTTCTCCTTTTAAAGGTACACCCTCAGAACTGTAGCTCCCATTAGGGTTCTAAATATTCAAAGATTTGGATCCATTATTATTCTACATTTTACCAAAATCAGGGACATATTAATTCACCTTTAACACACCAAATTGCTAACAAAACAATCTGAAGTCTTTGCTGCATTTGTTATTCTAAAATATAATAATTAATAATGATGGTTATTATTTATCATTTCATCTGCTGATGTATACCATGAGGTGTGGTTGGAACGCGAGTAATGAGATTATTCAAAAGGTCCAGAATGAGAGCTTCACTTTCAAACATGCAACCGAATGTTGGATGAATAAATATTTGTAGTTTATTGGCGTTGCGGTCACCAGGCTGCTGTTTGACCTCTTACTGATCCTAGAGCTGCTGCTACACTATACGATGTGTTGACCGCTTCAGTGCTTCTCCCAGCTTCGTTTCTCATGGTGCACTGTTTATCGCTTATCATATATTGCCAAAGTATGTCAAATGTTATATTTTATACTATTTTGTATTATTTCCTTGTGCCAGTAATCTGCTTGACCTGTGCATACTGTATGTGTCCTACCTACGCTGAGTTATGACTTTATTCTCATAATATTACAACTTTTTTTCTTGTTAAGTTATGACTTTTGACTCGTAATATTACGACTTTTTTTCTTGTAAAGTTATGACTTTATTCTCATAATATTACGACTTTTTTTCTCATAAAGTTATGACTTTATTCTCATAATATTACGACTTTTTTTCTCGTAAAGTTAGGACTTTTTTCTCGTTATATTATGACTTTATTCTGTAAATCTCAGATGTTTTTTCCCTCAATGTGACCCTAATACTCCATAGTACATTTACACTTTGGTCCTCACTGCATTAGACTTATATTCTATATACTTAGACTATAAACTGTGTTACCTTCATCACAATGATCAAAGGTTTTACGGCTCCAGACAGATTTTTTCTTTGCCTAAAATGTCTCTTTTGATAGTAAAGGTCGCTGACCCCTGTTATAGGCTATAAAAACATGTTTTAAGCAGTTTGATTTTGTCTAGAGGGTTTGTTACTATGTGATCAGATAGCCGACTATTCTCTCTCTGAGGATTTCTGACATTTTACATAACAGGAGAATGGATTTTTCCAATTTTTTGGATGTGTCTGGAACGCATCATCTGTACCAGCCTTATACAGTGCTCTCCTCTTTTCAGACCAGTCTACAGGTGCTACAGTCAAACAACACCTGCAATAGCCTACAACCACAAACACTGGACCTTGTGTTGAGCTGTGTGTGTTCAGTCCGAGACAGCAGCTGGACTTTGTGTCGTTTTGGGACGTAAAGTGCAATTTGAAGAATCCTCTGGTTTGATTCAGCCGGGCTCTGCTCCCTCCCACCCTTCACATGTACCCAGTGTTTTCTACTGATCACAGTGTGGATCTCTGCTGGTTCTAAATGCTGTGTCCGGTACTGAGAGTAGAGTAGACACGTGTAAGTTAATGCCATGCATAAAGATCCAACAGTGCCATGACTAACAGGTTTTCTACAGCCCGGCCAACAGGAGTTTCTGTTGTTGTACTGATCCTCTCACTATACTGGGACCAGGAGTCCTAAAAGATCACCGGCTACTGTTCACTCTGACATCCACCGTTTTTTAAAGTTCTCTGGGTCACACAAAGAGCCACAGCTCTCAATATCTCCACTCACCCATATTATTCATACATGGTTCTGCAGTAATTATTCGTTGCTGGTTCACAAAACCGCTCTGCAGACTCTGAAAAAGTTGGTGTCATTTTCAACACAACATAATATATGGAACCCCTTTTCTCTCAGTTCAAATCAGTTTAAACGCTGAGCTCAGCTAACAAGCTTCCAGTCTGGATGCAACATCCATCCTTTCATTTTGACTTTGGAAATAATCAGACTGTCGGACTGTTCCACCGTTAAAGTGACGCATGGAATTTAAACAGATGAATCCAACAGGTTGTGTTTAAAATCCACCTTTTTCAGAGTGCCTGTAGAAGTGTACATCCTGATGAGTTGAAACGGGAGACGACCTGCATCCAGGTGCTGCTGTGAACAAACGCAGGTGATTCTAAACTCCCTCTCAGTGCATTAGTACATTTACAGCTTTGTTTGAGTAACAGTAGGCTCAGTGTGTCGTGGCATGATCGCTGTCCTCCGTGATGAGCTTGTAGTAAAATGCTGCATGTAAAAAAACAAACAAGGCTGATCAAAGTATATGAAGAAGATGTGCTGTGAAGACGTTGTGCAATGTGGGTCAGAGGGTCTGAGCTGATTTTAGTGCCTATTATTTCAGAGCTGAATAAACTCCTCGTTCATGGAGGTGAATTTAATCACAGTGAGGTTTTCCTCAGTGAGTGATCAGTGTGTGCAGGTCAGAGGTCGTGCCTTGTGAGCCGTGCAGGAGGAATGATGAGACCCTTTATACTATAAATCACAACTTCACATTAATGCTGATATTTTACGTTTGCCAGAAGTTTCTCATCATTTAAATATTAAAACATTTAAATGGAACCTGTAGACTTGACACCTGCTAAACCATCACGGTGACTATCATGTCTTATACTTGTGTGATGCATCGTTAAGTGCAGATTGATTTGACAAGTCTATGGCCAATAATGCAGTATGTGTGTATAGGTTCATGTGACGTTCCAGGTGAAGGATGATAAGTTTCAGGTCTCTGCAGGAGAAACACAATCCCAAAACATGCACTTTGCTTTGAAAATAGCCAGAATTGATGCAAAGTTTATGTGATTTGTAGGTAAAGAAGGGTCAGACATGCAAAGTGTGATGGGCAGGACGAAATAAGTAATATTATTATGACTGAATTTTGACTCAATCCCAGCAGTCGGGCCGCTTCTGCTCCAATGCTTCTGTGTGTTGGTAGAACAACAACAAGGATTACAAGATCAGTTTATATCCCTTTAAAATGAACTGACTCTGGGTCTGATTTAAAAGGGGAACTCCACCTAAATGAAGAGTTCCAACATGTTATTTCCACGGCCGAGGAAAGTTCAATCAATATTAGTGAACATACTCTTTTCTTTTTTATACCCAAATGAGCGTTATTCTAATGTGTTCTCAGTAGTGAAACAGAAAATGTTTACTAATATTTTTTGGACTGTGAATTTTGAAAGTGGGCGTAGTTCTCCTTTTAAAGGTTCACCCTCAGAACTGGAGCTCCCATTAGGGTTCTAAATATTCAAAGATTTGGATCCATTATTATTCTACATTTTACCAAAATCAGGGAGATATTAATTCACCTTTAACACACCAAATCGCTAACAAAACAATCTGAAGTCTTTGCTGCATTTGTCATTCTAAAAAATAATAATTAATAATGATATTTATTATTTATTTATTTCATCTGCTGATGTAGACCATGAGCTGTGGTTGGAACGCGAGTAATGAGATTATTCAAAAGGTCCAGAATGAGAGCTTCACTTTCAAACATGCAACCGAATGTTGGATGAATAAATATTTGTAGTTTATTGGCGTTGCGGTCACCAGGCTGCTGTTTGACCTCTTACTGATCCTAGAGCTGCTGCTACACTATACGATGTGTTGACCGCTTCAGTGCTTCTCCCAGCTTCGTTTCTCATGGTGCACTGTTTATCGCTTATCATATATTGCCAAAGTATTTCAAATGTTATATTTTATACTATTTTGTATTATTTCCTTGTGCCAGTAATCTGCTTGACCTGTGCATACTGTATGTGTCCTACCTACGCTGTTGGAAAGGCTCTCTTAACAATGTTTATTTGGATTTGCACATGAAGCTTACCGCACAGTTGAATCACAAGCAGGACCTTTTTTTTTAACATTGAACTTGAAAGCGCAGTATAGTGGGACTTTAACCTGCATGAACACTGAAACTACCAAAGGCTTTCATGGACATGGAGATTCAAAAGGAGCGAGGCGTGCTCCACAGATTCAGCCTATACGTGCAATGAAAACCACAATATGTGCAATCTGAACACTCTTCTATCATACAGGATTTCTTTTTCTTCCAACTTGTTTACAGGGAACAAAGAACATCGCTGTTGTTTACAGATAGTACCGTGAAGTGGTGTGGTGTATATCTGTACTGATATAATCCAGTCTATGTGCTGTAGATGTAAGACAAGAGTATTATGTGATCGAAACCTGAAATAAATCTGAGGAAAGTACTGTGTACAGTAAGTGACTTGTATTTGATATTTATTATGGATTATAACAGAGGGAAATTATAAAATAAGACATTATTCAACAAAGAAAATGCACACTGATAAAAATGTTATTTACAATATACCTCATTCCCAGAATACCTTCGCCTTCCTCTCGTGGATAAAAGGCCAAATGTTAAAGACAACACGTCAACAATCATACATGTTGGCTGACCATCTTCATCTCTGTCCACTACCAGGACCAGATTAACCCCATAGTGAGCCCATAATGACCCCTCTGTTTCCCCCATTCTCTCTGTGTTGTGTGTATTAGTTGGTGATAACTTGATTAAATAAAATGTACCATGTAAGGACTATATAAACTGAATAATGACTGGAAGGTGCAATGGGTAAGATCTGTCTAATCTGAGTTTAAAACATTCAAAAAATGAAGTAACATTATCAACAGAATGTGAAGAGGTTACAGTTAACATTATATCAAAGACATGCTAACCAGCTAGCACGCTAACAAGCTAGCATGCTAACCAGCTAGCCCCCGCCCCTTTCTGCCACTTTGAGTTTAATCAAATAAACAAACTATCAAAGCGTCCACGGACCGATCAGCCTCCGGGTAGCGGCACAGTAAACACACAGATGGCTAACGTGAACTACAGGCCGACTTCACGCGTGAAGATTATCAGATAGCTGTGTTATTTTGACCAGATTATTCTTTCCCTGCTGTTAGTTAGTTGTTGGCAATAATAGTTGGCAATAATAGTTAACAGAGTTTGGTTTGTCCCTCCTTGGCTACTGATGAGCCAAAAGCAGAAGTTCAGATGCAGTTCCTCTAATCACCGATAGATGCTGGTGCAAGTGAGTCCATCATTTCTTCTTCCATCCAACAAGTCCAACATCTCTCTGCTCGATATTATTCCGGTACAAATCTGGACAAACCATCCATTCAAACAACCCCTTGTTCAACCCACTGAAAAAGCTGACATGAACATGTACAGTCACTTCTTTGTTCTATGAAGGCGTTATCATGTTGATTTGTCTTCGTCTGATTTGATCAAACAACATATTAATAACATATGGATTATTATATTCACAAAAATCTTAAACAATCATTGGATATGTAACATATAAACCCCACACAGAAATACCTGTGTGTTTACAGACTCCTACATTGAGGCGCTTATTACGATGGCCCAGGTGGTGTGGTGTTAAAGAGTGGAGGTTTAGTACTTTGGACTGAGAGCACCAGGATCTATGTCAGAGTATCCAGAAAGAGCTGCTCCTGCAGTCTTCTCAGAACCACCAGTGGATCCTCTGTGAAAGCGGGTTCATGCTGGGAGGACATTTTGGAGATGTAGCCTTGATCAGATCCACTGCTTGGATTCTTTCCACTGGGCTCCAGAACCTCCTCCTCCTCCTCCTCCATCTCCACAGGCTGAGACCGGACGATTTCGGACGGAGGGAAATATTCACTCCGCACGCTGGCACACGAGGGTTCTCGAGGGTTTGAGTCCCAAGAGTTGTGCAGGGCCGGGATCCTCGGGTCCCAACGAGCGGAGGGTTGGCTCATAGGTAGCAGGGAATCCTCTTCCTCGTCCTCAGTGGGAGTTTGACCGAAGGGTTCTGCCTGGACGGAGAGCCAGTTCTGTTTCGGTGGTGGCACGTTGTTCAAAACGGGCTCAACCATGTAGACCGATGTTCTGGGGCTGTGAGGATACATGTGATCCGTCAACACTTCATCCAGGTTGGACAGATACGGACGTCTTCCCTCGGGGTTCACCAGCGGTGTAAGTTCTGCCACTGATGACAGCTGGCGCTCCGGGTTCAGCTCGGGTGTCAGAACGTGAACGCTGTCGTCGTTTTCATTGATTTCGACCTCATTGATGTAGAGGGGACGCCCGTCTCGGATTAGAGGAACCCACTGTAGGACCGGCGGGATCTGCAGCTGGTCAATGAGCAGGTTGGCCTCCGCCTCAGCTCGGACCTCCTCCTCACTCTCCACACACTCCTTCTCAAACCAGTCAGGATTGTCCAGCTGGTGGGCCTGGAAGGTTTCGATGGCGTTCTTCAGGTCTCTACCCGAGGGACAGTCGAAGTATTCGTCCCCACCGATGCCCTTGATGTGGTTGACCTGACCTGGCTGGTACTTCTCAATGTCCAGGATGCGGAAGTAGAGCTCTTCGAAGTGCTTCATCAGCTTGTATTTGATTCCGATGTCAAAAACCGACGGCACGTCCTGCTCCCTGCTGATGTCGTCGAAGTACGCCACCATGTACTTTCCCAGCATGCCCGCCTGGTGCATGTCCGGTAGGAAGAGGTTGAGGAAGGGAGTGAGCATGTCGTCGGTCGGGGAGAGAGCGTCTTCCCTCAGGATCACCCGACCTTGACCGCACATGGCCCTCCACTTTGCCTGGACGCCCTGCGAGCACAGCACCAGGATTTTGTCGGAGGGATTTTTAAGCTCTCGTCGCTGCCACTCGAGCCAGCGAAGGCGCCCCACCATGCCCACCGAGGTGGAGTCCAACAGGTCCACCAGCACCTCGGCGCCACACTTGGCCTGGAGGAAGGCGCAGAGCTTCAGCACCACGTCCCGGTAGAGGCGGTGGTCCTGGGAGTAGATCACCAGCACTTTGGGGGGTTGTTTAAGCTGCTGCTGCCACGATATCTCATCTCTCACAGGTGCTGCAGGAGCTGCAGGTTTACCTGGAAGTGCACGACAGCACAGATCAAATTAAGAGTTACAGTATTAGATTAGATTGAAGTTGGTACTCAATAGATAGAACTGAAGATATATTGTGACTAACCTGTCTTCCGGCAGAGGACGTACATAATAAGTGCCGTCACGACACACATAAACACCAAACCCAGGACGACGAACGTGTACACGGGGACATCGGGGGCTTCTGCTGGCTTTTCTGTGGAAACCAGAACACAGTTCACTGATTAGCATTTGTGTTGTTTAAAGCTGCAGCTGGTAACTTTTTGGATCTTTGTATTTAGCTTTGTATTTTTATCTGTACTTATTATTTCCTTGTGCTGCTGAAAAACCCAATTTCCCGTCCGGGATCAATAGAGGCTGATCGTGTCTTATCTTATCTTATCTTATCTGGGTGTGTTTCGGTCAGTCAGTAGAACAGATAGAAGATGCAGTCACTCTCATACTCATTAGACATGATTATATTGGTGTATTCCATACCTGGTTTCGGACCAGTACAGATATCCAGAGTTGTCTTCCGACGGGTGCAGTCCTGACCACATTGTGGGAAAAGAGGTTTGATCTGCAGCGAAGAATGTCAACATGTTAACAAAAGTTGTTTTGTTAACAAAAAATGTGATCACAGAGAAAAGTTTAGTGGACGTCACAACATCACTCAGATTTACCTCGGCATCAAACTGGCAGCAAGATCTCGGCCATTTATCCAGGCTGAATGTTGCATTCAGGGTCGTCCGATTAGCCTGGAGAAGAGAGCACCATTTTATCATTGAGGCGTAATATTACAACGTTTTTTCTTGTAAAGTTATGACTTTATTCTCGTAATATTAAAACGTTTTTTCTCGTAAAGTCATGACTTTATTCTCGTAATATTACAAAGTTTTTTCTCGTAAAGTTATGACTTTATTCTCGTAATATTACAACGTTTTTTCTCGTAAAGTCATGACTTTATTCTCGTAATATTACAACGTTTTTTTCCTGTAAAGTTCTGACTTTATTCTCATAATATTACGACTTTTTTTCTCGTAATATTATGACTTTATTGTGTAAATCTCAGATGTTTTTCCCCTCAATGTGGCCCTAATACTCCGTAGTACATTCTCACTTTGGCCCTCACTGCATTAGACTTATATTCTATATACTTAGACTATAAACTGTGTTACCTTCATCACAATGATCAAATGTTTTGCGGCTCCAGACAGATTTTTTTTTTGCCTAAAATGGCTCTTTTGATAGTAAAGGTCGCTGACCCCTGGACTATACTATATATACTGTAATAGAAACACCTCTCAGTACAACACAATACAATTCAAGAGCACCGCAAACTACAGCTTGGTCTGTAGTTTACCCTCATTCTGTCTTTTATAATAACTTTGTTAGAGTTACTGGAAAAGACAGTTTAAATAGGACATGAGCAGGTAGACAGCAGTCCAAAGAAAGTTCAGAGGAGAGCTCATGTCTCTGTGAGGACACATACTGTACATTCAAGTGGTTTGCAAATATAATGAGCAGCTTTTTCTACAGTCAGTAGACTGCACAGAGAGGCAGGAAACAGTTTCCTGTACTGACATAAAGAAAAACTAAACTGGGGTAAAAACTAGGCTAAGGTACAAAACACAGGATGTTGTAATGAGCACATGCAGTAATTTTCTGGGTCAAATCACTGCAAAGGGAAATGCATTTATCTTCTATGAGAGGCAGCTTCTTCTACTCAAATACAGAGACACTGGCATGATGTGACCTTACCTTGTACGTACGGGCTACATGTCTGCTATTCGAGCAGCTAACGATAACTATGTACTCCTCACAGAGGGCGTCGGGAGTGAAGCTGACAGCCAGCGCAGATCTTCCAATCTGAGCCAGACTGATGTTCGGCTGCCACAGACTTCCTGCAGTACAAGCAACAAGACAGCATGTCAGAAGCGGTCCGTATGATTCACTCACTCTCACTCGGCTTCAGAACGTCGGGGACTCACCGCTCTCTATGCAGAACTGGGTCATCTTCATTTTAGGATCTGGACAATCTGAGAAAACCAGAGAATTTCATCAAAGTCAAAGTCAAAGTTGTGCAGAGTGAAGACGACACCAGGTGCACAGATTCTCCCCAGTTTGTTTATTTCACCATCTTCGAGTTTAGAAATATTCTTAAAATAAAACTTAAGGAGCGTAAACAGACAGAAATATATAAACAGTTCCTGGTGCATTTTGACTTCAACTCACCAGGAACTACGACGTCAGTGCTGACGTCGTAGTTGCTGTGGTTCAGCTCTGGTTTGGGGATGTTGCCGACGGAGACGTGGTATGTCTGACCGGGCTCCACCACCAGCATGTTGGCTGAGAACGACCACTGGAAACACAAAATATACATCGTCCGTCAGAAAATTATACTTTGACGACGGTCATGAGAATATACTCTGGATGACGTGTTGCCGACATTTGATGATGATAAACATTCCCACCTTTTCCCCTGACGGACTTCTCATTGGGAGTGTTTCTTTGAACGAATATCGGACACACATGTTCTGGTTGGCGGACACCAGCAGAACATGAAGCTCGGTGGCTGTCAGGTAACGTATACTGCCTGAAGAGAAACACAGAGGTCAGAGGTCACTTCCTGTCTCCACCACATCACATCAGATGAAACTAAACTAAACGTCTCCTACTCCTGACAGCAGACTGACCGACTCACCGTCATCCTTTATCTTCCAGTTAGCGAGCAGTACAGGCTGCAGGTTTCCTGTCTCGTCCTGCCTGGTGTCCACAGAAACCTGCAGATCCTCTGGACTGCTGGGAGTGTAATCATTGTTATCCAGCCATTTACTGTCCAAGCAGTTACCTGCACACAGACAGACACACTGAACGGGGGCTCAACAAATGAGAGTAACAAGGACATGAGTGACAGTAGTAGGAATAAGAAAGAGTACGATGGACTCACTTGTGGTGACGCTACACCTCAGACCCTGAGACAGGAGAGATTAGAAATGATCAATCTTACAAATAAAACTCTATTAATTTACCAACATTTCACCAAGTACACAAAGCGCTTTCCAGAACAGCAAAAAGACCTTAAAAAACATAATTAAACAGAATCCATCCATCCATTTTCTTTCTACTTATCCGGAGCCGGGTCGCGAGGGCAGCAAAAATATCTTCTTATGTTGACTAACAGATCATGTAGCAAGAGAATTTCCTTTTTTCTCACAGTGTGCTGCAGTACGTTCATAGTGTAGGCTTTCTGTTTATTGTTTCTATTTTCTCCAGACTTCCGTTTTAAAGCATCTTATTTGGACAACAGGCTGTGAATGGTTAGCTGATATCGGATCAAAAGGTCAAATAAATGAGTTACGAGCTTTTAAATCTCAATGAAACAGCATTTTTTGACCAGTTTCTTACGACTCATGTAACACTACGTAACTAAATATGTGAAGGAAAACTTTACAGGAAGTCACATCTCAGTATCTTCTTTTAATCAGAAACTGGGCGGATATATATTTTAATCTTGACGTGAAAATGCTGTCATATCTCTCTATGACTCAATAGGATCACAGTTGGACTTTTTGAGATGTGATTTTCATATTTTGTTCCATATTGATGTTACCATATCAAGAAAAAGTTATCGGTCGTGTCCGTCTTTAGTTAAGTTTTGGACATCAGTCTTTTCAAACTATTTCAGAAATCCTTCATCACCAGATCCTGTGACTGTGACTGCCGAAAGCAAAACTGAACTTGTTGGCTTTTTCTTCTCTACCAGCTCGACGAGCTCTCTTACTTCTTCCTGTATCTTCCTTCCCGCTGACACTGGATCAGTACATTATGTCCTGTATGAATCTAGAGAATATTCGTTATACTTCTCGGGGAACAGAGAGTAAATTTTACAAGGTGTGGTGCCCCTTCTTGACACTTTTTGAGAAACCCAAACAGTTACAGTACATTAATCTCTGAGTATCTTATTATTATATATATATAATTATTATTATTAGTATTAGTAGTAGTAGTAGTAGTAGTAGTAGTATTGTATTTATTTAGATTACATTTCTTTATATTTATTTACTTTTCCTATCCTATTTACCAATTTTTCTATTTCCTTTATCTCTCGACTTGCTTTTTCTGTTACTATTAAGGTGTATTATAGATATTTTCTCTGTATTGTGTCTATAATTTTAACTTTATTTATCCATAATGTTTTAGAACATATTATCTGTGGTCAGCTGTTTGTTTTTTGGGGTGAGCAGCAGATGGATGTGTTGTGAGTACTGTTGAGCAAAACGAAATCTTTTCACTGTAGAGTTACTGTTTAATTAATTATTGATAAAGAAAAAGAAAATGTTATAATTATTACACTTTTTTTCTATATGACCAAACCATATAATTATACCCAACAACCAGTAAATGTCCTTCCTGTTTCACTAAATAGTTAAAAACACATGATAATAACAATGCTGAATATAAGACTGTAGAGAGAAGGAAGCTTAGAATAATAAATCAGACATAATTCAGTGAATATTGAAGAGTATAGCCTCGAACACATTCCCAGTAGTGTGTGTGTGCTCACCTGTCGGGAGCAGGTGAGAGGCCCGGAGAAAACCTGCAGCGATGAGCTCACCGACACGAACATTAACACAGAAACTAGTCTAAGACTCATCGTGGAGGAAGAATACTGTCAGTTAAAGTCATTAAAGTCATTAAACATGATTTCAGACGGAGTTTCAAACCACTAAACTAAAGAGAAAACAGCACGAGCGACCGGAACCGACTCCGAGGCTGATTAATGAAAAACTTCCTGTTCTCTATGCAAAGTACCTGCTCTGTTTACTGTAAGTTACACGGTGCTGCCTTCAGGGCGCCTGGGAATATAGAGATTTGACTGCTTGCTGATAATTATCTTTATTGCATACTCAAATTCAGCTTCTAGTGTAATGACATTTTAATTTGAGTGTGTTGTATATTATAAACAATAATATGTACATATACGAAAAGATAACAACTAGTCAATATGATTAAGATAAATATGTAAGTAATGAATTTTGATTAAGCTACATTATAAGTAAGGACTTGGTATTCTGGACTGATATTGAATAAGGATAATTATATCAGTAATTCATTTATATTTATGTATGACAGAGATAAAAGGTAATAATTATAGTTCGACAAGTTTAGGAAAATTAATTAGAGTATATGTTTAGCTCAATAAGGAAGCTGGTTAATTATCAATGAATGACTTCTGGAGAAGTGGTGGGATTAAATAAGTTTGTACTTCTTCTCACTCCTTTTTGAATATGTAAACCGAGGCGTCAAGTTCTTTTTCTTATGCTTTTCATTGTAAGTAAATATTACTTTTTTTTCTGGCTGTCCACTTTTTTGTATGATCATTCTCTTTTTTAATTTTTTAATTTTTTTGTTTTACATGTTCGAAATAAATTTTGAAATGAAATGAAAAAGTTCATGCCACGAAATTAAATATTAAACTTGTTTTTTCCAACAGAAAAGACTATTATAGAAAGCCATAAGTCAGATGTTTCTATGGAAATGTTCCTCTCTGTTCAAGGCTGTAGCCAACTTTATGGAAATAATGAGGCTAATGAAGACATTCAATCTGCTCCAGCCATCCCCAACCGTTTTTACATGCATGTCATAGAGCAATCTGAGACCAAAACATAAGCCTAATGATCCAGAACCGTTTTTCAACTCCAATTATTTAAACTAGTGAAATGAGGACAACACACACAGTGTTTACCTTTTATCAGTTAGAATCAGATACAAGGCAATTGCAATCAACTCCACAATTATTTCATTTTACATTTGCACATACAATACAAAATAATAATAATAATAATAATTATAATAATAATAAAAAATACAAAATGAATACATAAAAAAAAATAGGGGAAACAATGAAACAAATAGTATCCACCACAAATTATATCGGCACAGTCTGGCAGTGAATACGAGATTAATTAAGTAATATCTACCAGGATGTTTTTTTTTTCCTATAGTCCTTGAATGCAACATAGATAGTGCTTCAGGTCTCTTCCTTGTTGTGTGGGCTCAGTGGAACATGTGTTTCACTCAACTTCAAAGTGACACATGACACATTTTTGTTTGATCTGTTGTCTTCATCTTGATAAAAGAAATATGATTTGATCATATGTTTCCGTGGAAGGCACCTCACTGGGTCAGAGTGAAAACCACGATACAGGGAACATGTTACATTATCAACTGAACAGTGGAGGAGGAAGAGGTTGTTGACTTTCCACATATTCACCAGCAGATGGCACAACAAGACTGAAGTGCAGCACTTGGACATGCTGTGGACTGCTATGTCCATTGATCAGCACCATTCTGTCATATTTCATGTCCATCAATAAGTTGAATTCCTGCATTTCTTCAGTAAAGATGCAAGCTTTACATTTCTTGTATGGCGCTCTGTAACTGACAGTACCTCTGAGTATCTCAAAGAGCAGCTCCACAGGGTTGACTAGAGCTGCTGACTTGTACTTACTGAGGTTTAAAACCTTGGAAGAGAACAAGAAGGCTCCAGTAACATGACAGCTAGGTAGCTTATTACTATTATTATTATTTTCTTGTCAGAGCATTTGATTTATTGATTGCTGTCGGGATGCAATGAGAATTTCAACAAATACAACAAAAAATGTTTTTAAAGAAGAATACCGACCCGAGGTTTAAGCCCTGTATGATATTCCTATAATATTCATATCATACATGTGGTATGTAAGGGATAATGCACAGCTAGCCGGTCATTGTTGTGAAAAAATCCCCGACAGGGCGATGCTGCACCCCGATGTGAGAATGAACAGACCCTTTAAAACTGAGGAAGGATTACTGTTTTACTTCTCAGCTCTCTGACTTACTGCATGCGGTTTGTGAACAGAGCACACCTGTCTTCATCACCCTCTCGCCCACAGAGGGCTGAGGCAGTAAATGTGCTTTCTGATGTTTGATATCTGAAGTTATTCTGGATCCATAATCAGGAGCTGGCCATCATTATTTATTCTCACTCCAATCTGTGTCTATTGTTTATAGATATCTGCAGGGCGTCCAGACGTTTCCATTAATAGCAGCGGAGTCCAGCTGCCATCCATCAGAGCTGACCCATATCTGCAGGCCTCGGCCTCTATCTGTCCTCCCCACCATGTTCTCCACAGTCAGCTAATGGAGAGGAATGGGCCGCTGCCACAGGCTCCACTCTACCTAAAACACTAAACTAAAGGTTTATTGATTGTGAAACCTTCACATCAATAACACAGAGTGTTAAAGGATACAGAAACAAGACTGACCAGCCCTGAGCCACAGTGTGAAACCACCATCCAACTGGCCATGAAACACTGAGTATACACTGAGCAGATGGATTAGACTCATGTTTGTGTGTCCTTCAGTGTTTCTAGATCAATGTACTGTGGAGGGTTTGTTTCTATTAGAAGCTCAGGATTCAATGCTGAGAAATACTACAGTTAAAGGACAATTGTGGTAGTCTTTTGGACCAGTTTTGATAACATTGTACTCATCATAGTAACTGCTGAGATCTGGGAACACGACATCACGACAACAAAGTGATAGTATAGTATGTCGAAAAATTTCATGAAAAAAAAGTCATTGTATGGAATGTCGAAAATGTTATGAAAAAAACTCATAGTATAGTATGTCGAAAATTTTTATTTAAAAAAAGTCGTAGTATAGTATGTCGAAAACTTTATTTATAAAAAGTCATAGTATAGTATGTCGAAAATTTTATTTAAAAAAAGTCATAGTATAGTTTGTCGAAAATTTTATGAAAAAAAGTCATAGTATAGAATGTCGAAAATTTTTATTTAAAAATAGTCACAGTATTGTATGTCGAAAAATATATGAAAAAAAAGTCATATTATAGTATGCCGAAAATTTAATAAAAAAAAAGTCATAGTATAGTATGTCGAAAATTTAATAAAAAAAAAGTCATAGTATTGTACGTCGAAAAATTTAATAAAAAAAAGTCATATTATAGTATGTCGAAAATTTAATAAAAAAAAAGTCAAAGTATAGTATGTCGAAAATGTAATAAAAAAAAAGTCAAAGTATAGTATGTCGATTAAATTTGTGGAAAAAAAAAACTCATATTATAAAATGTCGAAAATTTTGTGAAAAAAAACTCATAGTATAGTATGTCAAATTTTGTGAAAAAAAAGTCATAGTATAGTATGTTGAAAAGTGTGACATTCTATACTATGACTTTTTTTCATAAAATTTCCGACAAACTATAGTATTACTTTTTTTTACGAAATTTTCGACATACTATAGTATGACTTTTTTTTCACGATATTTTCGACATACTATAGTCTGACTTTTTTTTCACGAAATTTTCGACATACTATAGTATGACTTTTTTTCACGATATTTTCGACATACTATAGTATGACTTTTTTTTCACGAAATTTGACATACTATAGTATGACTTTTTTTTCACAAAATTTTCGACATACTATAGTATGACTTTTTTTTCACGATATTTTCGACATACTATAGTATGACTTTTTTTTCACAAAATTTTCGACATACTATAGTATGACTTTTTTTTCACGAAATTTTCGACATACTATAGTATGACTTTTTTCACGAAATTTTCGACATACTAAATAGTATGACTTTTTTTTCACGAAAATTTCAACATACTATAGTATGATTTTTTTTCACAAAAATTTCGACATACTATACTATGACTTATTTTTCACGAAATTTTCGACATACTATACTATGACTTATTTTTCACAATTTTCGACATACTATACTGACTTATTTTTCACAAAATTTGACATACTATAGTATGACTTTTTTCACGAAATTTTCGACATACTATAGTATGACTTTTTTTCACGAAATTTTCGACATACTATAGTATGACTTTTTTTTACGAAATTTTCGACATACTATAGTATGACTTTTTTTTACGAAATTTTCGACATACTATAGTATGACTTTTTTTTCACGATATTTTCGACATACTGTAGTATGACTTTTTTTTCACGAAATTTTCGACATACTATAGTATGACTTTTTTTCACGATATTTTCGACATACTATAGTATGACTTTTTTTTCATGAAATTTTCGACATACTATAGTATGACTTTTTTTTCACGAAATTTTCGACATACTATACTATGATTTTTTTTTCACGAAATTTTCGACATACTATAGTATGACTTTTTTCACGAAATTTTCGACATACTATACTAAGACTTATTTTTCACAATTTTCGACATACTATACTATGACTTATTTTTCACAAAATTTGATATACTATAGTATGACTTTTTTTGAAGAAATTTTCGACATACTATAGTATGACTTTTTTTTCACGAAATTTTCGACATACTATAGTATGACTTTTTTTTCACGAAATTTTCGACATACTATAGTATGACTTTTTTTCACGATATTTTCGACATACTATAGTATGACTTTTTTCACGAAATTTTCGACATACTATAGTATGACTTTTTTTCACGAAATTTTCGACATACTATAGTATGACTTTTTTTTACGAAATTTTCGACATACTATAGTATGACTTTTTTTTCACGATATTTTCGACATACTATAGTATGACTTTTTTTTCACGAAATTTTCGACATACTATAGTATGACTTTTTTCACGATATTTTCGACATACTATAGTATGACTTTTTTTTCATGAAATTTTCGACATACTATACTATGACTTTTTTTTCACGATATTTTCGACATACTATAGTTTGACTTTTTTTTCACAAATTTTCGACATACTATAGTATGACATTTTTTTTTACAAAGTTTCGACATACTATAGTATACTTTTTTTCACAAATTTTCGACATACTATACTATGACTATTTTTCACATTTTCGACATACTATAGTATGACTTTTTTTCATTTTTTCGACATACTATAGTATGACTTTTTTTCACTAATTTTCGAAATGAAAATCATACTATAGTTGACTTTTTTTTCACAATTTTTCGACATACTATAGTATGACTTTTTTTCATTTTTTCGACATACTATAGTATGACTTTTTTCACTGTAATATATTTTTCGAACATACTATAGTATGACTTTTTTTTACTACTATATATGATTTTTTTTTTTTCGACATACTATAGTATGACTTTTTTTTCACAAATTTTCGACATACTATAGTATGACTTTTTTTCCGAATTTTCGACATACTATAGTATGACTTTTTTTCACGAATTTTCGACATACTATAGTATGATATTTTTCTCTTTTTTCAACATACTATAGTATGACTTTTTTTCACTTTTTTCGACATACTATAGTATGACTTTTTTTCACTTTTTTCGACATACTATAGTATGAATATTTTTCACTTTTTTCGACATACTATAGTATGACTTTTTTTTCACGAAATTTGACATACTATAGTATGACTTTTTTTTCACAAAATTTTCGACATACTATAGTATGACTTTTTTTTCACGATATTTTCGACATACTATAGTATGACTTTTTTTTCACAAAATTTTCGACATACTATAGTATGACTTTTTTTTCACGAAATTTTCGACATACTAAATAGTATGACTTTTTTTTCACGAAATTTTCAACATACTATAGTATGATTTTTTTTCACAAAAATTTCGACATACTATACTATGACTTATTTTTCACGAAATTTTCGACATACTATACTATGACTTATTTTTCACAATTTTCGACATACTATACTGACTTATTTTTCACAAAATTTGACATACTATAGTATGACTTTTTTCACGAAATTTTCGACATACTATAGTATGACTTTTTTTCACGAAATTTTCGACATACTATAGTATGACTTTTTTTTACGAAATTTTCGACATACTATAGTATGACTTTTTTTTACGAAATTTTCGACATACTATAGTATGACCTTTTTTTCACGATATTTTCGACATACTATAGTATGACTTTTTTTTCACGAAATTTTCGACATACTATAGTATGACTTTTTTTCACGATATTTTCGACATACTATAGTATGACTTTTTTTTCATCAAATTTTCCACATACTATAGTACGACTTTTTTTTCACGAAATTTTCGACATACTATAGTATGATTTTTTTTTCACGAAATTTTCGACATACTATAGTATGACTTTTTTCACGAAATTTTCGACATACTATACTATGACTTATTTTTCACAATTTTCGACATACTATACTATGACTTATTTTTCACAAAATTTGATATACTATAGTATGACTTTTTTCACGAAATTTTCGACATACTATTGTATGACTTTTTTTCACGAAATTTTCGACATACTATACTACGACTTATTTTTCACAATTTTCGACATACTATAGTATGACTTTTTTTGAAGAAATTTTCGACATACTATAGTATGACTTTTTTTTCACGAAATTTTCGACATACTATAGTATGACTTTTTTTTCACGAAATTTTCGACATACTATAGTATGACTTTTTTTCAAGATATTTTCGACATACTATAGTATGACTTTTTTCACGAAATTTTCGACATACTATAGTATGACTTTTTTTCACAAAATTTTCGACATACTATAGTATGACTTTTTTTTACGAAATTTTCGACATACTATAGTATGACTTTTTTTTCACGATATTTTCGACATACTATAGTATGACTTTTTTTTCACGAAATTTTCGACATACTATAGTATGACTTTTTTCACGATATTTTCGACATACTATAGTATGACTTTTTTTTCATGAAATTTTCGACATACTATACTATGACTTTTTTTTCACGATATTTTCGACATACTATAGTTTGACTTTTTTTTCACGAAATTTTCGACATACTATACTATGATTTTTTTTTCACGAAATTTTCGACATACTATAGTATGACTTTTTTCACGAAATTTTCGACATACTATACTAAGACTTATTTTTCACAATTTTCGACATACTATACTATGACTTATTTTTCACAAAATTTGATATACTATAGTATGACTTTTTTCACGAAATTTTCGACATACTATTGTATGACTTTTTTTCACGAAATTTTCGACATACTATACTACGACTTATTTTTCACAATTTTCGACATACTATATTATGACTTTTTTTGAAGAAATTTTCGACATACTATAGTATGACTTTTTTTTCACGAAATTTTCGACATACTAAAGTATGACTTTTTTTCACAAAATGTTCGACATACTATAATATGACTTTTTTTTCACAAAATTTTCAACATACTTTAGTATGACTTTTTTTTCACAAAGTTTTCGACATACTATAGTATTACTTTTTTTCACAAAATTTTCGACATACTATACTATGACTTATTTTTCACAATTTTCGACAGACTATAGTATGACTTTTTTTCACTTTTTTCGACATGCTATAGTATGACTGTTTTCGCCATGCTATAGTATGTCGAAAAAAGTGGAAAAAAAGTCATACTATAGTATGACCTTTTTTCACTTTTTTCGACATACTATAGTATGACTTTTTTTCACTTTTTTCGACATACTATAGAATGACTTTTTTCCCTTGTCGACATACTATAGTATGACTTTTTTCACTTTTTTTGACAAACTATAGTATGACTGTTTTCGACATGCTATAGTATGTTGAAAAAAGTGAAAAAAAAGTCATAATATAGTATGACCTTTTTTCACTTTTTTTGACATACTATAGTATGACTTTTTTTCACTTTTTTCGACATACTATAGTATGACTTTTTTTCACTTTTTTCGACATACTATAGTATGACTTTTTTTCACTTTTTTCGTGATACTATAGTATGACTTTTTTTCACTTTTTTTCGACATACTATAGTATGAATATTTTTCTCTTTTTTCAACATACTATAGTATGACTTTTTTTTTCACTTTTTTCGACATACTATAGTATGAATTTTTTTCACTTTTTTCGACATACTATATTATGAATATTTTTCACTTTTTTCGACATACTATAGTATGACTTTTTCACTTTTTTCGACATACTATAGTATAACTTTTTTTTCACGATATTTTCGACATACTATAGTTTGACTTTTTTTTCACGAAATTTTCGACATACTATATAGTATGACTTTTTTTTCACGAAATTTTCAACATACTATAGTATGATTTTTTTTCACAAAAATTTCGACATACTATACTATGACTTATTTTTCACGAAATTTTCGACATACTATACTATGACTTTTTTTTCACGAAATTTTCGACATACTATAGTATGACTTTTTTTTCACGAAATTTTCGACATACTATACTATGACTTATTTTTCACAATTTTCGACATACTATACTGACTTATTTTTCACAAAATTTGACATACTATAGTATGACTTTTTTCACGAAATTTTCGACATACTATACTATGACTTTTTTTTCACGAAATTTTCGACATACTATAGTATGACTTTTTTTCACGATATTTTCGACATACTTTAGTATGACTTTTTTTCACGAAATTTGACATACTATAGTATGACTTTTTTTTACGAAATTTTCGACATACTATAGTATGACTTTTTTTCACGATATTTTCGACATACTATAGTATGACTTTTTTTTCACGAAATTTGACATACTATTGTATGACTTTTTTTTACGAAATTTTCGACATACTATAGTATGACTTTTTTTTACGAAATTTTCGACATACTATAGTATGACTTTTTTTTCACGATATTTTCGACATACTATAGTATGACTTTTTTTTCACGAAATTTTCGACATACTATAGTATGACGTTTTTTTCACGATATTTTCAACATACTATAGTTTGACTTTTTTTTCACGAAATTTTCGACATACTATATAGTATGACTTTTTATTCACGAAATTTTCAACATACTATACTATGACTTATTTTTCACAATTTTCGACATACTATACTATGACTTATTTTTCACAAAATTTGATATACTATAGTATGACGTTTTTCACGAAATTTTCGACATACTATTGTATGACTTTTTTTCACGAAATTTTCGACATACTATACTACGACTTATTTTTCACTTTTTTCGACATACTATAGTATGACTTTTTTTCACTTTTTTTCGACATACTATAGTATGAATATTTTTCTCTTTTTTCAACATACTATAGTATGACTTTTTTTTTCACTTTTTTCGACATACTATAGTATGAATTTTTTTCACTTTTTTCGACATACTATATTATGAATATTTTTCACTTTTTTCGACATACTATAGTATGACTTTTTCACTTTTTTCGACATACTATAGTATAACTTTTTTTTCACGATATTTTCGACATACTATAGTTTGACTTTTTTTTCACGAAATTTTCGACATACTATAGTATGACTTTTTTTTCACGAAATTTCGTCAATTTTCAAAAAAGTCATACTATAGCATGACTTTTTTCATGAAAATTTCAAAATTTTAAACTGAGTTTTTTTTCCACCAAATTAATCGACAGACTATACTATGCCTTTTTTCATGAACATTTTCGACATTCTATACTATGACATTTTTTTACGAATATTTTGGAAAATTTTCATGAAAAATGTCATACTATAGCATGTCGAAAATATTCGTAAAAAAATGTCATAGTATAGAATGTCGAAAATTTTCATGAAAAAAGGCATAGTATAGTCTGTCGATTAATTTGGTGGAAAAAAAACTCAGTTTAAAATTTCGTCAATTTTCAAAAAAGTCATACTATAGCATGACTTTTTTCATGAAGATTTCGAAATTTTAAACTGAGTTTTTTTTCCACCAAATTAATCGACAGACTATACTATGCCTTTTTTCATGAACATTTTTGACATTCTATACTATGACATTTTTTTACGAATATTTTCGAAAATTTTTATGAAAAAAGTCATACTATAGCATGTCGAAAATATTCGTAAAAAAATGTCATAGTATAGAATGTCGAAAATTTTCATGAAAAAAGGCATAGTATAGTCTGTCGATTAATTTGGTGGAAAAAAAACTCAGTTTAAAATTTCGTCAATTTTCAAAAAAGTCATACTATAGCATGACTTTTTTCATGAAAAATTTCGAAATTTTAAACTGAGTTTTTTTTCCACCAAATTAATCGACAGACTATACTATGCCTTTTTTCATGAAAATTTTCGACATTCTATACTATGACGTTTTTTTTAGAATATTTTCGAAAATTTTCATGAAAAAAGTCATACTATAGCATGTCGAAAATATTCGTAAAAAAATGTCATAGTATAGAATGTCGAAAATTTTCATGAAAAAAGGCATAGTATAGTCTGTCGATTAATTTGGTGGAAAAAAAACTCAGTTTAAAATTTCGAAATTTTCATGAAAAAAGTAATGCTATAGTATGACTTTTTTGAAAATTGACGAAATTTTAAACTGAGTTTTTTTTTCCACCAAATTAATCGACAGACTATACTATGCCTTTTTTCATGAAAATTTTCGACATTCTATACTATGACATTTTTTTACGAATATTTTCGACATACTATAGTATGACTTTTTTTTCACAAAATTTTCGACATACTATAGTATGACTTTTTTTTCACGAAATTTTCGACATACTATAGTATGACTTTTTTTTCACGAAATTTTCGACATACTAAATAGTATGACTTTTTTTTCACGAAAATTTCAACATACTATAGTATGATTTTTTTTCACAAAAATTTCGACATACTATACTATGACTTATTTTTCACGAAATTTTCGACATACTATACTATGACTTATTTTTCACAATTTTCGACATACTATACTGACTTATTTTTCACAAAATTTGACATACTATAGTATGACTTTTTTCACGAAATTTTCGACATACTATAGTATGACTTTTTTTCACGAAATTTTCGACATACTATAGTATGACTTTTTTTTACGAAATTTTCGACATACTATAGTATGACTTTTTTTTACGAAATTTTCGACATACTATAGTATGACTTTTTTTTACGAAATTTTCGACATACTATAGTATGACTTTTTTTTCACGATATTTTCGACATACTATAGTATGACTTTTTTTTCACGAAATTTTCGACATACTATAGTATGACTTTTTTTCCTCAACATTTTCGACATACTATAGTATGACTTTATTTTCACAAAATTTTCGACATACTATAGTATGACTTTTTTTTCACGAAATTTTCGACATACTATAGTATGACTTTTTTTTCACGAAATTTTCGACATACTAAATAGTATGACTTTTTTTTCACGAAAATTTCAACATACTATAGTATGATTTTTTTTCACAAAAATTTCGACATACTATACTATGACTTATTTTTCACGAAATTTTCGACATACTATACTATGACTTATTTTTCACAATTTTCGACATACTATACTGACTTATTTTTCACAAAATTTGACATACTATAGTATGACTTTTTTCACGAAATTTTCGACATACTATAGTATGACTTTTTTTCACGAAATTTTCGACATACTATAGTATGACTTTTTTTTACGAAATTTTCGACAATACTATAGTATGACTTTTTTTTACGAAATTTTCGACATACTATAGTATGACTTTTTTTTACGAATTTTCGACATACTATAGTATGACTTTTTTTTCACGATATTTTCGACATACTATAGTATGACTTTTTTTTCACGAAATTTTCGACATACTATAGTATGATTTTTTTTCAAGATATTTTCGACATACTATAGTATGACTTTTTTTTCACGAAATTTTCGACATACTATTGTATGACTTTTTTTCACGAAATTTTCGACATACAATACTACGACTTATTTTCACAATTTTCGACATACTATATTATGACTTTTTTTGAAGAAATTTTCGACATACTATAGTATGACTTTTTTTTCACGAAATTTTCGACATACAATACTATGACTTTTTTTCACAAAATTTTCGACATACTATAGTATGACTTTTTTTCACGATATTTTCGACATACTATAGTATGACTTTTTTCACGAAATTTTCGACATACTATAGTATGACTTTTTTTCACGAAATTTTCGACATACTATAGTATGACTTTTTTTTACGAAATTTTCGACATACTATAGTATGACTTATTTTTCACGATATTTTCGACATACTATAGTATGACTTTTTTTTCACGAAATTTTCGACATACTATAGTATGACTTTTTTCACGATATTTTCGACATACTATAGTATGACTTTTTTTTCATGAAATTTTCGACATACTATTACTATGACTTTTTTTTCACGATATTTTCGACATACTATAGTTTGACTTTTTTTTCACGAAATTTTCGACATACTATACTATGATTTTTTTTTCACGAAATTTTCGACATACTATAGTATGACTTTTTTCACGAAATTTTCGACATACTATACTAAGACTTATTTTTCACAATTTTCGACATACTATACTATGACTTATTTTTCACAAAATTTGATATACTATAGTATGACTTTTTTCACGAAATTTTCGACATACTATTGTATGACTTTTTTTCACGAAATTTTCGACATACTATACTACGACTTATTTTTCACAATTTTCGACATACTATATTATGACTTTTTTTGAAGAAATTTTCGACATACTATAGTATGACTTTTTTTTCACGAAATTTTTGACATACTAAAGTATGACTTTTTTTCACAAAATGTTCGACATACTATAATATGACTTTTTTTTCACAAAATTTTCGACATACTTTAGTATGACTTTTTTTTCACAAAGTTTTCGACATACTATAGTATTACTTTTTTTCACAAAATTTTCGACATACTATACTATGACTTATTTTTCACAATTTTCGACAGACTATAGTATGACTTTTTTTCACTTTTTTCGACATGCTATAGTATGACTGTTTTCGCCATGCTATAGTATGTCGAAAAAAGTGGAAAAAAAGTCATACTATAGTATGACCTTTTTTCACTTTTTTCGACATACTATAGTATGACTTTTTTTCACTTTTTTCGACATACTATAGAATGACTTTTTTCACTTTTTTCGACATACTATAGTATGACTTTTTTCACTTTTTTTGACAAACTATAGTATGACTGTTTTCGACATGCTATAGTATGTTGAAAAAAGTGAAAAAAAAGTCATAATATAGTATGACCTTTTTTCACTTTTTTTGACATACTATAGTATGACTTTTTTTCACTTTTTTCGACATACTATAGTATGACTTTTTTTCACTTTTTTCGACATACTATAGTATGACTTTTTTTCACTTTTTTCGTGATACTATAGTATGACTTTTTTTCACTTTTTTTCGACATACTATAGTATGAATATTTTTCTCTTTTTTCAACATACTATAGTATGACTTTTTTTTTCACTTTTTTCGACATACTATAGTATGAATTTTTTTCACTTTTTTCGACATACTATATTATGAATATTTTTCACTTTTTTCGACATACTATAGTATGACCTTTTTTTCACGAAATTTGACATACTATAGTATGACTTTTTTTTCACAAAATTTTCGACATACTATAGTATGACTTTTTTTTCACGATATTTTCGACATACTATAGTATGACTTTTTTTTCACAAAATTTTCGACATACTATAGTATGACTTTTTTTTCACGAAATTTTCGACATACTATAGTATGACTTTTTTTTCACGAAATTTTCGACATGCTAAATAGTATGACTTTTTTTTCACGAAAATTTCAACATACTATAGTATGATTTTTTTTCACAAAAATTTCGACATACTATACTATGACTTATTTTTCACGAAATTTTCGACATACTATACTATGACTTATTTTTCACAATTTTCGACATACTATACTGACTTATTTTTCACAAAATTTGACATACTATAGTATGACTTTTTTCACGAAATTTTCGACATACTATAGTATGACTTTTTTTCACGAAATTTTCGACATACTATAGTATGACTTTTTTTTACGAAATTTTCGACATACTATAGTATGACTTTTTTTTACGAAATTTTCGACATACTATAGTATGACTTTTTTTTCACGATATTTTCGACATACTATAGTATGACTTTTTTTTCACGAAATTTTCGACATACTATAGTATGACTTTTTTTCACGATATTTTCGACATACTATAGTATGACTTTTTTTTCATGAAATTTTCGACATACTATAGTATGACTTTTTTTTCACGAAATTTTCGACATACTATACTATGATTTTTTTTTCACGAAATTTTCGACATACTATAGTATGACTTTTTTCACGAAATTTTCGACATACTATACTAAGACTTATTTTTCACAATTTTCGACATACTATACTATGACTTATTTTTCACAAAATTTGATATACTATAGTATGACTTTTTTCACGAAATTTTCGACATACTATTGTATGACTTTTTTTCACGAAATTTTCGACATACAATACTACGACTTATTTTTCACAATTTTCGACATACTATATTATGACTTTTTTTGAAGAAATTTTCGACATACTATAGTATGACTTTTTTTTCACGAAATTTTCGACATACTATAGTATGACTTTTTTTTCACGAAATTTTCGACATACTATAGTATGACTTTTTTTCACGATATTTTCGACATACTATAGTATGACTTTTTTCACGAAATTTTCGACATACTATAGTATGACTTTTTTTCACGAAATTTTCGACATACTATAGTATGACTTTTTTTTACGAAATTTTCGACATACTATAGTATGACTTTTTTTTCACGATATTTTCGACATACTATAGTATGACTTTTTTTTCACGAAATTTTCGACATACTATACTATGACTTTTTTCACGATATTTTCGACATACTATAGTATGACTTTTTTTTCATCAAATTTTCCACATACTATAGTACGACTTTTTTTTCACGATATTTTCGACATACTATAGTATGATTTTTTTTCACGAAATTTTCGACATACTATACTATGATTTTTTTTTCACGAAATTTTCGACATACTATAGTATGACTTTTTTCACGAAATTTTCGACATACTATACTATGACTTATTTTCACAATTTTCGACATACTATACTATGACTTATTTTTCACAAAATTTGACATACTATAGTATGACTTTTTTCACGAAATTTTCGACATACTATTGTATGACTTTTTTTCACGAAATTTTCGACATACTATACTACGACTTATTTTTCACAATTTTCGACATACTATAGTATGACTTTTTTTGAAGAAATTTTCGACATACTATAGTATGACTTTTTTTTCACGAAATTTTCGACATACTAAAGTATGACTTTTTTTCACAAAATTTTCGATATACTATAGTATGACTTTTTTTCACTTTTTTTCGACATGCTATAGTATGACTGTTTTCGCCATGCTATAGTATGTCGAAAAAAGTGATAAAAAGTCATACTATAGTATGACTTTTTTTCACTTTTTTCGACATACTATAGTATGACTTTTTTTCACTTTTTTCGACATACTATAGTATGACTTTTTTTCACTTTTTTCGACATACTATAGTATGACTTTTTTCACTTTTTTTGACAAACTATAGTATGACTGTTTTCGACATGCTATAGTATGTCGAAAAAAGTGAAAAAAAGTCATAATATAGTATGACCTTTTTTCACTTTTTTTGACATACTATAGTATGACTTTTTTTTCACTTTTTCGACATACTATAGTATGACTTTTTTCACTTTTTTCGACATACTATACTATGACTTTTTTTCACTTTTTCGACATACTATAGTATGACTTTTTTTCACTTTTTTTCGACATACTATAGTATGAATATTTTTTTTTTTCGTGATACTATAGTATGACTTTTTTTCACTTTTTTTCGACATACTATAGTATGAATATTTTTCTCTTTTTTCGACATACTATAGTATGACTTTTTTTTTCACTTTTTTCGACATACTATAGTATGAATTTTTTTTCACTTTTTTCGACATACTATATTATGAATATTTTTCACTTTTTTCGACATACTATAGTATGACTTTTTCACTTTTTTCGACATACTATAGTATAACTTTTTTTTTCACGATATTTTCGACATACTATAGTTTGACTTTTTTTTCACGAAATTTTCGACATACTATATAGTATGACTTTTTTTTCACGAAATTTTCAACATACTATAGTATGATTTTTTTTCACAAAAATTTCGACATACTATACTATGACTTATTTTTCACGAAATTTTCGACATACTATACTATGACTTTTTTTTCACGAAATTTTCGACATACTATAGTATGACTTTTTTTTCACGAAATTTTCGACATACTATACTATGACTTATTTTTCACAATTTTCGACATACTATACTGACTTATTTTTCACAAAATTTGACATACTATAGTATGACTTTTTTCACGAAATTTTCGACATACTATACTATGACTTTTTTTTCACGAAATTTTCGACATACTATAGTATGACTTTTTTTCACGATATTTTCGACATACTTTAGTATGACTTTTTTTCACGAAATTTGACATACTATAGTATGACTTTTTTTTACGAAATTTTCGACATACTATAGTATGACTTTTTTTCACGATATTTTCGACATACTATAGTATGACTTTTTTTTCACGAAATTTGACATACTATTGTATGACTTTTTTTTACGAAATTTTCGACATACTATAGTATGACTTTTTTTTACGAAATTTTCGACATACTATAGTATGACTTTTTTTTCACGATATTTTCGACATACTATAGTATGACTTTTTTTTCACGAAATTTTCGACATACTATAGTATGACGTTTTTTTCACGATATTTTCAACATACTATAGTTTGACTTTTTTTTCACGAAATTTTCGACATACTATATAGTATGACTTTTTATTCACGAAATTTTCAACATACTATACTATGACTTATTTTTCACAATTTTCGACATACTATACTATGACTTATTTTTCACAAAATTTGATATACTATAGTATGACGTTTTTCACGAAATTTTCGACATACTATTGTATGACTTTTTTTCACGAATTTTCGGACATACTATAGTATGACTTTTTTTTCACTTTTTTCGACATAACTATAGTATGACTTTTTTTCACTTTTTTTTCGACATACTATAGTATGAATATTTTTCTCTTTTTTCAACATACTATAGTATGACTTTTTTTTTCACTTTTTTCGACATACTATAGTATGAATTTTTTTCACTTTTTTCGACATACTATATTATGAATATTTTTCACTTTTTTCGACATACTATAGTATGACTTTTTCACTTTTTTTCGACATACTATAGTATAACTTTTTTTTCACGATATTTTCGACATACTATAGTTTGACTTTTTTTTCACGAAATTTTCGACATACTATAGTATGACTTTTTTTTCACGAAATTTCGTCAATTTTCAAAAAAGTCATACTATAGCATGACTTTTTTCATGAAAATTTAGAAATTTTAAACTGAGTTTTTTTTCCACCAAATTAATCGACAGACTATACTATGCCTTTTTTCATGAAAATTTTCGACATTCTATACTATGACATTTTTTTACGAATATTTTGGAAAATTTTCATGAAAAATGTCATACTATAGCATGTCGAAAATATTCGTAAAAAAATGTCATAGTATAGAATGTCGAAAATTTTCATGAAAAAAGGCATAGTATAGTCTGTCGATTAATTTGGTGGAAAAAAAACTCAGTTTAAAATTTCGTCAATTTTCAAAAAAGTCATACTATAGCATGACTTTTTTCATGAAGATTTCGAAATTTTAAACTGAGTTTTTTTTCCACCAAATTAATCGACAGACTATACTATGCCTTTTTTCATGAACATTTTGACATTCTATACTATGACATTTTTTTACGAATATTTTCGAAAATTTTTATGAAAAAAGTCATACTATAGCATGTCGAAAATATTCGTAAAAAAATGTCATAGTATATAATGTCGAAAATTTTCATGAAAAAAGGCATAGTATAGTCTGTCGATTAATTTGGTGGAAAAAAAACTCAGTTTAAAATTTCGTCAATTTTCAAAAAAGTCATACTATAGCATGACTTTTTTCATGAAAATTTCCAAATTTTAAACTGAGTTTTTTTTCCACCAAATTAATCGACAGACTATACTATGCCTTTTTTCATGAAAATTTTCGACATTCTATACTATGACATTTTTTTACGAATATTTTGGAAAATTTTCATGAAAAAAGTCATACTATAGCATGTCGAAAATATTCGTAAAAAAATGTCATAGTATAGAATGTCGAAAATTTTCATGAAAAAAGGCATAGTATAGTCTGTCGATTAATTTGGTGGAAAAAAAAATCAGTTTAAAATTTCGTCAATTTTCAAAAAAGTCATACTATAGCATGACTTTTTTCATGAAAATTTCGAAATTTTAAATGAGTTTTTTTTCCACCAAATTAATCGACAGACTATACTATGCCTTTTTTCATGAAAATTTTCGACAGTCTATACTATGACATTTTTTTACGAATATTTTCGAAAATTTGCATAGTATGAATTTCATACTATAGAATTTTTCAAAAATATTCGTAAAAAAAATGTCATAGTATAGAATGTCGAAAATTTTCATGAAAAAAGGCATAGTATAGTCTGTCGATTAATTTGGTGGAAAAAAAACTCAGTTTAAAATTTCGTCAATTTTCATGAAAAAGTCATAGCTATAGCATGACTTTTTCATGAAAATTGTCGAAATTTTAACTGAGTTTTTTTTCCACCAAATTAATCGACAGACTATACTATGCCTTTTTTCATGAACATTTTCGACATTCTATACTATGACATTTTTTACGAATATTTTCGAAAATTGCTATGAGTAATGTCATTTCTATAGAATGTCGAAAATATTCGTAAAAAAATGTCATAGTATAGAATGTCGAAAATTTTCATGAAAAAAGCATAGTATAGTCTGTCGATTAATTTGGTGGAAAAAAAACTCAGTTTAAAATTTTCGACAATTTCATGAAAAAGTCATGACTATAGTCATGACTTTTTCTTGAAAATTGTCGAAATTTTAAACTGAGTTTTTTTTCCACCAAATTAATCGACAGACTATACTATGCCTTTTTTCATGAAAATTTCGACATTCTATACTATGACATTTTTTTACGAATATTTTGAAAATTTTCATGAAAAAAGTCATACTATAGCATGTCGAAAATATTCGTAAAAAAATGTCATAGTTAGAATGTCGAAAATTTTCATGAAAAAAGGCATAGTATAGTCTGTCGATTAATTTGGTGGAAAAAAAACTCAGTTTAAAATTTCGTCAATTTTCAAAAAAGTCATACTATAGCATGACTTTTTTCATGAAAATTTCGAAATTTTAAACTGAGTTTTTTTTCCACCAAATTAATCGACAGACTATACTATGCCTTTTTTCATGAAAATTTTCGACATTCTATACTATGACATTTTTTTACGAATATTTTCGAAAATTTTCATGAAAAAAGTCTTACTATAGCATGTCGAAAATATTCGTAAAAAAATGTCATAGTATCGAATGTCGAAAATTTTCATGAAAAAAGGCATAGTATAGTCTGTCGATTAATTTGGTGGAAAAAAACTCAGTTTAAAATTTCGAAATTTTCATGAAAAAAGTCAGGCTATAGTATGACTTTTTTGAAAATTGACGAAATTTTAAACTGAGTTTTTTTTCCACCAAATGAATCGACAGACTATACTATGCCTTTTTTCATGAAAATTTTCGACAGTCTATTCTATGACATTTTTTTACGAATATTTTCGATATTTTATGACCTTTTTTCATGAACATTTTCGAAAATATTCGTAAAAAAATGTCATAGTATAGAATTGTCGAAAATTTCATGAAAAGACAGGCATAGTATAGTCTGGTCGATTAATTTGGTGGAAAAAAAACTCAGTTAAAATTTCGACAATTTTCATGAAAAAGTCATGCTATAGTATGACTTTTTTGAAAATTGACGAATTTTAAACTGAGTTTTTTTTTCCACCAAATTAATCGACAGACTATACTATGCCTTTTTTCATGGAAAATTTTCGACATTCTATACTATGACATTTTTTTACGAATATTTTGGAAAATTTTCATGAAAAAAGTCATACTATAGCATGTCGAAAATATTCGTAAAAAAATGTCATAGTATAGAATGTCGAAAATTTTCATGAAAAAAGGCATAGTATAGTCTGTCGATTAATTTGGTGGAAAAAAAACTCAGTTTAAAATTTCGTCAATTTTTCAAAAAAAGTCATACTATAGCTATGACTTTTTTCATTAAAATTTCGAAATTTTAAACGGAGTTTTTTTTCCACCAAATGAATCGACAGACTATACTATGCCTTTTTTCATGAAAATTTTCGACATTCTATACTATGACAATTTTTTACGAATATTTGGAAAATTTTCATGAAAAAAGTCAGTACTATAGCATGTCGAAAATATTCGTAAAAAAATGTCATAGTATAGAATGTCGAAAATTTTCATGAAAAAAGGCATAGTATAGTCTGTCGATTAATTTGGTGGAAAAAAAACTCAGTTTAAAATTTCGTCAATTTTCAAAAAAGTCATACTATAGCATGACTTTTTTCATGAAAATTTCGAAATTTTAAACTGAGTTTTTTTTCCACCAAATTAATCGACAGACTATACTATGCCTTTTTTCATGAAAATTTTCGACATTCTATACTATGACACATTTTTACGAATATTTTGGAAAATTTTCATGAAAAAAGTCATACTATAGCATGTCGAAAATATTCGTAAAAGAATGTCATAGTATAGAATGTCGAAAATTTTCATGAAAAAAGGCATAGTATAGTCTGTCGATTCATTTGGTGGAAAAAAAAATCAGTTTAAAATTTCGTCAATTTTCAAAAAAGTCATACTATAGCATGACTTTTTTCATGAAAATTTCGAAATTTTAAACTGAGTTTTTTTTCCACCAAATTAATCGACAGACTATACTATGCCTTTTTTCATGAAAATTTTCGACATTCTATACTATGACATTTTTTACGAATATTTTCGAAATTTTCATGAAAAATGTCATACTATAGCATTGTCGAAAAAATTCGTAAAAAAA